>VZRI01012368.1:10285-55097 GCA_013397515.1 Upupa epops
TTAGTATTTCCTCACCCCAGATGCAGGACCTTACACTAATTCTTGTTAAACCCCATGAGTTTGGCTGGTGCCCATCTCTCCAGCCTGTCCAGGTCCCTCTGGATGGTATCCCTACCCTCTGGCATGTCTGAAGCACCACACACAGCTTGGCGGTGTCAGGAAACTTGTTGAGGGTGCACTCACTGTCTCTGTCCATGTCACTGACAAAGATGTTGAACTGACAAAGACAGGTCCCAGGACTGATCTCTGAGGGACTCTGCTTGTCACTGGCCTCCACTTGGACATGGACCCATTGACAGTCACTCTTTGGCTCTGGCCATCAAGCCAGTTTTTTACCCATCTAGTGGTCCACCCATCAAACCCATGTTTCACCAGCTTGGAGACCAGAATGTGGTGCGGGACAGTGCCAAAGGCTTTGCTCAGGTCCAGGTAAATGACATCAGTGGCTCGCCCCTCATCCGTTAATGTTGTTACCCGTTCATAGGAGGCCATCAGGTTTGTGAGGCAGGATTTGCCCTTGGTGAAGCCATGCTGATTGTACCTGGATGTACATGTTGTGTCTCATTCTGCAACCCATGGATGAGCTTTGTGTTTTTGCTGCTGTTATCTGTAACTCACTTGCCTTTTTTATCAACAATTGTTAAAGATATATTTGAAATTGTAATGTAGTCTGTGTACACACCAGTATCACTCGTGGAGAAGCTGGGCATATTAAACACTGCATTGATGAAAGGTAATGCATTTAGAAATTCTTTACATTCCATTTGAATGGAAATTCTTTGTAATTGTGAAGTTATGAGGAGACATGGATCTAGGATTTAGGATTTTTTTGTGATTATAGTTTTAACAATATGGGTTATATGGGTTATAGATAAATGGATGCTCTGAGATGACAAAGAACAAAAACTTAGTTTGTACAGAGCCCCCAGGACCTTTGCTTCTCTGCTCACACCTTTTAAAACTTATGATGTCTTATTTTCTTCCAACAGAAAGCTTTTCTTTACAGACTATGGGAATGCTGCCAAGGTTGAGAGGTGTGACATGGATGGAATGAACAGGACGTGGATAGTAGAATCTAAAATTGAGCAGCCCACAGCTCTTGCACTAGACCTCATCAATAAATATGTATACTGGGTCGACATCTATCTGGATAGCGTGGAAGTTGTTGATTATCAAGGGAGGAAGAGGCATACCATAATTAAAGGCAGACAAGTAAGCATTTATTTGCACATAAGTCAAAAGTGATTATATCAGTAAATGAATACACATTCTACTAACAGTGATGTGTTTTTCTTTTTAATTCAAATGCATTAGACATTAGAAGACCCATCTGCAGGTTTTATTTGCAATGTGGTTTTATTTTTTCAATCTGTGGACAAGGTTCTGTGCGGTGTCTCATTAACAATGCACCATGTAAGTCTCAAACCCCATTGCGAAAGGGTTCAGGACAGAAAATATGGGGCATAAATTGTTAATGACAAGAAGATGTTGCCAATTCAGGAGGAAGAGCCTAGCAGGTACAAGAATGCAGAAGAAACAGAATAGCAAAAGCTATTCACCTGTTCAGACCAATCTGGATGCCCTTAAATCATATTTTGTTGATGGAAATTATGCTTTTCCCAGCTGATTCACATGCTCAAGGTCATAAATACAAATGCTGAGACTGTATATGAGTATCTAAGCAGGAGCGTATCAACTGGTTAAAGTTGCTGCAGCTTGGAAAGCAGGGTAGTAGGTAGCGGGGAAAGGAAGTGTTCTCTTACAGTTGTGAAGTATATGTAAATCAAGGGAAAATTAGACTGTTCCTGGTTGATATTTGGTCTCCCAGAGCTGGTGTGAGTATCATGTTAACATCTGCTGCTGCTTCAGGTTAAACAGTGTGTAGAAATATGCAGGCAGAATTAGCATTTTACCTGTTCTGCTGTCATGCTTTGTTTGCTTCCAAATAATCACCCTTTACCAAAAGACAACTGGATAGCATAACTACCATTTAGAAACAGCTTAGAGCACCCAGCTAAAGAACAGATACTTTCCTACTTTTTACCAAGTGATTTCCAGTATTTTGCTAGTTGTTCTGAAATAATGACTGGGCTTGTAACATTCTATGTCAGGAATAGGTACTTAAAAATACAACAAGGGATCCTTATCAAGGTCAGAGGGAATCTTTCTTGTCTAATCTTGCTAATAAAGAAGGATGTCTGTTTCTTTCACCATGGCTGAAGGATTTTAAAAAAGTTAGTCTCTTAATTGGTCACTACTATCACAGAAGGAGAAGCGTCTTGGTTGTCTTTCCACTTGTATGAAAAATTGATCATTTCCTAAAGCTTAGTGCATGTGGCCAGATTAGGGAATGACCATTACTCCTCATTAGTCTAAGGAAACAGCAGACCAGACAGTGATTCTAAAGAAATGGTAAGGATTCAAATTTATTTTGTAAGTACAAGCATATCAAAAGACCAATTTTGAAACGATAGAGGCTTTCTACTTTTCAGTGACTGATAGTCCTACTAATACTCCAAGGACTATTCCTTGCAGCAGGCAACATTGCCATTTGTGCATAAGGCAGCTTGGGAAACTTCATGACACTTACACAGCACAAGTGCATAAATTAAACACACTTAATTAAGTCGTTCTAAAATGTGTTGTAAAAAGAGTCACCTCGTTTTAATAGTGTAAATATAGACAAGCTCTCATGGGAGTTAAATAAATCTTTAAACTAAGTGCACATGGAAATAGGGTAGAAAGGTTACAATGCAGAGAAGAAATCAATGATTTGGTACAGATGCATCATTATTTTCAAGGCTGTTTTCTTTTCCATCTTACTATAATTGGATTGAATTTCTACTGGGTCTTAATCAAAAGCTTCCATTGATCTCAACTTTTCTTTTTCCTGGTGAAGGACAGAATGCAGTGGCAAGGTTTGGCCAACTGGGGGGTAATTTCCAGAAAGATGTGAAATATTGGATGCAAGACAGGAGCCTTTTGTTTGGGTTTTTTTTTGTTGTGTTGATGTATGACTAAATTTGTGAGAAAATGAGCTAAGTAAATACCTTGTGGTAAACAATTTATTGATTAAGCTAATAAGATATTCATGCTGTGAATATCTGAACATCTGCCAACAAACTCTCTTCAATTTGTTCAGCTTTCAAAATTGCCAATGAGATATTTTGCATTTTTTACCTCTATAAGTCATGCACAACTGCTAGATTATCAAACTCTTCATATTTGAGCTGTGTCTGGCGAGCTAATGAACATTAGGTAACTTCTGATCAATGTACCCAGACACATCCCATATTAAAACAACTTTAGAATTCACTTTTTGAGAAGCAGGCAGTACTGTGCGACCATAACCCTACTGAAAGACACCCAACACTGAAAGAACACAATAACAGCTCAGGGAATTTTATCCATTTGTTTACTTGCAATAGTCAGTAGATACGTCTTGTACTATTTGCCTTGCTTTGGTTATAGCAGAATAAATAAATACATCAGTTCAACATACAGCCTCTTCTAAAAACCTATAGTATTAGTTAAAATAACTAATACTAACCAGTATTATCTTAGTAAGAGTTAAAATAAGCTGTTGCACTTTAAAGTTTGCAGAAGGTTTAATTTAAAAGACAGAAACTGGGAAATTCAAAGGACAAATTAATTTGCATTGCTAAATATTTGGAATTTTCTCATTTTCTTGTACAGAGCTTCTCTGATTTTAAACATTGAGCAAAAGGAATGTGAATTACACTTGTAGCTGCTTTATCTTTGTAAATATTCATTGACATTCAGAAATCTTTATATGCAGTTTTAGCATGTGCAATTCACAGTAGTTTTTTGTGACTAAATGATAGATACTCCTAAAAGATTCAGACGAAATTAATGTTCTTTGTTTTTTTTTCTTTTCCAGATCAGGCATTTCTGTGGTTTGGCTGTATTTGAAAATTATTTATATACATTTAATTCAGATAACCTCAGTGTTTTACAAATAAACAGATACAATGGCACTGATGTACAGCCTCTTGCTAGACTTGACAATGCCAAAGAGATCCGTGTTCACCAGAAAAGAGCTCAAACAGCAGGTAAGATCCAAATTCTATTTTCTAGGAAATATAAAACTGGGTAGTAGGTGGATGTGTGGTTAAAAATGTTCTTTCAGAAAATGCAATGAAAATTTGTCACTACAGCAAAACTGTCACTTCTTCATCTGCCCAGTTTTCTTGTGTCTCTAAGCTTCTGACACAACCACTTCCAAAGCATTCAACTTGGAGAACAACCGAAAACTTCGGCTCTCCAGGCCTTCTGGCTGCCCGCACACAATGCTTTCAGAATTTAACACCTTCAGAACTGTTAGATGTCTAACATTGTCCATGCATTTGGGTCTCAGACCTCAGTGGTTTCTGGTTTCTCTGGGTCTACTTTTCAGACTAAAAGAATTTGAGAATTTTTTGGGGTTGCCAAAAAGCACGGATGTGTAGGTTCTTACCCTGTCTAACTGCCAGCACAGTGAGCTCTGAGATAGGAAGTGGCTGCTATGGCTTCGTTAGATTAATAAATACCATCTTTGGCTTCTGTGAAAGAAATCTTCATCTTAATCTGAAATGTACAACCTTTTATATTATCAGAATTTTTGATAAAATAGTGATTCCTGACCTCTGTAGTCCTCTGTGATGCTAACTGTAGCTCTGATCATGTACTCTCTCTATTCAGAACAGCGATGTGATTTGTGGGACTTTGTGTAAAGATAGTGATGCTTAATGAGCAATTTCTCATGTGACTGCTAGTGGTAGATTGTTGCTGTCACTGCTTGGACACAAGAGCTAAAGCATCAACTGTGGTGATGAGCATCAATGTTATTAAACAGACTGACTGCTTTTATAAAGGTTTCTGAGGTGGAAACAAACTCAAAATTGATGTAAACCGGATGAACTAATTTTCACCCTATAGCTGCGGGCATTGATTTGCAGACGTGGGTGTCTGAAGGAGACTGCAAAAACTCTTTCCTTGCTGTGGGCCTCTCACTTGTACCCCTGAGGGAGTCAGCAAGGTTGAGTAGAGACATGAGCACACTGTAATCTTTTATTACATCCTGTGATTACTGTGTTCCTCTTGCCCTTTGTTCACTCTGCTACTCCTTTTGTTTTGAATGGACATGTTTGTTGCTTGTCAAGATTCACTATAAAAGCTGCCTCAGCTTGGTAGAGTTTCTGTATTCGTTTACAGTATCGACCTGAAACCACTTGATTACTTTTTTTTTTTTTTTTTATAAAAAAAACCCAGAACTAAAAAGCTTGAGAGAAAGAAGAAAGATTTTTTTAAGCTGAACTACTGCTGGCCTGTTCTAAGCCAGTTTATGCATAGAATGCCCAGGTAGATTGTGGTTTTATCTTTCACATTAACCTTTAAGAGATGAAAAACTAAAAAAAAAGGTGTGATATAGTAGCCTTCTAATTTAAAGCCATACATTGAAAAATATGAATTCTAGGGAAAGGAATTCTTTGGCTTTTTCAGCTGATTTGTGTCCCAACTGTACAAACATGGAAAAACCCTACAAGGCTCATTCTGTTCTTTTTTTTCTGCCCCAGAAAGGTGCTGTTTGATGGGGCTGAATGAATGGCAGTCAGTGTTGGTGTGGGAGCCACTCTGTTCTCAGAAAAAACAACCAACCAAATGAACAAAAGCAACAAAGGGGAAAACTGTCAGCTACCCCCAGGGAGTGCTGTTCGGCAAATGCTGTGCAGGAGCTTGTTCAACAAGCGGTGACTGCATGCAGAGATGGGAATGGTTTGATAGCCATAGGGTGTCCCTTTGGGTTTCTTGTATATTTGGGGTACCAAAAAGCCATAGGTTTTGTACTTACATTCTGGGAAATATTTACTGTGATGCAAATTCCATGCTTCCTCTCTGAACGTTTTGAATGCTGATAGGTGTAAATATTTTTCGTTAAATGAATTTGAATTGTGCTGCTTTCCACTTGCCGTAGTCAGAAGCCACGCATGTGAAGTGGACCCATATGGAATGCCGGGGGGATGTTCTCACATCTGTCTGCTCAGCAGCAGCTACAAGGCACGGACCTGTCGTTGCAGGACTGGCTTCATCTTGGGGAGCGATGGCAGGTCATGCAAAAGTATGTTATTTAAATAAAAAAATTTACCAGCTGCTGCTATCCCAGGGTGTAGTGCTGGCTGCTGTTTCACATGTGTATCAACAGTAACAACAGAATTGACACAGGTTGCTTTTGGTTAAAGGTATTTTGCAGTTTATACCTGACTGTTTCATAAACCGATTTGATTCGGCATAGTTCATAGAAATGGCAAATTAAACCAGGGATGTTCTTTAAAGAATCCTAAAAATTATCACAAGATTTACAATAATCATTTTTATTCTATATACTGTGTATTCTTCTATTGCATAGGTACTGAAATGTAGTTACTAGCTTGTCACATCCAATTTCTATCAATTCAATCAACTTGTAACTCACAAGCAGACCATTCAAGTGAATAAGTCATGTAAGGTTCTCCTCATGCTTTAGAATTTATGAAATTATTAAATTTAAATTATACCTAATGTTAGGGACACACTATCTGTTGGTAACCTACAACCAACAGAACACTCCTGAATGTTTTGGGGAGCATCTGTTTTTGTCTACTTTCTTTATCAAGTGGCATTGATTTAGCTCAGATGCAAGACATGAATTGAGATACCTTGATGGATGCTAGTAGATGGAAATTGCCCTTGGGCGAATCTCATACTGTTCAATTCTGATAAACAACTCAGAGATATTTTAGGGAAAGTAGATATCTTAGAGAATTTTTAAGAGATACATAGAAAGTGGTAAGAAAATTTGTCAATAGCTTTCAGGAAAGAAAAACACCCCACTAAGCTTTTACTATTTGTGATAAACCAACTTGATTAAATAGTTAAAAATCTGCTCAGAATAGGAATACCGGTGTCTATGTTTTGTACAACAATATGAAAGAAAGGAGTGTGATTTGTTGCATTCCTTCCATTTCCAAGATATGTTCTGTATTCCTTTAACTCATTTGTTCACTTCAGTTGAAAAATAAAAAGATGCAATACTGGTTTGTATTTTCTGGAACTTACCGGCTCATTTGATTTAGTAGTTACTTCAGTCATGATCTATGCTACCCTGGTAGATCCTAACAAATTGTAAAATTAAACGTCTCCCAAGCTATATTTGTCCATTTCACAGGAGATGTAAAATTATTCTATGATCTAGCATTGCATTTCAGTGTTGAACTTCAGTAGAAAAAAATAATGAGGTGTAAGCAGTTCACTGAAGTAATTTGTATTTTAATTAAGGTCGTAACAGGTGGATATCTTGAGTTTAGGTATCTTTGGAATATATGAAAGTTTAATCTTTGGTGTTGAGATTTTTTTTGGTATTGATTAACGCTCCTGCTCCTGCACTAATTGTGCCAGTTAATTAAAGAGTGACTTTATGCACTGTATAGTAGATTAGGCAGCATCAGTTGTTTATGTGTGTAATCTTTCTTTTGCAGGACCAAAGAATGAATTGTTTCTTTTTTATGGGAAGGGACGCCCAGGAATAATACGGGGAATGGACCTGAATACCAAAGTATCTGATGAATACATGATCCCTATAGAAAACTTGGTCAATCCTCGTGCTCTGGACTTCCATGCTGAAAGCAATTACATTTACTTTGCTGATACTACCAGTTTCCTAATTGGACGACAGAAAATTGATGGCTCAGAGCGGGAAACCATCCTCAAAGATGGTAGGTGATGCTAACTGATAGTGATATTCAGGGAAACTCACTAAGGAGAAGTTGAAACAGCGTACGTTGCTTGTTTGAAGCTCCATTTAAATCTTTCATGGAGAACACTCAAACTAGACCTTGAGCAGAGTTGGAGTTTTGTTGGTTGTGGGTTTTTTTGTAACTTTTTATTTTTCTTGAGTGCTAAAATATAAATGTTGGTGTTTCTACAAGTTCTTACTTTTGTCCATTTAAGTTTAGACCCACCTGTGAGTAAGTGCTGTATGTGTTCTTTAAGTAGTTACATATAGTGGATCCATAATGTAGTTCACTACTAATGTAGTGACTTGCTGAGCCATCCCCTGTCTTGTAGACTCTATAAGACTTCTTCACTTCAACCTCATTCAAAATGTGGGTTCTGGAGATTATTATTCAAGTACTTTCAGATAGTGAGATTTTCTGTAGTTCTTTCTGTAGTTCTCATGAGGCACTGTTTTCTTTGATTTTTCCAGTGTATATGTGAAAACAACAGGAAAACCTAAATGTTTTTAGAATCTTCAAGATGTTTATACCTTTTATTACAGCAGTGAAGGCAAACACTAGCAGCTTTCCAGTTTCCACTTTTCCCACCAAACTTCAAGGAAACTTCATCTGGAATGATCTGTTGTCTTACCAAATGCTGTTTCAGTTACAAAACCTCCAGTTTGTCAACCCATGTTTCTTTCTTTTATGGACCCTTTTCATGAAAAACTGCTTCAGCAGGGGGTAACAACTGCTTCAGTTTCTTGTGCTCAAGAAAATAACTGGTATGAATATTCATCCTGCCCTTCAGAGAATTTAATAACTTTACTTGTAAATTAAAGCTGGAGACAGTGAAAGTAACTAAATACCATTGTTTTAGCACAGATTTTCATATCCAATATGTTAATCCACCCGCCTCGGAAATTATCTCCCTTATGCAGTGATATGGTGCTCTTTAGGTATAAAGTCTCCCCACAGACCTCAGAGTCTGCACAAAGATCCCTTCAGCAGAAGCTGCAAGGAGTATCTTTACTGTGTAATGGTGGTTGCTTAATAAATGCAGTTGTTGGAGTAAATAATGAATATTCAGCCACAAGTCTGGTAATTCTTCATTTCGCTGTGAATATGGAAATGGGAAACATACATCACAGAGCTTCTTCCGTTGCTGACCTTCTTTTATTGAACAACACCCACTGGGTTTGGATTACTTTGTTGTAAATTGAAGAATAAAGTAGCAGACAGTATATAGATTTCGACATTATAAAGCTTCCACCAAGGAGCCTGCCTGCTGAAAGGTGTCAAACATACAAACACGAGTAAACATTGGGTACCAAACCAGTAAACTGAAGAAACACTTAAGCAATGTTTAACTGGAAGTTCTGTGTTTTGCAAGTACAGCAGAGCCAAACCAACACAGTGCCAAGAGTTTGATTATGTGTTATTGGTGCTCCTAATACTTACAAATACCAAAGAAATCACTGGCATTCTTCCCTCACTTCTTTCTTAGGAACTTACATTGTTTGTTAGAACTTGGTGTAGTTTCATAACTTAAAGAACACTCGTTAATGTATTTTTCATGATTTAAAAATTTAATATGGCCTCTAGCCATACCACCAAAGCTTTTATTCTTGTCAGCTGTCGAGAAGCCAGCAGGGACAGATTAAATCATTCCTTGGTGGAAGGCTACTAGAGAAAATCAGGTGTGTCAGGAGGTGGTTTAATATTCGCTCTGCACTGATTGCTGTGAAAGAGCTGTCTGTAGTAGGTGTTGCTTCTCAGATTAGAAGTTGTTATTTTTCGTGACTATCAGGTTTTGCAAGAACAGCTAAGGTAGCTCAGACAACACTGTAACTCAGATAATTAGTCTGCCTACATGATCTGATCCTACAAGCTGTTGACTGAGAAATGAAAACAGAGAGCACCTAACTCTGCAGGAGTTTGGTTTCCTGTACACTTTCAGCTGTGATTTCTTATTCTTCATTTCATCGAAACGAACTGCTGTGCAGTATGGGAAACTTATTTAACAGCCCACAGCATGGCTTATGCTGGTATCACGGAGCTGGTTGCACAATTGCAATAGTCATATACTTTCACCAGCAAAAGAATTTATTAGAATTGAAGTTTCAAACCTGTATGTGAAATCCATTTTTTTTAAGTAACTAAATTCAAAAGAAAATTTTAAAATGACATTTTAAAAATGTTTTAAATACTGTTCAGTTGAAGTAACATAAATACAACTTGTGGTTTGGGGTATCTTTGTTTTTACCTCTTTGTCCTCCTTATGTTGTTAGGGTTGCTATTGTATTAGTGTTAAGTTAGTTAACTATAACTACTAGCGAAGATGGTCAAAGGCTAAATTTTTTCATAGAATCATTATTGGGATTGGAAGGGACCTTGAAAGATCATCCAGTCCAATCACCTGGACCAAGAGGCACAGGAACAGATCCAGGTGGGTCTTGAACATCTCCAGAGAAGGAGACTCCACAACCTCCCTGGGCAGCCTGTTCCAAAGCTCCTTTACCCTCACAGTGAGGGATGTTCCTTCTGATATTAATTACTCTGTGGAGATCTTTGGAAGCTGTTTGGCTGGTTGGTGTATAGACAATTATTATTTTTTTCCACCTTTTAGTGTTTCGGACACAATTAGTTTACACAGTTTAACTCATGTTGATGATCTAGGAAAAATGTGTTGCAGTACTTACAGCCTCTTGTATATTTAAAACCCCTGTGGCAAACTGTTGCCTTTAGAAATATGAAGTTTTATAAATCTGATACCTATATTCACTTTATTTAGATCACACATAAGATTGATTGTAAAATTCTGCAAGTGTTTCCAGTATTACAAATGTTCATTTCTCAATCATCAATGATGACAATATTTTATTCACCTCATCCTTTTAATATTGAAAGGGCTTCACTGCAGAAAGCCAGGCTTTCCATGGTCAAATCAGTTTTGTTTAACTAGAATAGAAGAACAGTCATTATTTTGTTTCATTTACAATGTGATGGGAAGTTCTTTGAAGTGGACTTCACAGAGCTTCCAAAATACTGTAAAATGTGTCTGTGGGAATTGCTATGAAATTCTGTTATTTAAAATAAATTCTGTTATATTTATTATCTAAGTATCATCTGGATGTTTGACTTAGATTGTATTAGATTTAGAAACATAATGCTCCAAAAATACTATAGAGTACATGGTACCTCAGATACCTCAGTTACTAGCATATGACTTTTGATAGGCTTGGAGCAGTATGCTTGTACATTCTAGAAGGTGTCTAATGTAACATTCTAACGTAGCTTTGCTGTCAGTCCAAATAAGGGCTGTGTTAGTATCAGCCTTGTCTCCCAAAGGAAAAAACCTTCCACACCATTTTCACTGAAAAGCTGATATTATTTAATAAAATCTACATTAGAACTTAAATGTCTAGGTCAAACAGGATAAAAATAAAATGGGTTTTAAATAAATCACTCCTTGTTCTCAAGATTGATTTTAGTCCTGTCAGAATTTTCTTCATTTAAGGAGAATCTGCCAAGCCCTCTCTGAGCCCTAAAGGACTTTTCCTTCACTTCTGAAGTTTTCCTTTGTTTCTTGTTGTGTTCAGCAGTCTTTCTCTGTGAGCCTTGGGGTTCTGAGTCCTTGGTGAGATGCTCTCTTCTTTTCCCTACCACATTTTGCGTTGTCTCTTTTCAACATACTTGATCACTCCAAGACCAAAGGCCACTCTTCTACTCGCAGAATTTCAGCTGACTCTGACATTGCCTTCTTGAAAGAACATAACAAAGTCGCTGAAAGCCAGCAAATAAAACTGACAGTGTTCCTCACCCTGGAAAACCTGGGTGAGCTGCTGGCATTGATTTCACCCACTCTGACTGATCGATCCATAGGGGTTTTGTTCTTTGACTGGGTGATTCCTCTCAGAATAGGTGGTTGCTGGGTTAGCTATATCAGACTGTTGTTTCATATGTCCATCTGGAGCATGAATTTCTGACACCATTTCTTCCTTCAAGCTTTTTAGTTCACAAGTTAAAATGTTTCCCCCAGAATATACTGCTGTTTAGATCTATCAGAAACACAGGTACAAATGTTTAACACCATTTGGAAAACTCAGCACATACCACTTTTTCAGTTCTCTAGATCATCCTCATATTGTGTCTCAGGTTGTATTCTCATCTCTTCACACATAATGGATTTACTGAATGTAGATCTAGACTGATTTCTTATGTGAACAAGGTTTGATTGATATGTCGGTGGGTCCTTCATGATGTCTTTTGGACCTTCAGAAAAGTTTCAAGTGGGTTTGATAAACAGGGCAGAGATCCAAGGATAAACCTAAAATGCTGTAAAAATTGGGACAGGTTGATATCAAGGACTGATGACTGGCAAGTTCACTGTTAGTGGTTTTTTGCTGCTGGGTGGCATGGAACTGTAATAATGGAAGAAATTTCACTGTTCTCCAGCTAAGTAGTCAAAAACCAAAGGAACACACGATTATAGAGGTAGCCAGGCTTCAGTTGTTCCCGTGTTCAAAGAATTACACATTTTAAAATGTCAGTTCCTGTTACTGTTCAGGTCACTGCAGGTGGTAGACAGGACTTTGCAGTTCAAATATTAAAGAAAACATAAAAACTAACAGACAGGACCTTGCAAGTGTGAAATACAGAATTTTTATGTATACAGATATCTCCATCTCCAGGAGTATATGACTCAACACAAGCAATGCATGGTATAGGATGCTTACGTATTTGAAACTAGAGACAACATTAATGCCAGAAAGAATTCTGATCTGTTCTAGATCTCTTTGATTCTTTAGTAAACTAATTTCTCCATTATTTTCTGTAATATTGTCAAGAATGTCTTCCCTTTTACATTAAATAATAACCTCTTTGTTTTTAATTTCAGTGAGCATTATGGATGTATATAATAATAATCTTCAACATAGTATTTACATGTTCTTTGCTTTAAAATACAATAAAATAAAAAGCTAGTTATAAAATTAATGAAAACAATTAATGACAAAGCATTTGAAAATAGCGGTGATAACTTGACACAGACTACAGTGGTATTACAAGAACTAGAAAACATTGTTCAACAAAAACACTGAAGTAATGTATTGTGTTCCAATGCTATTGAGACTGTAACGGCACCTTCTACGGATGCTGTTATTGCGTCCAAGTGTATAAAGCAACCCCAGTATTTTACTTATTGAGTAAAACTGTCATAGTTTATCTTGGTGTACTGTTGATGACATACCATATGTTATCTATGGGTTATAGTAATCAAAGTTTTCTGTACTACTACTCCAGTGTAGAGCAACAAAGACAATGAAGGAAGTAGAACACCTCCCTTATGAAGAAAGGCTGAGGGAGCTGGGTCTCTTTAGCTTAGAGAAGAGGAGGCTGAGGGGTGACCTCATTAAATATGNTGTGGCAGGGGGATTGGACTAAGTCCCTTCCAATCCCTAATAATTCTATGATTCTATGTGGCATCTTGGTGGAGAGGCCTGAGGGAAGGAAGGTTCAGATGATGGCAATACAGTGCCACCACACAACACTGCTGCAATAAATGTGACTCTGGTAACTTAAAATGTCCCAGATCACCACTTGAGAGTTCACGAGGAGTTGATGCCAGGGAATCTCACAAATTACATATGTCTAGCAGCACAGTTTGGATAGTAACGGCTTCTGTTCAGTTTAGCAGGTTCTCACTTGTGTATCTGCGATTTAGGTTGGATTGGTGATGTTGCATCAGCATTTCTTACAAAATGGTAATATAGAGATTCCTTTTATGTCATTGTGATGGGAATCTCTATGAATACTTTTTGTTCTGAGGAACTCTTTCCAAAATTACTCCAGCATTGATCAGAAAGGCTTAATGCTGGTAAGGAAGAAAGAAGGTGCTGAAAGCTTGTGTCTATGTGGCATTGCTGGTGTAAAGGTAAACAGAAAACACAAATTCACATCCTTTTTTTCCAATTCTTTCTTTCAATTCTTGTAATGAAATTACAGGATTGTATAATGTAGTAATACAATCCATCCTGTTAAGAAGGCAAGTTTTGTAGTGTGTGTTTTTGTTTGGATTTTTTTTGTTTAGTTGTTGGGGTTTTTTTTACCCTTTTAGCCATAGCAACCTTCTGTTTTATCCCAGCAAAGGGCAGCACCACTTTGGTGCTGTGTGTTCTCAGGTTCAGTGGAAGCACTGGAGTCATAGCTATTCCACTCTTATCTCATCACCTCTGTTATTCCAGGGTTTTTTTTAGCAAGGTAGAGGTCACCAGCAATTTAGTTCAAGCTCCATCACTCCCCTCAATATTTCTACACCTCTGGTATCACATGACAAATGGTGAGATGATCCTGTACATGTGTGATAGCACTGAGAGGGCTGGTGTAAGATCAGTGTAGTGCCAAAGGGTCATGCCTCAAGTGGAGAATTTCCTCAATCTTCATAAAAACTATGAAGGCAAGGACATCTCATCCCATAAGCAGGGAAAGGCTATAATACAAGAGATGGAAAACCTTTCAGGCTGTTATTTACACTATTAGTAAAAGAATTGAGATCATCTGGAAGTGACTGGAGCTCAGTTGTTACAGGGTGTTAGGTAAACTTGAGGGAAAGCTGTTGCTTGAGGAATTGTTTTGGTACTTCACAGGATTACTGAATTATTGAGGCTAGAAAAGACCTCTAAGATCATCAAGCCCAGCCTATGAGCTAGCATCACCACATCAGTCAGACTGTGGCACTAACCAGTCTTTTCTCTTAAACCTCTCCAGGGATGGGGACTTCACCACCTCCCTGGGCAGTTCCTTCCAAAGACTAAGCACCCTTTCCATGAGGAAGTGCTTCCGAACGTCCAACCTAAACCTCCCCTGGTGCAGCTTCAGGCCCTGCCCTCTCATCCTATCACTAATTGCCTGGGTGAAGAACCCAACCTCCACCTGTCTGCAACTTCCCTTCAATTAGTTGTATAAAGTGATAAGGTCACCCCTGGGTCTCCTCTTTTCCGGTCTAAACATCCCTTCTCAGCATAACCTCCACACTGTGCAGTGAATTGATTGATTCATTTTAGTTCTGGATGGAGCCCTACTGCTGTCAAACTCATGAGCACACTGCTACAACCAATGGTAGTGTTGTTCTTTGCTAGTGTGCTCCTTTAGAGTGGTAGTAGTTTTCCCCTATACTTTGCTCTATAGTTAGCTTGGACTGTTTTACAAGGCCAATAGACAATGGAATAAATGTAAACTGAATACCCATTTTGCTTATTTTTGGTAAGGTCTAAACCTATGGTTTGGGTAAAGGAAGATAGTTTAGAGTACCAGAGGTGATCCTGGAAGCCGTTCTTGACATAAGTGATAGATACTGCTATATAGGAAATAAATTCAGTAGGGTTTTGTTTAGCAGTGATTTGTCCTGGGACAGCGATAGTTAATACAGAAAGGCTTATGGTTTAATGCACAAACTTTATGACCAGCCCTTGTCTGTTGCAGGGTATTTTCAGCAAGCTCTACTTATGACAGACACAGCAAATAGAATTATAAGGAAATAATCGAATTTAGCTTTATGGGCCATTTATTGACCATTGTTTATACTAATGGATAGCGTTAGAACATAAACATGCAATATTAATCCCTTATTGCTGTCTTCTCTCTCTCAACAGATCTTGATAATGTAGAAGGCATAGCAGTAGACTGGATTGGAAATAATCTTTATTGGACAAACGATGGCCACAGGAAAACGATTGCTGTAGCCAGACTGGAAAAAGCCACTCAGAGTAGAAAGACTTTGCTGGAGGGAGACATGTCTCACCCTCGAGGAATTGTTGTTGATCCTGTTAATGGGTATGTCATAGAATAATTTATGTTCTGTAACTATTGTCTTTATAGTATTAATATGGGATTGATTTAGTTTCCTTAGGATAGGGTTTGTAGGGTCATATAGCAGTCTAATTTGATGGTGGTCTATAATATCTGCAAATTCCAGTGTTCTTGCCTGAATCCTTTAGAAATATGTGTCTGCCCAGACACTGTTGAACCTATATCCAGTTTATCTGAACACCTCACCTCTATTGAGTGCTTCAGACCTGTAGATATTTTTAATATTAGATGAACTTTATACTATTCTCCTTTATAGGTCTTTGTCAATCTCAAGATTCTGAAGATAATTATAACCATATGCTTGCACACATTGGTTTACAAAACTAAATGAGACAGGCACTTTTCATCTGACTGGCATAATTAATTGTGATAGGCTGCCTAATTAAAATAGTGTTATATTAGTGTGGTATAGGTGTGGTTTACCTAAAAATCCACTGTTGATTTTATTCAGGGAATTGTCGTTAAAGCAAGATGTAGGCACGTAATTCCTGTGTAACTGGACTGATTGCTGTTTTCTTAGTGCTGGAATGTTTTTGTACGATCAGGTTTCACTTTTGAGCTTGTCCTTTGAGGAATGGAAGTGAGTCTGGAAAGGCTACAATTAACTATGGTCAGATAGTAACGATGCAAAATCAAGACTACAAACCTAACATACCTACAATTACTTTGTTGAATTTTACAGCTCAGTAAATGCATGACACAGGAAATACTGTATGAAGATCTATTGTCTGAAAGGAGCTATTATACAAAACACTTTTCTAATAAAATTCCATGCCCTTCATGATCATAATTCTCAAGGAAGCATTTCCTGAGGGACAGCATCTATTATGGCATTGTAATTATGTTTAGAAAATATTGGGCTTGATTCATCTGATGTAGAAGCATTAACTTCATTTTGGGATGCAATTAAAACATATTAATGTAAATGTCTGTTACTGTAAGCATGTCTTAGCTTATGGCATGATAACCAGAATAAGTACAGACAAAAAGTTAATGGAGAAAATCTCAGTAACTGCTGTTGAGCAGTCATGTAAATATTTGTAAAACATATTTTTGTCTTCCAATGATATGAACAACATACTGCCCTGTGCCTCTGCTGAGCTTTGGGGCATATGCAGGCTTCATAATTTTGGATTAAGCCTAGTATTGTTTGAGTCTAACATGCAATGAGGTTTGTAAGCCTTATGGATTGAAAATCCGTGTATGCTCATAACATACATTTACAAACATATCCCCAACAACCTTCTGCTGGGTTACTTGAAAAAGACAGGAAATACAGAGAGAAAAAAAGGTATCTTTACATATTTTTCGATCTGTGTAATGACAGTGCATTTTTCCTTTATCTTTTGCACTTTTGTACTTAGAAACCAAATGGATAAAATTATGTTTACACAGAAGAGCATTTTTGAATGACATTTGGATCAGCACATTTGTCATCATTTACAGAGATTTGATAACAAAAATGTTTTTCTCTTCAGTGTTTCATTTTGCCATAAATTCAGAATTTGAATTCCAAGACATTGTTCTTCAAAGTACAGATAGGTTAAGTGGGTTAGGATAGTACAAGCTATTTCAAGAACTTAAATCAGGTGGAATCAAAGGTGAGGCACCTAAATACTAATTAAATCATGACAGCTTCAACAAGTAGCTTGAGATGTGTATGATGTGTTCAATTATTAAGCATTAAAGGGAGGAAAATCCTAGATTTTAATTTTAATAAATAGTTGACCTTTGCTGTGCCACATAGGATCTGCTTCATAACTTACATGCAGACTTTTGAGTTCCTTCTTTTGAACCTGATTTTCCTTTTGGAATTAAAAAAAGTTAGAACCCCCCCAAAAGTGATGTTTCTTGACATATTTGCTACCCTCTGCTTTGTCTAATTTCAAGTTCTGTGTTTGAAATTGTTGATACCAAACTAATAATATTTGCTAATCAGATTAATTTGTTAAGGAAGAAGAAGAATCTTAGGGTGTGTCCTGTAGTGACCAGCAGAAGACAGCTCATCAGAGCCAGTGATTGCAGATTACATACTATAATGACTGCCTAACTTTTCCAAACTACTGTGTTGTACTTATTTTTAAGAGGGGTTTTTTGGTTATCTGCATTGCACTATAAACCATGAAAGAGTGCTCAAATGCCTACTAGGTATTTTTCAATTTTTTTATTGTCCATCTTTTTGTGAGAGAGAGTGCTCATAGTAGGGGTTTTTGAGTAATTTTGCTGCTTTCATGTGGGATGTTAACTTCACAAAATGTCAAGGTTATCCTGCAGCTATTAAACCACAGAGCAATTAATTCATCTGTTGCAGATCTTTTGATAGTACGATGTAGAATAAAAAGCAGTTTTGCATCATAAAGGCAAATTAGACTTAGCCACAAAAAAAGTCCACACAAGGAACAGCAGAAGTTTGAATGTTGTGACCAAGTCAATAAAATCGATGACTGAAAAAAAAATAAAGATTGCAATTCTGGTGTGATTAAACAAGATCTTAAACGATTCTTTCACTTTTCTTGTCAGTTAGCCCATTTGGTATTCATGTAATTCATTACAGTATGAGCAAAAGAACGTGAGTTTCATTTCAGCAGCATCCAGCACGCAGGGAAAATAAATATAGTTGCAGAAATAACAGCGGAAAGGAACATGCAAAAGTCAAAATCCCTCCAACTCATGAATATAATGTCAACTGCTGCTAAAATTGAACAGTATAATTCACACGATTAAAATGGTATCTGAATGTTCATTTTTATAATTTCATAGCTGGATGTATTGGACAGACTGGGAAGAAGATGAAATAGATGACAGTGTGGGAAGAATTGAGAAGGCTTGGATGGATGGCTACAGTCGGCAGATATTTGTAACTTCAAAGATGCTATGGCCAAATGGTTTAACTCTGGACTATCGTGCCAATGTATTGTACTGGTGTGATGCCTATTATGATCACATTGAAAGGATATTTTTGAATGGAACCGACAGAAAGGTAAGAGAAGTACTGCTGTTTTGCCACAGGCGTGCTCTTTCTCTCGATTCTATTGTGTTATGTGAAAAATACTTTTCAAGCTTTGTAAGGGCTGCATAACCCTGCGGCATGTCCAGTGTCATCTCTGTTGAAACAAGCAGTGTTGGCAGTCTCCTGAAGTAGTTTTTAATGCAGCTTAAAATTTCCAGCTTTAGAAAGTGACACAAAAGTTGATTTATTTTTTTGTTAATATTTTAAAAATCTACTTTTCTCATGTGACAATGAGTTACATTTTGATTGAGCCACGAAGCCACAAAGAGCTTTTCAATTGGTAAAAAAACCCCTTCTTTTGGCCCTGCCAGGAGAGGCTTTTATTTGACTTCACTGACTAAGCTCCTTTTGATGAATCTCAGTGCCCTCTTTGAGTGTTTGTGGGACTATACAGAGGAGAACACTCTACAAGTGAAGACATGGAAAGACATTGTCTTTAGTTGCTACTGGTGGCATACAAACTGGATACAGCTCTGTGTAGAAGTTCTGTGGTGTTTTGTAGAAGTACCAAGCATGGGACATCAGGAAAACAGCTAAACCTTGCACTGGAGTCTGGTAATTTGGAGGTGGTTTATTACATGCTTCATAGAATCAGTACCCTGCCAAATGAAGCTTCACTGTTAATTGAGAATGATTGACAAGACAGCATTCTGTGGGAAGATTTCTGTCACAAAATGCACGTACTTTGTGACTTTGTTTATCTCAAGATTCTCTCTGCATAACAGCCTTGACAGGACCAATACACAAATCTGTAGGACTAAAAGTAGTAATAACTGTAGACACATTCCTTCTTGGAACTCATCCCTGTACAGGCTCATATTGCTTTAATATTGCTTTAAAAATCCTTTCTACTGAGTGGCTTGGTTTGTATCGCAACTAGTGTGGCCAGCAGGAGTAGGGAAGCAACTGTGCCCTTGTACTCAGCATTGCTGAGGTCACACCTCAAATGCTGGGTTCAGTTTTGGGAATCTCAGTTCAAGAAAGACACTGAGGTGCTAGAGTGGGTGCAGAGAAGGGCAATGACACTAATGAAAGGCCTAGACAACAAGTCTTGTGAGAAGCAGCTGAGGGAGCTGAGGATGTTTAGTCTGAGGAAGAGGACGCGGTAATTATACCTTATTGCCCTCTATAACTGTCTGAAGGGATATTGTAGGTGCTGGTCTCTTCTCACAGGTAATTAGTGATAGAACAGGAGGAAAGGGCCTCAAGCTGCACTAGGGGAGAGTTAGGCTGGACATCAGGAAAAATGTTTTCACTGAAAGATTGGCCAGGACTTGGAACAGATTGCTGAAGGAGAGAGTTGAGTCACTATCCCTGGTTGTGTTTAAAGATCGTTTAAATGTGGTGCTTAGAGACCTACTGTGGTGGTGAACTTGGTAGATAAGGGTTATTAGTTGGACTTGATGATCTCAAGGGCCTTTTCCAACCCTCATGATTCTACAATCTGTTGTTAAGCCTGTCCTAATGCTGTAGGGTTCCAGTTTGTCATGATAGCAAGGATAGTATTTACATTTAGCTCTTTTATGCTCCATACCCATTATGGTGCTGTG
The DNA here is from genome assembly GCA_013397515.1 of Upupa epops. Lineage (NCBI taxonomy): Eukaryota > Metazoa > Chordata > Aves > Bucerotiformes > Upupidae > Upupa > Upupa epops. The sequence goes on from VZRI01012368.1 coordinate 30,466, forward strand.
ATAGAGTTGGAGGGGTTAAGCTGTTGACAGACAGACATATTTTAGAGATCCTTGTCAACTAGCAATGCTAGATGGAGTTCTTGAAGGGTTCCTAGGCAGAAGAGGTCTAGGAAGGTTAAATGCAGCTGCCATGGATTACATAGATAACTAGTGAGAACTGCTCTTTCTTGCTGGTTTTGCCTCATATAGGATTGGTGAATAATAAGCACTCATATTTACAGCTTTTATTTTGCAGTGTGTTACAGAATTGTTCTTGGGTTTGTGTTTTTTATAGTGTTTTTCTATATTCCTGATTTAAATGCAGTGCATAACTATTTGAATAAATACTACATAGCTAAAAATGGCTAGAAGTTACTTGTTTTGATGCTGAATCTTTTTAATTACAGAATATTTTTGTCAAAATGTAAGTAAGTCAATAGTGTCTTTAATTCAGTGTCAGTATGATGAAGAATTGCGGGGATGGGGAAGTTTTATGAGAATCCCACCAGTAGTTGATGAACCCATCTCATCTTCATCAAAATCATTTAACTGAGATGAGGAGTTTTGACCGAAAGAATTCCAAGGGTGAAAGATGATAATGGTTGCCACCGGAAAATAGTGGTTTAGTTGGCTTTATTTCCTTGATACCTTTTGTTTGTGCCTCTAAATAGACACCAGGATATCTGATGGGTATCTGAACTGCTTTCTTTGTTCTAGAGGTGAAATTGAAATAAATGTTTAGGTACTAATTCAAGCAAGGACTCCAGCCAGCAGACGATAACATGAACCTAGTCATTCCAAACTGCAGCTGCTATGATGAAGTATAAGGCAGGGCTCCTAAAAGTAGCTGATTTCGAGTTCTGCAGTTTTCTGTGTCTTTTTAAAGTAAATCAATCTAATAACAGTAATTTACTTGATGGTTAATTTAGACTCTTTTTAAAGTTCTTTTGGTTTTGTTCTGTAGGGCTGGAGAATATTTTTAACTGCTCCTCTTTATCAGACAGCTCTTGTGTAGTGTCAGTTGCCCTTCTTCTGAAGGGGTCCTGAGACTGGAGCTATACCAAGTGATGCTGTTTTCTGTGGCCGGTAAAATAAAGACATTAGTTGGGATTAAATTTCTACTTTTATCATAAAATACTTCAGGTTGGAAAGGACATTTAAAAATAAGCTAATCCACACCCCTGTGGTGAGTAGGGCCATCTTCCAAATAGATCAGGTATGTATGAGTTAATGAACCAGAAATAGAAGGTTCAGGGAAGAAAGATTTTTGAGAATAAACACTGGGGTTTGGGGTTTTTGTGTGTGTGCTAGGGTTTTTATTTTATCACAACATAAACTAGAAAGGAAGTTCACAGAAATAAATAAGCAACTCATGCACACAGTTCATAGAATCATAGAATGTTAGGGGTTGGAAAGCACCTCTGGAGATCATCTAATCCAACCCCCCTGCTTGAGCAGGTTCTCCTACAGCAGATCACACAGGAACATGTCCAGGCAGGTTTTGAATGTCTCCAGGGAAGAAGACAACCTCTTTGGGCAGCCTGTTCCAGTGCTCTGTTACCCTCACTGTGAAAAAGTTCAAGCTTTATCTCCTATGTTCCAGTTTATGACCATTGCCCTTTGTCCTATTACTGGGCACCACCAAGAAGGAAACATTTGATAACAGAGAGGAAAAGTCATATGAAGAATCACGTTTCCATGCTGGAAAAATTTGTATTAAGTTGTTTGGTAACAGCTCTTACCTCAGTTTTCTAATTTCTTCTTTATGTTCTCAGCAACATATACTATGAAAAACTAATAATTACTATAACCTTGATATTGCTTATCTACTGCTAATTAATTACAGGTTGTCTACAGTGGAAAAGACTTGAATCATCCTTTTGGATTGTCGCATCACGGAAATTATATTTACTGGACAGATTATATGAATGGGTCCATTTTCCAGTTGGATCTGGTTACAAGGAATGTGACACTGTTAAGAAGTGAGAGACCACCGTTGTTTGGGCTCCAAATTTATGATCCACATAAACAGCAAGGTATTTATAACATTGGATTTCTCCAAAAGTCTGCTAGAAGAGGATATTTTCCCATACGGTCTCCTAGTATTTTGAGGTGACTAGATGAAAACAAAGTGTGATTTGTGGCATAAGGAAGATACTTTCTGATGTTTCCATACTTAGTTACAGGGAAATCATACCATTACACCAGTCTGAATGTCTTCTGTGTATTTACACTGCCTTTACTGCTGTTTTTCTTTGGTGTCAAAGAGATATTGTGAACGTGTAAAGTAGAATAGGTTACATACACACATCGACTCATAGGCATGAAATATTTTACTGCCTTTACCTTTTCATAAATAAAAATCATAGAATCTGCCTGTCTTTTCTTTCTTTTTTTTTTTTTTTTGTAATTTCTTCCTCCATTTTATCCTACCTCAGCACCATATAACTTAATCTGCTGAAAGTACATGGTGCTGATATGGGAATCAGAGTAAGTGGCCTTTGAGAGTAGAGGAAAAAATCTATATTTGTTGCTACATTTTATCAATAGAAAAATAAGATAAAGGCCATAGGTTTGCATGGATGGAGCTTAGGAAATGCAATTGCTAGTATACAGGTAAATTTACAGATGTATTTTACTACAGGAAGGTTTAAATCAATTTGCAGCATACAGCATTCAGATGAGTTGTTGAATGTTTGCTCTCTCTAATGACAACGTATTTCTGGGTAGCCTCTGCTTGATGGCTGCTACCAAACATAAAACTGAGCAGGAGGAATTAGTATGAATAAAATAGTGTTAAAAACATTATTGTATTAAATATCAATGTCAATAGATCTCATTAATATCTATAGATCGTTACTTTTGACACAACATTTCCAGTTCAATATTTCCTACAGAAAAATCAAAGATACAAAGGTGTTGGCAGTCTTGCTGCGTTGGATTCTATGGATCTAGTTTGTGGATGGGTGAACTAGAAAAAATAGCAAAATACAAACATAATCATTTATCTGAATGCTACTTAGTACAGATCCCATGTTAAAATGTGCTTGCTAATAATAAATAATTAGTATTTTTTATAATTTTTTATTATTTATACTTTTTTTAAGTTTACAGGACCTACTACAGGTACTTTGTCATTGTGCGTAAAGCCCAATTTTACATTCACAACATCATCACCTTCTGACCTGGATGTGGGTACAATGCTTTACTCACATCTGTCCTTAGTGCCTGGAAGATTTGGCTGTGTCTGGCATTTGCAGTCAGTGAATGGCTTAGAGAGCAAATGATAGCGCTAGTACAGAGCAGCTAGAATCAATACATTAGTAACAAATCTTTAACACTCATAGATAAAGAGAAAATATTTAGCCTTTATATTTATCATAGGCATGTGTCTCCACACTAAATATTTATAGATACACTTATCTGTCTACAAAAACAGTATTATTTTTATGAAACTAAAGCATAGTGGATACTTTCAGAAGTGTTTTATATACCATGCTGAATATTCTTTACTGGTTTTTTTTCCCTCTCTAGTCTTACCAAATTTTTTTTATGTATCCAGTGAAAAAAACAACTTGTGATTTAGAAAGGGAAGAAATAGTTTAGCTTTCAAAATGATGCTGAAGTTTAAAAGGGGAAGTGCTCATGTGTCTAGGCAAGATACTTGGTGTCTAATACCTGCAAGTATACGAATAATTAATTTTATTTCAGTATTTGCTATATATGAAGTTTTAGATGTGTAGTTAATATTCTTTGGAGAAGACAAAGACTTCTTTTCTAAGAGCACGTCTTCCAGTTAGTTTTTGCCTTGGGGAAAGCACTTCTTACAATGTCTCACTTAACCACCTGAGGCCCTACTGAAAAGCTTAGTGTTTTTCTTTACAATATACTAATATAAAATCTCTCCATTCCTGCTGAATAGTATATTTATGTGAGCAGCTGGGCTTTCTTAGGAAAAGCCATTGAAATTAATGCCTGATTATGGAGTGCTGAGGTCTCTACAACCAACTTGTAATTGGTTTTATGAGTATGGAGGGAGGCAAGGCTGAAAGTTTTGCCTTTCTGATATTGAAATGTCTAAATTTTTAATATAGAAACCAAGTGCCTGTTGTACTGTGCTATGTCACGGTCATTGTAACAGTGCATCTTGTACACAGATGGTTTCGAGTGACTCTCTTTTTCTTCCAAGTTGTGTAAAAACATGCTATCTTGGGGGCTCTGGCCTTTGGTTTGGGTTTTGGGTGGTGGTTTTGTTGGTTTGGGTTGGATTTTTCTTAAAGGCAAGATCTGCACCCAAATCTCCCCTCAAGCTGGCTAAATTTCAGAATATTTTGAACCGTGTCTGTTAAGAAAGGATGCAGTGATTTATTTAAATACTTAGTACTTCTGTGGCTTTATTCTGTGCTCAGACAGTTCCTTTGTTTTTAGAAAAAAAGGGAATTAAAAAATTAATACAGTGCTATTAGCTTCCAAGAAAGCTAACACCAGAGAGAGAAGACTAAAACATTACTTCTTAGACATTTTTAGCTGAATAAGCTTAAATTTGAGAGAGAGCATTTTGCTCATTAATGCATCCTTTGTTTGAAATTGCAATTCGGGCTTCATAAGCTAGAAGTGCAGCTATTAGGATCTTCCCTTTTTGTCACCCGCAGTGAGGTTGATCTTCCATTGTTCCCAAAGGAAGATGGTCATTTATTTTAAAGAAAGTGAAGCTAACTTGTGTGCGTGTGTTTTTCTCCTAAAAGAGCACAACCACAGCTGTGAATCATGTGGTACAGAGCAATCCACAGTAGTTCATTTTATGGAGTGAGTTATATTTTATAGCTTAGCCACATGTACCTTAGAAATGTTTGGCTCTAAAACTTGGAGTTTACTGTTTTGTTGCTGCTGGTATTGTCACTTTCCCCACAAACACAAACTCTATCAGTTCATTTTGGCATCGTGGAATTGAGACTGGCATTTTTATTATAAGGTCTTCTGCAGTACTCTTGGCTGTGCCAATCCTGCTTTGCTTACTACTACAAGGAATTGACATTAAGCTTCTTTCCATATCTCTCTAAAGAAGTGTTGTTCACTATCTTTGAATCTCATGAGGCACAATCCTCTTCTTGCTTTTGGACGTTAGAATTCATCTTAGGCTTAGTCTTTGTGTCTGTATGTATCAGAAATACCTCAAATTTAGAGAGGTGGTGGGAAGATTAGTAATCACAACCTGGATTTACAGTCAGCATATGAAGCTGCTAAGGCCCCTGGGTATTTCCACTGCTATGAAAGGGCAGATAGCTATTCATACGTGAGTAATTCTTGTGTAAGTCTATTTACAGCAGTTAAAATAACCCTTTTTGAAATCAGGCAATATTATAACTCCTTGGATCACAAAGAAGAGCTGCTTGAGCCCCAGGCTGCTGCACTTCATATCTGTATTATGACCATAAAAGTAAGCTTACACAATGTTAACAGTACTTGAGGTGAAGTTTATAGGAAGGTACAAACATAAATGAATACTCATGTCGACATAGGAGTACAATGATTACTATGATTCATAGAATCATAGAATGCATCTAGTCCAAACTCTCTTCACTGAGCCGGGATGTCTTCAACTAGATCAGGATATTCAAAGCTCTGTCTCACCTGACCTGGAATATCTCTAGGGATGAGTTTCCACCAACTCTCGGGGCAGCACCCTCCTTGTTGTAAAAAATATATTCCTTATATCCAGTTTACCTCAAAACCATCACTCCTTGTCCTGTTGCAACAAGCTGCAGTAAAAAGATTGTCCCCATTTTTCAATTCAGCTTTTAAACGAGAAGACTAAGCAAAAATATGTAGATGTAGTTACCATCATTTATTATTTCTCTGAGAGTGATGGCTAAGATGCAAGTGTGTTGTTTTAGCTCTGGCTTAACATTTTAAAGATGTAAAATGGAATAAGCGTAATCTAATCACATGCAAGCAACAGGGCAGCCAGATGTTTCACAAGCTGGCAAAATATGAAAAAAATTACAATGTCTTTAAAATTAGTTTTAAAATTTGGGGAATATTTTAAGAACTGCCATATAAAATAGCTGTTTCTAACAGCAGTCAAATTTAATTTTATAAATACATCATAGAATCATAGAATGGCTGGAGTCGGAAGGGACCTTAAAGATCATCTAGTTCCAACCTCCTCTGCATGAGCAGGGATACCTTCACTAATTCAGGTCACTCAGGGTCCCTTCCAACCTGGCCTTGAACACTTTCAGGGATGGAGGCAGCCACAACTTCTTTGGGCAACCTGTTCCAGCTTCTCCCTACCCTGACAAGAAAGAATACTTGGTAGCTGAACTAGTTCCACAGCTTAATCAACAGAAACCTAAGCTGCTGTACTTCATTTCAGGAGACAGTTTAGTCTCTGAGTCTCTTCCGTGAGACTGATGGAACTGAAGGTCTTGTTGTACCTTCATGTTGAAGACTTCATTAAAAGTCACTTTATAAACCTTTTATCTAGGATCTTGTTCCTTTGGCTATTGGTGCTTATATTTTCCTTGTCATAATCTCTCTTACCACTTAGCAAGTAACCGGCTGTGCTGTAGTTTGTCATCTCGATTGTAAGGTTAAGTAGGAACTTTTCATCTTCAAGACAGTCCAGTTAACTTTGATCTAGTGTTTTAATTTTTAATTTATTTTAAGCTAGCATTTGGCTTCAGGAACATTGTGGACTTTCAGTGTTTTCTGTATTTCTCTTAGTCATTTATTCTATTGCCTTATTCTTTTCTATTTAACAGGCTCATGTATATTTTTTAAATAAATCACTCCAAATTTCCTTGTCACTTTTGAAGATTATGTTTTGGTTGGTTTGTTCTGGCAGCTTTGGATATCTCTTTAAATCATTGTGTTATTGACATTTTTTTGATATGTTATAGTTAAGTAGCCCTGTAAAGCTGTAGAGAGTTTCAAGGCCACTTTTTCTGAGGTGATGCTGAACCTGAGGTTTTCCAAAACTTAGATGCAAATAAATCTCTTCCGATTTTGATATTATTTGGGTTCTGGTGAGCATAGATTTGATGAATGAGTTGCTTGCTGTACAATATTTTAGTTTGTAGTCTAAAACATGAAGTCAAGATCCAATCAAGTATTTTAAATGCTTGAAGTTGGAACTGCCCTATCTGAAGTTGTGGTCCAGCCCTGGCTTCTGAGAGAAATACAGATTTTCATGTTTATTCAGCTACGTTATTGCCATCTCGCTCACACCCTGCCCAGCGCAAGTGCAAGTACCACAGATGCTTTCCACAGCATTCTCGACTAATCTACACATTTTTTTGAATGCTCAGTCAGTTTTTAATGGATTGTAGACACATATGCTTCTAAAAGAAAAAACTCTAGGAATAGACTACTATGAAATGCTCGAAGTCTGTTTTGCATGATCTTAAAATAGGAAAATTTTCAAGATTTTCAGTAATTCTCTGATTTTATGCTGTTCATTTGATAATTTGACACTGATGGGAGGGTTTAACATGCCTGTTCTAGGAGAACTTAATATTGTATTTTCTATTAAAATAGCAGCAGTGCTTTCAGGGAAGTGAATTGTGAAGAGTCTGTTTTAACTCAGGAGGGGGATGAATGTTTTGTACATTTAAAAAGAAAGGGCAGAGGAAAGAACAGCTACTTTTTACTAGGAGAGGAAGATGATAAAAAAGTAGCTTAAATGTAAAGTTTCATCAGATATGAAGTTTTATTGCTTGCCTGATCATAGTCAGTTATCACCAACACTTGAAGTTAAACTTTGATCATGAACAGTTGAACGTCCTCAGCAGTGTCTATCAAATAACTGAAGTCACGGCCCAAGTGACACAAACAAAAGTCATAATGTTTGCCTCAGTGGGCTTTGGTTTTACATCTGCTGGGCCTTGGGAATGAGACAGTGAGGATGCAGCAATCCTTGGTAGATGAATTAACTGCCTGACAGCTGTCAGTATCTTCTTGTGAACAGCATACAGCTTTGGGCAAGAAACAATAACACAACAGGGAGAAAAAAAGGCAGGGAAATAGCAGATGTGCTCAGAAGATAGTGAAATATCCACTTTGTATTCTCTCAGCTATTGATCTTGTATTTTTAATTTGTTTCCTTTCTTTTTTTTCCTTGGTCTGCCTCTGTAGTCAAGTTGTTTTACCATGTGCAGACTCCAACATACTCCAGAGCATTCTGTTATATACTGTTTAATTTCTTTAAACTACTATATGTGTAGCTGCATCATATTAAATATTTAGTACTATTTGTTCTTTTCATAAAAAAAGGGAAATAGAACATTGTGAGCTGATAGTACAGTTGTTTTTCTTATACTTACAGGTTATTGCAACCTGCATCTAAACTGGTTTAAATATTGTAACCTGTAGTAACAAAGCTAAGAGAATAATGTGTTTGTAAAATGAGAGAAAAGTAATTGTAAAAAATTCCTCCTGTTCTTACTTATGAAAAAAAACTAGCTTTAGCATGACTGTACATTTTCAAGTTGCTGTTTGTTAATTGTATTTTCACAGGTGACAATGCATGTCGTGTTAATAACGGAGGCTGCAGCACTCTGTGTTTAGCCATTCCTGGAGGCAGAGTTTGTGCCTGTGCTGACAATCAGCTTTTGGAGGAAAACAGTACAACCTGCATGAGTAAGATTTTTAGAGAATATCTGAAGTGTGAAAATAAAGTATGGTCTCCTCAAAGCTTTTTTCTACTTCTATAAGATGACAAGTAAAGATTTAAACTGAAGACAGTGTATTAAATATATTACAGATATTTCAAGAGACAAAATATTAAGTAGACAGTTTCAGAGGACAAAGTGCATTGGAAAGTATTTGAGAATGACAAAGCACTGATATATATATATTCCACTGATCTTTTTGAAAAAGTATCAGAAAAGCCAGAATTGAATCTATATACTAAATCTATATAAACTGGTTTCAAATTCTTACATAGACTAAGTATCTTAAATTGAAATCCAGCATAGAAAATGCTCATCCTTAAGCTCTTCATAAAACATGTCCCACAGATATATTTATATATAATAGGTCCTGACATAGGAAGTGCAAATTTCACTGCTTTTTAAAACATCTCTTTATAGGTATCTTCATTGCAACACCCATTAAAAAGTTGTATTTATGACAAAATACAGGATTTTCAATTAAAAACATGAAATCATCAGCTAACACAGATTTTTTTTTTTAATATTTGGATCTGATATTTGTAATTTATTCCATCATCTTCTTTTTTAATCTCATTGATCTGTTTCTCAGAGTGTAGTTTGTAAAACTCTACATAGGTGTGCAGCAAGAAGCCAAGCAGACATAGGTAAAGCATGAGGATTATTTCACAACATGATGGGTATCACTGATCTGGCAGTTACCTTGAATTTGACCCAAACACACGGCTGGCAGAGCCATCATTGTTGGTAAAGAAAACTATTTTTCTTTTTAGCACAGAACTGGAAGGTAGACTTCCCGCTGGTAAGACGGAACGTAAGCATTAGGAAGAGAGCTTAGACACTTTCAGCTCTGAACAAAAAAGGCTTCCTGCATCTTCCCCAAGACACTTCATTGTCTGGGTCTTTCTAATGACTTTGGTGTTCCTTGTAGGGTCATAGCATGTATGTGGTATTTACAGGTTAAGTAGTCTGCACGTTATGCTCAGAAATGTATCTGTCTGGATCTATCAACAAGCTGGTAGCTTGCTATTTAATTCTACCTCAGCAGAATTTTATCCTCTCTTCTTTGCTAAGTCTACACCAGTGCATAATGCAGGTGTTTGAGTTGTTGCTTGGATACAAGAATCCGCTTTCAGTAATAGTTTTTTAGCCCTTTAATGTGCACCAGAATTTGGTCTGTGTCTGTAAGAATATTTTCTTTTCACTCTTGACGAGGCATTGCAATATTTTAAATTGATATTTTCATACTGTCATCTAAGCACCAATTTAAACAGTTTGAACACCATTCTGTTCTAAGTTCTTCCATTTATTAAAAATGTATTACCTCAGCCAGGCACTCAGATGTGCTTGTTGCTACAGGCTTCAGGTAGAATTACCTCAAATCTGCAAAGTTTACTGAAAAATGTTCTGAAGAGTGATAACAAGAATTTATATCCATTCATGTAGAGGTAGTATTGTATTCTGTATGTATCAAGCTGATCAAACTTGCTTCTTGAATGATTTTCCTAGTAAAAAAGGGAGAAGTGCTGCCCCAGATGTGCAAAGCTGAGCAGTTCCAGTGTAACAATAAGCGCTGCATCCAGGATCGCTGGCGCTGCGATGGAGATGACGACTGTCTGGATGGCAGTGATGAGCAGCCTGAAATTTGCCGTATGTATGCTTTCACGATTCAACCCCAAATCCCATTTTATTTTAAATATTTGAAACAAAATAATAGAAGTCTGAGGGGAGTCAGGCAACATTAAGAATTGTCAGCAACAATTCTTAAATGCATATAATAGCAGTAATCCTTTCAAATGAAACATGCTTTTTTCGCAGTATAGATCAAGAGCTATCATTTTAATTTTGACTTGTTAGTTCTGAGCCCTTAAATGCTTGGGTTCGTTGATTTGTACACAACTATTGCATTTTTTCATATGGGTTATAGCTTTATTCATGTTGGAAGGGGTCTCAGAATATTTGTAGTCTAACACTCACTGAGCAGAGCCAGCCTCACCTCAGCATCTCGGAAAGTAATGGAGCAATTTTTCCTGGAAGCCATTTCAAAAGGCATGATGGGCAAGAAAGTGTTTGAGAGTAGTCAGTATAGGTTTTTGAAGGGAAAGTCCTGCTCAACCAACCTCATAGCCTTCTGCAGTCTCGTAACTAGCTTGGTGGATGTGAGAAAAGCTGTCTGTAGTTTACCTCAAATTTAGTAAGGCTTTTGACCCTGTCAGAGTAACCGCATACAGAAGCTGACAAAGGATGTCTTAGTCAGTAGACAATAAAGTGCATTGGGAACTGTCTGAATGGCCAGGCCTTGGAGCTTGAGATCATTGGCACAACGTCCTGTTGGAGCTAAGACACAAGGTGCTGCACCTCAATTGTTTATGCCAGGACCTGTAGCCACTTTATTAATGACTTGGACATGGGGCATTCTGGTGAGTTTGCAGATGATAATGAAGCTGGGAAGAGTGGATCGTGCAGCACTTTGTGCCACCATTCAGAAGGATGTTGGAAGGATAGAGAAGTGGACAGAGAGGAACATGATGAAACTCAACAAGGAGAAAGGCATCTGGGGAGGAATAACTACTGGCATTGCTATGCTGGGGATCATCCAGCTAGAAAGGAGCTTTGGTGAGCAGCAAGCTAACCATAAACCAGTAATGCACCTTATGGTAAACTGAGCTGCTTTAGGAAGAGCAGGATTTTTTGTCAGGGAGGAAGGGAAGGCTGAGGGACGTATCTTAGCAGTGTTTACAAATACCTGATGGGTAACAGTAAAGAAGAACAGTAAGCTAAGCTATTCATAGCTACAGAATCATAGAATCACAGAATTATTGAGGCTGGAAAGGACCTCTAAGATCATCGAGTCCAGCCTATGACCTAACATCACCACATCAGCTAGACTATGCACTAAGAGCCACATCCAATGTTTTCTTAAAGACTTCCATGGATGGGGAGTCTGCATGGTCCATTCCAATGTTTGATCACCCTGTCGATAAGGAAGTGCTTCCTAACATTCAACTTAACTCTCCTGTGGTGCAGCTTCAGGGTCTGCCCTCTCATCCTGTCACTAGTTGCCTGGGAGAAGATCCTAACCCCCACCTGACTACAACTTCCCTTCAGGTAATTATAGAGAGTGGTGAGGTAACCCCTGAATCTCCTCTTCTTAAGGCTAAACAACCGCTCTTCCCTCAGCCTCTCCTCATCAGACATTCCCTCCATTCGCTTCCCCAGCCTCATTGCTCCTCTGGACCTGCTCCAGTACCTCAATCTCTTTCTTGAAGTGAGGGGCCCAGGGCTGCACACAGTACTCGAGGGGGGGCCTCACCAGTGTTGAGTACAGGGAGAAAATTACATCCCTAGTCTTGCTGGACACACTATAGTGATACAAGCCAAGAGGTAATGGATGCAAACTTCTTATCTGGAAATAAGAAGCTGATTAAGAGAGAACATTTTTGCCAGGGTTAATAGTCCTGTTTTGTTGGGTGAGTATCTACTGCCTTACAAAGGATCGATATTTCTGATACATCCCGTACTCTGTAATGCCTAGTTCTGTTTCTGTATAGCTGATACATACCCAGTTTGGAGTTTTTCCTCTGTTTATGTATTTTGATAGCTTCCTGTAGTAGTAACTACTGGTCTTAGTTCTAATTCTTTTCAAAACATTTGCCTGATTCTGAGTTGTTGCACTTACTAACAATGTATTTCAATACCAGGGATTCGTAAATGAGGAGTGCAGCTAATACAGACAGTGAGAAAGAAAGTCTTTTTGGCAGAGTTGATTTGATTCTCATTGGAATCGGTGCACTGCAGACCAATTCACTGATCAAAGCTTGTAATTCTCAGAGGATTTTTACAGATACAAATGAAAACATAATGTGGTCCCAACTCTGTGTGATAGAGCATAGGTGGCTGGTATGGTAACATTAATGAAAATTGCTGAAAAGCAGTTGCTATAGTAACTTCAATAATTCTTTTAGTCTGAAATATTTGCAATTATGATTGGAACACACACATTACTAAATATATATGAGCAAAAGCTTAAGTACCATTTAAAATATCATGTCTAGTATTGAGGTCAGATTTCAAATTAAAGTCTCGAATTTTCAATTCTATTACACAGATGATAACAGTTTTCTTCTCTAGTCACATCACAAACTAGGTTCCTTCCTTCTTAAGTATTATGAGGCTAGGAATACTTTTCTGCTCAGATCATTAATTAATCTTTGATTTCACTGTTTATGCACCCTCCACACAAAGTACTCATGAAGGGTCCATGTGCTGTTGATACCACACTTTGTGTTGTTTTCAGTAGGAAGAATAGGTAGAAAAGCCAAGATAAAATCTACTGAAATGTCAAGCATAAGCCAGCAAAACATTTTAAATACCATTTCTTTCCAGAGGTATGTTAAACTTTTTTAAGCTCTTTTTTCAAGAGGCTGTGGATGGCTGAAGAGGTGGAAAATAGCTAGAACTTCTTTTTAACCCAGTCTTTGAATCTGTGTGTGGCTTACTGCTGTTGTGCAGCAAAAGATTAGCAAGATCTGCCAATAGATAGTTATCAGCATAAAAGAAGCAGAACTTACATACTTACTACAGCTGCAAGAGCAGACTGATAGCATTTACATAATTCCTGTGCATTCAGTCTTCATCCTTTCACAGTACTTGATAGGTAGCAAAAAACAAGTTTGTGAGATACCTTGTTCCCTCTTGGTTGGGCTTTTTTTGTCAGTTTTACACTGTGGTGCATATTTCACTTTTTGACACCTACAATTTCATGGTAAGCAGACAGCAGATCTATACGTGGCCGCTGACAGTAATGCGCATCGGTTTAGGAGTGTTTTATAGCCTGCCCAAATCCCTGCTCATTCTGGTATAATATTTTGGATACGCACTTAGTTTCTCTGTCTGCCCCCTTGGGTGTGTGCTTTTGTTTTTCCTCATCTCAGTTTGCAGACAGCATCCCACTGATAAAACGTGATGGAGGGCATCAGCTCTGGCTAAGAACTGTTCACAGTCATGGATTTAAGCTGGAAAGAGTAGATTTAGGCTGGAAAATAGTAAAAATGCTCCTTAGCATTAGAGGGGTAGATCCCTGCAGCAGGTTGCCTAGAGAGGTGGTGGAAGCCCCAACCCTGGAGACATTCAAGGTCAGGCTGGATGAGGCTCTGGGCAACCTGGTCTGGTGAGTGTGTCCCTGCTTGTTGTGGTGGGGTTGAACTAGGGGACCTTTAGAAGTCCCTTCCAAGCTAATACATACTGTGATTCTATGATATTTCTTTAAGGAAATAGCAATATGGTGAAGTGCTGCTACCTTTTATTACATATCAGTTAATAGCAGAGGGTCTCCATACTGACACTAGTATGACAACAGAGTCTATACTACATATTGTCTAACTGAAGTTCTGCCATATGTTTTAATTCACTAGTTTGCTAGTGTGATTATATAAGTGTGGTGATTATATAAGCAGGATAACCACATAAACTGCATCACCTGAGAATGCTTTTTAATGTTTATTTTCATCTGGTTTTCCTGATTGCCTTCTTAAGAAGAAAACTCTTTTTTTCTCCCCAGTCAATCATAGTTGTCCTGATGACCAATTTAAGTGCCAAAATAATCGCTGCATTCCCAAGAGGTGGCTTTGTGATGGGGCTAATGATTGTGGTAATAATGAAGATGAATCAAATAAAACCTGTGCAGGTAAAAATTTTACTTGTTTGTGCATACAAGTTCTCTAATTCCAGTTGCACAACCAGTACAGGAGTGCTCAAACCGAACCAGACTGTTACTAGTAATCTGATTATTGACACTTTAAATGAATTCAGATTCTGATGCCACTGGAATGCAAATTATATTTTGTTTAATCCTTACGCTTGACTGCACTTTCTAAAGTAATTCAACATTTAATCTGTCCATATAGGTTGACTGTCAAAGCTCTGCTTAGGTACAAATGTGTCCCTGAGAAATCTCCTCTGGCAGTTAGAATTTGATTTGTTAACGTGCTGCGATGAGTGCCATGTCACTAGGAGATTTTAGTTTATGCTGATAGAAGCATAGTTAGTTATTCAGTGTCTCCTTGGTACCTTGAAATTGTTTCCATTTATTCAAGCTATTAACTGTATATTGGATTTTTAAGGAAATAACAAGGTGAAGAATATTTACTGATTCTACTGCAGTAAACCATGGAGGTCCAAAGCTGTCCTTTGCTTGTATGAAACTAGTGCTTAGTGCTTGTTAGCAGAGAACACTAAATACACATTGAATATCTGATATGCAAAATTTATTATATATAAAATACCAGGCATCAATACACTGATTAATCTTATAAACCAAAACACACTAGTAGACAGCATACATTTGGTATTAAAAATATTCCCTGAATTCATCTTCCTTTATTTAACTTTTCATGTCTGTAATAACTGGTTCTGGTTCTTACCTGTGTGAGTTGGCTAAAAACTGTAGGGACGTATAACATCCTTATCACCTCTGTCATATTATTGAAGGTTGTAATACATCTTGATATCCTTTGATGCTCAACTCATTTGCTTTTAGGGTAAGACCCTACATACTATTCATCCTTATGTTTGTGGGCTGTAGGTTGAATTGTTGTTTTCCTTTTCCTGTGGTGTCAAATGCTAGTAACTTTAAAAAAATACTATTTTGATATTTTTAAAACTCATAATCTTCTGTTTTATGTGAGCTATTTCTATGTGGCAAAAAGGGAGATTGTAATTGAGATTACTGAATGGAGAAGTAGGGTTTTGATTATTGGGGTTTCTGCTGTATCAGTTATTAAAGTATGGAATCACAGGAATGAGCTCTAAAAGCTTAAATTTGAAACCAAAATCTGTCACCATCACTGGCATTGCAGTTATGGGCTCAGATTTTCAACAAGCAAATTGATGACTAATGTCAGTGTGTGACATGTTAGCTTTTTATTGAAGTTTTACTGTTCGTCAGCTTTCAAAGTAGGTTATGTAGTGGCATAGTATGATTTCTTTCAGTAATAATC
Organism: Upupa epops; assembly: GCA_013397515.1. NCBI lineage: Eukaryota > Metazoa > Chordata > Aves > Bucerotiformes > Upupidae > Upupa > Upupa epops. The sequence continues at coordinate 46,115 of VZRI01012368.1, forward strand.
ATTTCTTCAGAAGAAGGACATTGCTTTCTTTAAAGGATCTTTACAGCTCTGTACTCACAAAAGCAAAAATTCTAAGAACAGTGAGGCCAGACACATCACCCACATGCTCTATCACTGGTGCTCCATGTAAATACAAATTTTAGTGTATTATTGTTTATATTATGAAATACAATTTGTTAATATTCCAATTGGAAGGTACACAGTTTTATGCCCTAAGTTGTCTTGTCTTCAACTCTAGCACTGATTTCATTTCTGCTACCCAGTTTTGTATAGTTGCATAGAAAGTCACCTTCGCATATGCTGAAGAAACCACTGTGAATCTGCTTAACAGAGGTACACAGATAAGCTTAGAATCTGCAGATAAGCTTAGTCCTGCCTGAAGTCAAGGGAGATGAGTTATGGTTAGTCAGTGCTGGTAAAATGTGCAACAGGCCAGGAGATTCTCCCAAGACTTGCAGCAGGCATGCCCCAAAGGCTCTAACAGCTTTAAGCCATTTCGCTTGTATTTTTGGAGTGTTTTGTCTTGACAGCAAGAACATGTCAGGTTGACCAATTTTCTTGTGGAAACGGACGCTGTATTCCAACATCATGGCTGTGTGATAGGGAGGATGACTGTGGAGATGAAACAGATGAAATGACATCCTGTGGTAAGTAAATATTCTATTGGGGATAAAAAGGTAAAATTATTCAGTAGATGTTTATATATATAATGATCTCTTCACATGATCTAGTGGATAGAAGGGTCTGAAGGAGGATCTGGGGTACTACAGGCCTATCAGCCTGACGTCAGTGTCTGGCAAGGTTATGGTGCAGATGATCCTGAGTGCTATCAAGCAGCAGGTACAAGGCAACCAGGGGGTCAGGCCCATTCATCAAGGGTTNCGATCCTGAGCGCTATCAAGCAGCAGGTATACAAGGCAACCAGGGGATCAGGCCCATTCATCAAGAGTTTAAGAAAGGATGGTCCTGCCTAACCAATCTGATTCATTCTACAACTGGGTGACCTGCCAAGTGGATGAGGAGAAGGCTGTGGATGTGGTCTGCTAGGGTTCAGTAAAGCTTTCAGCATGGTCTCCCACACCATTCTCCAGGAAAAGCTGGCAGCCCAGGGCTTGGATGGGTGCACCCTCCTCTGGGTTAATGAGGGGATCGAATCTACCCTTAGTAAATTCATGAATGACACCAAGTTTAGTGGGGGGAGAGGGACTGTCGATCTGCTGGAGGGGAGAAAGATACTGCAGAGATCTGGACAGGCTCAGTCAATGGGCAGAGGCCAAGGGGGTGAGATTTACCAAGGCCTAGTGCAGGGTCACACACTTCAGCCACAATAACCCCATACAGCGTTACAGATGGGGGGATGGGTGGCTGCAGAGTGGCCTGGGAGAGAGGGGCCTGGGAGTTGAACAAGAGCCAGCAGTGTGCCCAGCTGGCATGAAAAGCCAATGGCATCCTAGTTTGTATCAGCAATAGTGTGTCCATCAGGACTAGGGATGCAATTCACTGCATGTACTGGGAGCTGGTGAGGACTCCCCCCACGTCCTGGTGGCAGTTCAGAGCCCCTCACTTCAAGAAAGAGATTGAAGTGCAGGAGTGGGTCCAGAGGAGCAACGAGGCTGGGGAAGGGACTGGAGGGAAAGTCTGATGAGGACAGGCTGAGAGAGCTGGAGTTGTTTAGCTTGGAGAAGAGGAGATTCAGGGGGGACCTTATCACACTCTGTAACTACCTGCAGGGAAGTTGTAGTCAGGTGGGAGTCGGGCTCTTCTTCCAGGCAAGGGAGAAGAGGGCAGGGCCTGAACTGCCAGGGGATGTTTAGACCTGATGTTAGGAAGCACTTCCTCATGAAAACGTGATCAGAATGGGCTGTCCAGGGAGGTGGTGAAGTTCACCATCTCTGGATGTGTTTAAGACCAGACATGGCACTTACTGCCATGGTCTAGCTGATGTGGTGATGTTAGGTCACAGGCTGGACTTGATGATCTTAGAGGTCTTTTCCATCCTCACTAATTAGGTGATTCTGTGAAAATGCATGAAGGGCCTTTTTGTTTTCACACAAATTCTTAATACTCTTGAAATGGTAAAATTTGATTAAAGCCAAAGCAAAGGCTGTATTTTTATTAATGAGCTTTTAACTATAACAGCAAATAGGCAGATAAATCCATTTAGCAATTTCATCATTTACAGCCTCTTATCAACGATAGCCACCCTCAACAAAAGTAATCTTAGGCTTTATGTGGGCCTCATCATCATATTCTAGATGCTAAGTCCAAACAGAAGGTTATTTTGATGTTTTATTTCGAATAAAGGAAACAAATAGTCTTTCATGGCTATATCATGAGAGTATTGGCAGCTCAGCTGGCTGCCTTCAGAGAGCACTTACTCCTCTAATCAGTTAATTCTAAATAATTATATATTTTCTACGTCAGCAGAATTGCTTTTATCTGTTTGACAGGTCACAGGTTGTTGCTTGAGAGCAACAGTCAATGAGCTGTCTGCAAAATATTGTGTCAGGACATTGTCAGCTCACAAGGTACTACTTGTGGTGTTACTTGAGTCACTAATATGAATTAGAGAGTCATAGAATAGACTTAGTTGACTTAGAAGTACCTGACTTCTATTAAGTAGAACATCAGAATTTATTATTATTAGAATATTGTATTAGAAGTCAATTATAATTCCAGTACAAAACGCTAATAAAATATTAATATGTTAAAACATAAATTCTAATAAAATAGAATTAGCTGACTTACTGATATGCATTGGTAAATGTGTCATGGTACAATAGGATGTTTCTGAAATAACCTTCCAATTGTTTTTGTGAAGGAATGCTGGGTAATTAATCATGTGAAGTGACAAGTTTTGTATGAAAAGAATTCAAATCTCAAGTGGACTTGTTAGGCTGCATAGCTAGATGATATTTTCTCAGGTATAGCTGATACTCCAACTTGATGCAATGCTGTAAAGATGTATTGTTTCATAATCAAACTATTAAGGCAATGTGGTTGATAAAACATTAAGTGGTTTTCTTAAATTTCTTCCTATTAACCTTTTCAGTGGAGCTATTAGAGTTCTACTGCTGATGACTGGTGTTCTGCAAATATCTCAGTACCTATGGAGGACTCATAAAGGAGAGTGAGAAAACAAAGAGAAAGTACATGCATGAATGAAAATCATTGGCTGATCCCTTGATGCACTGTGTCCCTAAACAGAAATTTCTAGGACCTCAGTTACCAGAGAATCTGTGGAAAGCAACATATATGATCCAGTCAGTAAATTCTGTTCATCTATAAACCTTTAAGTTTGTTTATTTTGAATTATTCATGATTGGCAACCAGATAATACTCATTAGCTGAGTTTGAATTGTCTGTCTGTAACTCTCAGCATCTCATTCTATAACTACATTAAAGAGTTATCAGGCTTTTTATGTTTTGAGTAAAATTGAGCATATTAATGAACTTACTGTTGAGGTAGACTTCCAATTGCTGTGCTTCAAATCAAATATATTCTGTTCTTTACAGACACAGAATTGGTGATCCCAGTGGACTTGTAGAGTCTGGCTGGAGGTCTATGGTCTTGCAATGTCCCCTAGGGGTTAGTACTGGGTCCAACCCTATTCGATAAATTCATTAATGACATGGATGAATTTGATGATGATACAAATGGCTGACATGCTGGACGGCTGTGTTGCTATCCATTGTGACCTGGATAGACTTGAGAGTTGAGTAGAGAGAAACTTAGTGATGCTTTATCCTCTCCTTGGTCTCTTACCTTTTCTTCTCTCCCAATGCAGTATCTAGCAGGCATGAGGGTTTGATACGTGTAACTTATGTGTACAGGAAGGTGGAGGGAGAATATTAGTATAGGGCCCATAGATTTAAGAGTTTTTGTTTCTTTTTGTGTGCTTTCACAGAATTCTCAACGTGTGAGCCACTAACTCAATTTATATGCAGAAATGGAAGATGCATTAGCAGCAAATGGCTCTGTGATTCAGGCAAGTATCAAGCGTTCATTACCTGAAACTAATGTGGTAGATATTACATAAATAATGTTTTGATACTCACTCCTCTTCTGAAACTGATACTGGAATCTGGCTTGTAAGTAGTCAGAGAATAAATATGGTATATTAAAATTATTGACCTGACCTAGAAAGCAGCAATATTGAAACTGCACATACGGAATGAGGCAGACAATATGATAAAAATTACAAATAATATATTCTGTAGAATGAAGTGTGATCTAAAACATCGTTATTAAAAAAGAAGCTCAGAGAAGCTATCATTTGTGAAAGTGTTTTCTACTTTTATAAGACAGAATTATTTCAGTGACAAAAATATCTGGGATTTTTTTGTTGTTGTAGGGTAAGTTCAATGTAATAAAGAGCATCCCTCAAGAGGGAAGGCTGGGAAGGCTTTGCAATGTATTTATTGCTTTTATCTGAAGAGTGCATACTTCAGTGACAGCTGCTCAGTTGAATCTTCTCACAGAGCTTGTGAAGTGGGAGTGATGTCACTCCAGTCCTAATAACATAGGGTTGGTTCTTCCTCCACCGTCAGTGGTTCATATTACTTTAATTTTATGAGGCTGGTGGGAATTTATAGCCATAAATGCACAGATTCCCAAGATTATGACAGTGTGTTCGCTGACATTCTGTGCAAGGAGACCCTTTAATGTTTATGTGGTCTACCTAGACTTCTAGCAAAGACTTTGACACTGTCTCCCACAGCATCCTCCTGGAAAAGCTGACAGCCCATGGCTTGGATGGATGCACTGTCCACTGGGTTAAAAACTGACTGGATCACTGGGCACAGAGAATCTACCCTTAGTAAATTAATGAATTACACCAAGTTGGTTGGGTGTGTCAATCTGCTGGAGAGTAGGCAGATGCTGCAGAAAGATCCGGACAGTTTGGGTCAATGGGCAGAGGCCAAAAGGATGAGGTTCAACAGGGCCAGGGGCAGGGTCCTACATTTTGGCTGCAATAAACCCTGCTGCAGACTGGGGGATGAGTTGCTGGAAAGTTGCTGGAAAACTGGGTGACAACCGGTTAAACTTGAGCCAGTAGTGTGCCCAGATGGCACAAAAGGCCAAAGGCATCCTGGCTTGTATCAGGAACAGTGTGGCCAGCAGGACCAGGGATGTAATTCCCCCCCTGTACAAGGCACTGATGACATCTCCCCTTGTGTACTGGGAGCAGTTCTGGGCCCCTCGCTTCAAGAAAGATATTGAGGGGCTAGAGTGGGTCTGGAGGAATAACAAGGCTGGTGAAGGGACTGGAAGGAAGGTCTAATAAGAAGAGGCTGAGGATGCTAGGCTTGTTTAGCCTGTAGAAGCTGAGCATCAGGTGAGCATCATGCTGTATTAACTACCTGAAAGGAAGTTATAGTCAGGTGGGAGTCAGGCTCTTCTCCCAGGCAGCTAGTGACAGGATGAGAGAGCAGGGCCTGAAGCTGTGCCATGGGAGGATTATCTTGGACATCAGGAACCACTTCCTCATGAAAGACATTGAAATGGACTACCCGGGGCGGCAGACCAGAACTCATCCCTGGAGACGCTTAAGAAAAGACTGGATGTGGTGCTTAATGCAACCACCAGTTGATTGTGGTGATGTTAGGTCATAAGCTGGGCTTGAAGATACTCGAAGTCTTTTCCAGCCTCAATAATTCTGTGATCTCTTATATTTTTTGTTTTCTGCCCTTAGTGATCATGAGGAAATGATGACTATTGCCTAAAGTTTGTTGCAGTCACCACAGCTGAATAATGAGAAACTACATTCCACACTTATTTATCCTCAGCTGTCCTTCTCCACCTTTGCAAATGCATGGAAACAACATTTGTAGTTTGGTTGGAAAGAGATTCTGACATCACGTTTTCATTTTGGTTTATTTGAAGATCTTTGTGTGCCTGGCTGTCCAACTGTGATTGGAGCAGTTTACTTATGCACAAACAATATATGAAAATCTAGAGCCACCTTATGTTTTCTGGAATCTCTGATTGAATTACTGTGTGACCAAGCATGAGTGTCTAAGTATATAAGTGAGTGTATTAGACTATTCATAATGACAGTCATGTTCTGTGGGCAGAGTTAAAGAATTACTTGTATTAGAAATGATCTTACAATGTGAACGCAGACGCTGAGCGTACTATTTTATTCACTGCACATTATTATTCTCCTGCCTTTTTCAAAGTATCTTTTCCTCCTCACATCTTTTATTCAGATATTCAGACTTTTTATCTTTTAAAATAATTTTCAAAATTAATATTTGCAGATGACGACTGCGGAGATGGAAGTGATGAACTGGGCTGTATTCACTCCTGTTCTGCTGATCAATTCAGATGTCATAATGGCCGATGTATCCCGAATCATTGGGCATGTGATGGTGACAACGACTGTGGAGATTTCAGTGATGAAACCAAACCAAACTGCAGCAAGGAAGGTTAGCTTCTTTTTTTTTTTCTTGCCCCTTTTCAATACTTATAAGCTCAGAGAATTATTTACTTTAAATACAGATGACCTGTCTTCAGTCAATGGAAAAAGAAAATGTTTTTAACCTTGGTAGAGGTTGGAATGGAGAATATGTCAAATGCAATATGATAATACAGAAATGTATTGCAGAAGAGAAATGCATTTGAGAATAGCAGGGGTATTATAGCGAGATAAGTTCTGTAGTTTTACTGTACTGAATTATGCTAAACATGGTGTTTAGCCTTTTACAGAGGTGCATGCTGCCTAGATAAGGAGATAGTAAGCAGCATTCCTTAAGCCACCGTTTATATTTTTCTGGAGTTCTATGCAGTAACACTCTCATTTCTATGAGATTGAAGTTTTTGTAATTTTCTTTTTTTCACTAATACTACTGAATGTTTTGACAAACTTCAGCCCCATTTAAATACCATATGTTTTATTTATTTGGGTTGGGAGAGAAGGAGGGAGGGTGCTTATAGCAAAGGATAAAGAATAATCGGAGAACAACGAGGCAATATTTTTCTCTCATATTTTTGAATGCTGTTTTTTTTCCACAATGAAGTGATGGTACATGTCTGTTGATCCTTTTTCATGAGTTCATATTCTCAATCTACTTGAAGGCCTCATAAGAAAAGCCAAATGAACAGAATGCTGTGCATGAGTAAAGTCCTGTAATTTCTGCATATTCCAAAAGATTATTTATCTGTATCAAAGCAATTAGTCTGGAACTAAGCTGCTAACTTTCACCACTGTAATGTCCAGCTGCAGTATAAAGTCTCACTCTACTTTTTCATACACTACGATTTTCTCTTAGGATTTGCACTACTGTCTCTGTAGTAGCACTGTTCTACAGAGTTATTGTCTGATCATACGTCTTCTGTGCCCTGCTCTGCTACAGGGTGCAGACTTCCTAGCAGCTTGTCTTTGGAGTATTTATAACAGAACACAAGAATGCAGACTGCTTAGCAAAATAAAAGTGCAACTTCTAATCAAATAAATTGCATATTTATACAGAGTGCCATAGGAATTTATTCTAATAATGGTTTTAGCTACAAACAGGGATGTGTAAGTTTTCATTAAAGCACATTCTATTTTCTTTATGGTTTGAAATACTAGAAATACTCACTGTGGGTAGTAGTTTGGAAAAAGAGTGAGGGTAAAATAGGAGAATTTTTGTGTGACAAATCATTACAATCACATAGTAATTGTGATTTAAATTATTAAAGCCCGAATCCATAGCAGCACTGAACTGAAGTTCACTGCTGTGAAGTTGAGAAAGGCTACAACTAGTAATAGCACAAGCCAGGCTGCTGTTGAGGCAGTAGGTCAGCTAGGTCAGAGTGTGTGACCTTTCATATTTTGTGAACTAGCAGATGTAACTTGTTGGAAAAATAGAGGAGAATGAAGTATGAGGATGAGAAGCAGGGCTTATGATTGTTGTGGCTTAGTAGTGTAGCATGCTGGTGTTGTGTGGGTCCTTTTCTCGATCCCTGTGCATCTCAACTGGGTGGCATGGGTTAGAGATCACAACTATATTTCAACCAACAGCTTCTGTCTAAAGCATCAGACATAACAGACATAAACCCCTTATGAATCTGCAGGCAATGAAACAGCTTGCTCAATTTGGAGAAGAAAGGCTTTAAACTATATTAATTCAATCCCCCCCCACATATCAGAGGCACCAAGGGGGAGAAGAGATGGGAATGAGTGGGAAGAAGAACCACTTTTCTCTTTTTCAACTTTTAAAACCCAAACTTTAAACATTTATGCAGAAACACCACAAATTAAACTTACAAAAGCTACTTAGCTTTAGAAGAATAATGACGCACCAGAAAAACAGCTTTGGTCCTCCTTGTATCTGCAAATTCATACTTGTCTGACATCTGCACAAAATAAACCCCACATAGTGGTGTTTCTCTTGAGCCTGTGGGGCAAATGAAAGTGAAGGGAGTGAGCAGGATATGATAGAAGTTGTCTGAAACCCAGGCTAGAGTGATGAGTTAGGAAGGAATAGTGAGTTCTGAGTGTTACACTGTAGAGACTCTGATCTTGGCTGTGTTTTTTTAGCATTGAAAAATTCCTCATGAGCACATTCTTCAATGTTACTCTTATTTTCTAAGAAACTCCCTCTCCTGGAAGATGCAATGGGAAGGAATTTCAGTGCAGTCCTGATGGGAACTGTATTCCTGAGTTGTGGCGTTGTGATGGAGAAAAGGATTGTGAGGATGGTAGTGATGAAAAAGGCTGTAATGGAACCATACGACTGTGCGATGAAAAAACAAAGTTCTCCTGCAGGACTACAGGTATATACTTACACATATATTTTCCTCTCCTTTACTTGTATGTGTGTGTGAATACTGCTTTTAATGCTAACGTCATGTTACTGACTGTACTTACACCAAAAAATGAATGTTAATACACTTCTCCTAACCTATTTTCTGATTTACAATATGAAATGGATGGATTTTGAGATTATTAATATTAATACAATATTAATATATTGCCACCTTGGACTTCTGCAG
>VZRI01012369.1:0-36735 GCA_013397515.1 Upupa epops
GTGATTGTCCCCCTGTACTGGGTCCTGGCCTCAAGTCCTCACCTTGAGGATTGGGGGCAGTTTTGGGCACCTCGGTTCAAGAAACACTTTGAGCTGCTGGTGTGGGTGCAGAGAAGGACAATGGAGCTGGTGAAGGGCCTAGACAAGAAGTCTGATGGGGAGAGGCTGAGGAACTAGGGCTGTTTAGCCTGAGGAAGAGGAGGCTGAGGTTGGACCTTATTACAACCACCTGAAGGGACATTGTAGAGAGGTGTGTGTTGGTCTCTCAGGTCATTAGTNCACAGGTCATTAGCTATAGAACAAGAGGGACTGACCTCAAGCTGCTCCAGGGGAGGGTTAGGCTGAATGTTAGGAAAAGTTTTTTCACAGAAAGAGCAATTGGACACTGGAACAGGCTGCCCATGGAGGGGGTTGTGTCCCCATACCTGGTGCTGTTTAAAGATTATTTAGTTGTGGTGCTGAGAGATCTGGTCTAGTGGTGACCTTGGTAGAGTTGGTTTAGTGGTTAGACTTGATGATCTTAAGGATGTTTTTCAGTGATGGAATGAATGATTCTCTGAACTTCATTCTCTTCCTCTGTGATTTACAGTGCCAGATTTTGTAACACAAACATGGCATTGTCTCTTGTAGGATAACCATGGGTCAAACAGGAAAAAAGTCTGACAAGGGACCAATTTGTTGGCGAAAACGTGTGAAATCAGAGTATATGAGACTGAGACAGCTCAAGAGGTTCCGACGTGCGGATGAAGTAAAGGTATGTCACCTTCTGGTTCTACTACCTAAAAATAAGCATACAAACACAAATTGTTTGAGGTCTGCATTGTGCTGCAACAACAATTTCATTCAATATTTTGTTAACATACTGAAACTTGTCTCAATTCTGATCTCACACCAGGTATGATACACACAGATGTGATTGCATCAGGCATGCTAAGTGTCAGAAAGGGCTGTGGAGAACGAGCATGGCAGCTGCTTCTACCACGCACATTTTCTAGTTGTGTGTAGAACTTAATTCCATGATGAACATTGTTTCTCTAAACCTGAGAACATGGTTTGAGTTAAAGAAAGTGAAGATCAGTATAGTGCATTATCCCTGACATCTAAATTAAATCTGGGTGGTTGAGTTTTGAGCACCTTTTTAATCTTCTGCATTGTTTTTTTTATTTACTTTAGTAACTGTTATGATACTGTAGGATGTGAATTTGGAGCTTTGCATCATTTCTAATATATAGGATTGTGGTTAATTTCTAGAGTATGTTTAATTCTAATCGTCAGAAGATACTGGAAAGAACTGAAATATTAAATCAAGAATGGAAACAACGTAGGATACAGCCTGTTCACATCATGACTTCTGTGAGCTCATTGCGCGGGACCAGGGAGGTTGGTTAACATGTGTTGTGGTAATTCCACTTGCAAGGTTGTTAGCACGTTTATGTTTTACTACTGGAAAGTTGGCTGCTTTTCTCCCCAGCATGACATGACTTGATAGCTAAGTACTTGTTGTATAAGTGTTAAAGAATGTATTTGTTGTTTACCTTGATCATATGACTTCTGGAAAGCAGTAAATACACAGCAGAGTACCTGGCTTTGAACCACTCAAAAGTGAAACTACTTTAGCCTTGGAGCATATCTCAGAATCTTCTAATCAAACTGATTTGTGTTGTTGATGGTTTGGACTTTATTGTGGCTGCTGGAGTTGACCCCCAGTGAGCTGAGCTGATGTAGCCTTGTGTTGCACAAGCAAACTCGGTATTAAATCTGTGCAAAAAAACCTGCTATGGTTGTCATGCTGTTTGAGCACCTCAGCTGGTTGCTTGTATAGTGGTTTAAGCCTACTCTGTCTGCATTCAGCCCAAGTTAATTTATCTGCTCTGTCAGTTGCTTTTTAGGCAGTTCTCCAAAGCAAGCTGCTCTGAAGATGTTTCACGTGTAACAATCTGAAAAGCTATCTGTTTTCAGTAGGATGTGAATGAGAAATCTTACTGTGAAACTTAAAGCTTAAAACCTAAACTAAAACACCTTATCTTCAGGGAAATTAGTCAGATTTTCCTAAAATGTCAGTGGCAAACATGATGTGTGTGTCTCAGAGGTGTGCGTGTGCTCAAATGCAAGCAGGCAAGCACTTGCCTGAGGGTTTTCTTTAAATGATTAAATATGCAGTTACTCCTGTACAGCTCTAAAGCTGTGGCATTGTAGGATCAGAGCCTCTGATGATAATTGACACAGGTACACATTCAGTTTTCGCATGTTTTTGAAAGTGAAAGATGATTATTCTTCCTTTCCCCCACCTTGTTTATAGCTTGATTCAGTATTTTTATGTTGATTTCCTGCCTGAATTGATAGAGCACACTAATTATAATATGCAGATCCAGTCTGACTCGTGAATCGGAAGCCTAATGCCTGATTTAGGACTGGCATAATTTATAGCGAGATAAAGAAATAGTAGAGGTTTTTTAATGCATTATTCTTTTTCTTTTAATATGCTGGAGGTATAGGAAACCAGCTAGAAGTTTAGTGACCTGATGGAAAGGTTTTGAGAGAGTCTTCACATGTTTGCTGAAGGCTGCAAGGCGTTGCTGGTGATTTAGGTTTTCTCCAGTGCCTAATGCAGTCAGCGTCAACCAGAGACCATAACATGTACTCTGCTACCCTAATAACATAAAACAATGGGGCAACATAAGGGAGACTTGGTTCCAAACACTGAGGTAGGCTTGACGTAGCTCAGTGGTCAGTATGAGATTTCTAGTTCCAAGATAAACATAATTATTCTTTTACTTGGGACTTTGTTTTGAAATGTAAAGAATTCTTTAAATAGGATGGAAAAATATACTAGGTGGCTGCTAGCTAGAAACTGAAACATGAACCTGAGTAGTGATGCACACACACAGCAGAGATGTAATCAAATTTGCTGCAGATTAGAAAGAAAATAAACAAACCTGGCATGTGCGTTGTGCCAGGCTGCTGTCTCTGGATGCTGTTTGTTACATCACTTTGTATATTTCTTTAGAAATGTGAAGCTCTGTTCATCTTTCCCTTCTGGAAAGGAGAAAGATCTTTTGTCTCCACTTCCTTTTTTCCTTTCAGGTAGCTATGATAACTGTTCTAAACTGTTTAACCAACTGCCAGACCCTCTCTGTTGTGCTTTCCCTAGCTCTGTATCTTCCGGTCTGCTTTTTTTCAGTGCTTCCTGCTGCTGTCCAAGTATTTGAGGAAAGTCCATCTGTGTCTGTTAACTGTCGAATAATCTCTATGGGACATTTATCTTTTGGAGGATACATTAACCCCTGAATCACAAGAAGCCCTGTAGCTGCAAATTTCACTGATGTCCAGAGTTGCATATTGAGAGTTAATGTTTGTGTTTGGAAGTAGTGAAAATAAAGGCTTGAGGACAGGATAAACAGACAATAATGGGCAAACAGGGCAGGAATTCACAAGACACGGGGAGAATTTCTTCCTGTAAGATGTCTTGCTGGCATTAAAGTAAAAGTGATTTTTATTTAAACTGAACTAATACGTAATTTCTGCAGTATGCTGGTATGAAGCCAGGGGAATTCAGCTGCTTCTCTGATGGCTTCAGTACATACTGTAACATCAGTGTGGCAGCAACAGGTACTAAATCTGTTTTGAGATGCCAAACAACTCATTGTATCTTGAATGTGAATATTTCAATATATTCCACTCCTCACTAAGTGGAAGAATCATTGCAATCTGTTAGCAAAGGTATTGACATAGATAGAATTCTTGCCTGGTTTTTCCCTGCTAAATGTTTTCATGATGTTATGCCCTAAAAATGTGATGCATTTTTCAAAGGCTGATATGGCCAATTTAGCCAACTACTCTTAATGTTGTACCTCATACACTGTACTGTGATCCTGTTCTCTCTTGCTTGTTTCTGGTGGTGCTGTGATGCTAAGTTCAGACTCTTATTTCAGTGCTCTGTTACCAGTGACATAGATTTTCCAAAGCAAGTCATCCCACTGAAGACTCTGAATGCTGTTGCTTCTGTGCCTATAATGTATTCTTGGTCTCCCCTTCAACAGAATTTTATGGTAAGTTGAAAAAAGTACTGGGAGAAGATATGCTTGCAGAAAAGAAATGTCTTGATCTGAGAAATAAACCAGGAGAAAGCTGTTGCCAGTTAGCTTCCTTATCTTGTTGGTATTGATGAGGGAGCTGGGAATGTTTAGCTTGGAGGAGACTTGGGGGTGGGGGGGGGACCATCTCCCTCTCTACAACTGCCTGAAGGAAGTTGTAGTAAGGTGGGGGTCAGGCTCTTCTCCCAGGCAACTAGTGCTAGGATGAGGTAGCAGGTCTTGAAGCTGCCAAGGGAGGGTTAGGTTGGATGTTGGGAAGCCCTTTGTCCTGGAAAGGGTGCTCAGAGCCTGGACTGGACTGCCCAGGGCAGTGGGTGGAGTCCCCATCTCTGGAGATGTTGAAGGACAGCCTGGCTGTGGTCCTTAGTGCCCTGGTCTGGCCAGTGTTGGCTCATGGGCTGGGCTGGAAGAGCTCAGAGAGCTTTTCCAGCCTCTGATTCTGTGTTAGAGCCTTGTTGATTGTGAAAACAGCAATGCAGGAATGGTCAACTGAAAACACATTTTAAAATTGTTTGGCTATATCTCTTGCTGCTAGGTAGAGGATGAAACTGTTTTACATAACATTCCATACATGGGAGATGAAGTGCTTGACCAGGATGGTACCTTTATTGAAGAACTAATCAAGAACTATGATGGGAAAGTGCATGGAGACAGAGGTGAGCCCAAACACTCAGGTATACGAATCCCTTCTTCCTATGTATATAACTATTGTCAATATTGCTTGTTAAGGTCTGAAGCTTGGCTGTTAGGATAGAATCTTTAGAATCTCCCTACATTTGGTGTAAACACTGCGTATAACAGACTTCTTTATTGAGATACATTGCTTTGTGTTTTCATAAGGCTGCAAAGTGTTTAAGTAACAGTATGGAGAAATCAGACCTTAACCTTTTCCCTAGGCCATGCAGTGATACATCATAATGACTGAGGAGGGTCTTGGTGTTCCATTCTTCCTAGCAGAAAGTGTCAGGAGAAGTATGCAAAGCTCTGATGACATTTACATATGTGATTCAATAGAAGAACATCTTGAGGTTTTTTAGTTTGTTTGTTGGGATTTTTCCTTTCAGGAAATAATTAGCTATTTAAAAACTTCCTTTCTGTAATTGAGCTTACAGAGCAAAGTTTTATTCCTCTGTTGCTATGCTATACATACGTGTTCTTAAACTAAGAGACAGAAGCTACTCTTAAGTCTCAGTGAGCTATCAACCTTTTTGTTGCTCTGTGTGCTCACTCAGAACTAGCTTATCTAAGCCTGAACACTACAACTGTAAAGGTTTCTCTGGCTATTCTGTTTCCCCCACCATAAAAACATTACGCAGCCCACCTCCAAATGGGGAATTGTGTCTTACAATGTTCCCTGCTCCTGTTAGTACTGGAGTGACTGAGAAAGACGACTATGTTCTTGAATACATTGTATGCCACTCATTAAGGTTAAACCCACAATTGAACCATAAATGCTTCCCAGTCTTATAACCAGTTATTCATATTCTCAGGGTCACTGTGCCTTTGCACAGGGTTTTACCTTTGGATATTCTTACGCCTGTACAACTTGCTTGTATCCTTGTCAGAGTGCTGGCTACACCAAAATGTTACTGATTGTATTACTAAAGGTGTCTGGATTTAAAAGTAGTCTCATTTTGCTGCCTTGAGTCACAAGTTTATGGTGATATTTGCTGTTGTTATGGCTCCTTCAAATCTGCAAAAGTAAAAAGATGGTTTTTTTTTTTTAGTTTCCCAGTAACTGTTGTTCTTGCGTGACTGTAAATCAGTGTAAATGCTGGGAGGAATCTGTAATGCAGAGGTAGTCCCATGTAGGAGTCCAGATTTTAAATTGGCTCTGCAATGGCATTTCGGGGAGACAAATTCATGCCAACCTGTGTGCACACATTAAAAGTTCCATTTCAAACAGCCAAGAGAAGTGTATCTGCCTGTTTTCATTGTCTACAGAGGAATGCAACTATTCCATTTCTTCTTCTTCAGCCCCAGTGCAGATTCGCAAGGGAGGTAATTAGCACTAAGGTTCCCACTTGGTTCCTGGTTAGTTTTTGAAAAATGACTGGAGTCTTCGTCAACAGGAGCTGATTTTCCTCTCTGCAGAAATGCTCAATGATCTGTGTGCCGCTCTATATGTTTTGCAGCAGCTTCTAAACTAAAAACCAGATGTGTGAAGCATTGTGGCTCTGTTTGTTACTCCTTTTATTTTCTGTGCCTGACTGTGTTCTTTCTTTACCACCTTGCCCACGGGGGCTGTGGTAGGGAAGTGGGTATTATTGGCTGTCCAAGGGCAGACTGCTTGCTTGCATTTTCAGGCTGGCTTAGCCCAGTCACGTTTGAATTAGAGACCTAGTATAAAATCTCTTTAAATAATCTAGTTAGTAGGTTTTTTTACTTCCAAAGAAGAGAGATTTATTTATGGCTACTGGTATGAATCACATGGAGTCAGGAAAAGGAAAATTTCAACAAGTTTCCTTCTCTACTTCCCAGCTGTCAGTCTAAGCAACAAATACTGAGCATTTTTACTTCTCAGTTCAGACATTGGAACTAAGAAGGGAAAAATAATTGATTCTAACGAATGCCAGCACTTGCAATAATTGAATTCAAATGCAAGCTTAAAAATACTTTATCTATAACCCTGTGCTTTTATGTTCACTCCAATCTTGCTCCATTTCAGAATGTGGATTTATCAATGATGAAATATTTGTTGAGCTGGTCAATGCCCTTGGTCAATATAGTGATGATGAAGATGATGATGATGGAGATGACAATCCTGATGAAAGAGATGAGAAGCAAAAAGATCGGGAACGCACCAGGATGGGTATGTCTGTCTGCAGGCTTCAAAATGAACCAAAACCTCTTCTCTTTAATAGCTCAATACATTTGTTCGCATCCTTCTACTTAGTAGCTTTCAGGTCTGAACTAACATAGATTTTTTTTAATAATGTCCTTTGCCATCCTAGTTCAAGGGCTGTATGGAGAATAGTATGAAATGTGCTTTTGTCATGGGTTTGTGTGTCTGCATGCTGAGGCAGTGACGTGCACCACACTCGGCCGGTGTCTCTCTGAAAGCCTTTGGTTTTCTCAGCAAATCAGTCTACAGTAGGCCTGGTTCTGAGTTGCCATCTCCATCTGCTGGTGGAACAATGGTTTCTGCACACTTTACCAGTAGAGTTCTGTCAGCAAGAAAGGGCGCATCATGCATTTTGTCATTTAGAAATGCAAAAAGGAAATGCAACTTTTAATTTGGGTTTTAGTGCAGTCCCCCATTCTCTGTTCATCACCACCTTGCAGTAACAAAGGACAAGATGTGTCATCTTTTTGTTTCCCAAATGTTTTGCTTCCTTGACAGAAAAAGAAAGTCACCCACCTCGGAGATTTCCATCTGACAAGATATTTGAGGCCATTTCCTCAATGTTTCCAGACAAGGGTACAGCAGAAGAATTGAAAGAGAAGTAAGGAATATTTCTGAGGATGTATGGCTGTGTTGCTTTATGAAATTAAGATTTCTTAGCCTGTTAAAGATTTGATGAATGGTTTCCCTGCAGCTAGGTTCTGTGGCACCTGTGCAATGGCCTACTTACACCAAGTCAGACAATACACAGAGGTGCTCATTCTAGTAGTCTGAAAGGACAGTTAAAGTGGGTTCTTGCATATGTTTAATTATCTCTGCTGATTTTTCATTGAGGTGGTAAAATTACAGAATCACAGAATTGTTGATGCTGGAAAAGCCCTCTGAGCTCATCCAACCCAGCCTGTGTGACCTAATGTCATCACATTGGCCAGATCAGGGCACTAAGGGCCGCAGCCAGGCTGTCCTTAAATATCTTAGAATGTCTCCCTCCTTCATACTCCTTTTTGGAGTTAGTGAGTAATACATAAGCATTCTACGTTACATTATTCCCCAGCCAATTATATATTAGTAGTAACGAGTATGCAATTAATAACCTGTCATCTCACTGACAGATTTACCTTTCCAGCTGGCACATACATTGGTTTAATGACACTCAAAATGATGACTGGTACCAGCATAAAAAAATCTCTTCATTTTTTGAAAGATATTTATTCAATATAATTCATTTATTACTTTTAAGATACAAAGAACTCACTGAGCAGCAACTTCCTGGAGCTCTTCCTCCTGAATGCACACCAAACATCGATGGACCAAATGCCAAATCTGTTCAGAGGGAGCAGAGCTTGCACTCTTTTCACACGCTCTTCTGTAGACGCTGCTTTAAGTATGATTGCTTCTTGCATCGTAAGTACAACTATGCTCAGCCTGTACAGCTTTGGTTTTGTTTTTGCAAGTCAAGACGTCTGAAAGTACTTTAAGATGGGACTTGGAAGAAGGAAAGAGGAGAAAGAAACTGCAGACATATTGCTAAAGTTTATGAAAGCAACTTGTCTGTGGTGACACAATTTTTGCAGTGAAAGCTACACCTAAAAACCACTGTCTGTGGTTTGTTACCCTTCTTGCATTGTGCAGTTCTTGCAGAATTCCTGGCTTGGATCAACCTGCAGCATCATTTCTCGTTCTGTATAGCCTTCAGGAAAACCACAGTATTGTTATACTACTTTAACTACTTTGTTTTCCTTGTACCTGGTGACTTGACAGTGCAGTTCTAGAAACTGGTTTCTTTTGCATTAAATGGCTTTGATGTTGCCCCATCCTTGTAGGATTTCACAAGAGCATTAGCAGTGGCATTGGCTTCCATTTGCACAGTGATAATACGATTTTCAAGTGCTCCTTGAGTTAATTCTTTCTCTGAGGATAGAGTCAAATGTACAGGGGAACCTAACATTCAAACATGAAGTAGTTTCAACTTCTAGTTGAATACTGCAACTCCTTCTTTCAAATGGATTTTTCTCTTTCAGCTGAGCTGTGGATTAGCATGTTCCACTGTTAGTTTACATGTGTGCTCATCTGGAAAACCTTGTACTGTTGTCAGCAGCTCCTCACCCAGCACACATGCAAGCTGCCTGTATTTGTACTTGGTACCAAAGACTGCACACAGTGCTGCTGCTTTTCAGTGTCCCTCAGTTGCCTTTCAGTTGGCAGAGGAAATGGAGTTACTTTCAGGTGGAGGGAGGGTGAGAGGGAATGGGGAAGATTTTCCTGTTACTGGTTTTGTTCCTTGTCTCTTTACTGCTTGTGTCTTTGAGTTAGTTGAGTTAGTTCCCTGAAGTTTCACTTTTTCCTTGCATTCTGTTGACAGGCCTTGCTTGCAAGTAGCAAGGAAGAGTAGCAGCTCTCACTTCTGAGTAGTGTTGAAGAACATTTAAGGTATCTGAGTTGTCTGGACTGCCTTGTCCAGCCAGCTTTGACACAGTGTGTTCTGCAAGTATCTGAGTTGTCTGGATCACTCATTTTAAGAGGTGTTGTGTGCAACCTTAGTCTGTAGGACCAAGAAGCGAAGCTGTATGCTGCCTCTTGGCAAACCTGTTTGTCTGGCAGCAGTTTTATGAGTTCTTGACAGGGAGCGCTAGTTCTGTGTCTTTAAAAGGATTTTGCTTTTTAAGTCAATGGAAAAGCATTGCCCAGACATGGGGAGAACAAACTTTTCCCAGTAACACCCCAGAAGATTTTAGATGCTTTGCAGCAATAGTTCTAGGCCACTTCTTTTCACTAATTCATAAACTTGTGCCATCACTGGAAAATTCCTACAGGCTTCCCTTAAGTCATACGTATCTAGATTTTCCATTCATAGTCATTTTTGGACATTGTTAGAAATAGAACTGGAAGGATCCACAGACCACTCTTCTGGGAGCTTGGTATTACAGTTCTGAGGCACCAGCTGAGAGAATTAATTTCTTCTAGTGCCGTGACAGATAGATCCATAGTGATGTCCGTTCTGATGTGCCCGATTCCAATGACAAAAGTCCAGAGTCGTGCCACTGAGGGACCTCACTTCTCACACTAGCAACATCCTGTTTGCTGAAAGCATTGTGCCCCCCTGTTTTCTGTTCTTAACCTTCAGATGGAAAACAAAATGCGTATGCTAAAGTTTGTGTCGCTGGTGGTTATGCTAAATCCTTCAAATAAGCTGATGTTCTTTCTGAAGTGGTATATGTTCAAGGCTTCACTTTAAGCCATGTCTTATACTTTAAAAGGCCCACATTTTAAGACAGCTCTTCAGGTTTTCATGGCCATAGCAGAAAGAGGAATAACGTTTCCACTGAGGAGGTATTCAAGCTGTATGTTTATGTGAGGGTGGAGCATAAAGCTCCTCGTTATGATAGTGCTTTTCATGCCAGCTTATGCAGCACATGCATTGCCACTGATAAAATATTTTTGATACTTGACCATGGCAAAGAGATCTGCTGAAGCTTGATTTATTCGTTCAATGTGCACCCTCCAGACTGGATACTGGGTGCAATAAACTGATGCTTCAGTCCATTTATTCCCTGAAGACATCCCCAAATCCCACCTCTGCAATGACTGGTCACTACTTTGGATGCATTGCTTCCTTCTGCTTGTGTCTGCAGTAAACACCAAAGGCAAAAGGATTCTCCGTCTGTGTCTGGAGTGTGAAAATCGGCTGTTAGGAACAGAGAGAGTCAATTATATGACCTCTGCTTTCTGTGGAATTTAAGACTCGTGGTCAAAATCCACCTAATTAGTTGCAAGCAAAGAGTAACTCTTCAAAAACCACAAGACTGCTGGCTATTGGAAGGCTGCACTAGCAGTTTTTAGTGTCTTATGCCACAATTTCACTCTGTAAAACAATTGATAATGCTTCTACTAGCACCCACCTAGATGAGTGTTCTCAACTGTGTTCTGCTTCATGCAATTGCCAGGCACTGCAGGATGACTGCTTATGCATCTGATCATTGTGATAAGTTACTTTGGTAAACTGGTAGGCTTCAGTGATCAGATTTGTACTCTGAGAGGTGCCAATCTTTGGAGAAGGCATGGAGAGTTACACGACTAGATAAGTTTGGTTACATCTGCTTTTGATTTTTGTGATTTTTTCCTTAGATTCTATTTTTGCAAAGATGAGCCTTATTTCATGAGGTTTCAAAGCTGCTGTTGTAGACATTTGGGTGAAATATGGGAAAAGTGATCATCTGATACTTTGGAACATGTGAAGTCCCCGTGACGACCTGGCAATCCCTTTCTGTGCAGGTGATGACATTACTGAAAAAGCTTGTGTACCGTCTTCATTTGCTGACAGCAAGGAATTATGCCTAAAGGTCTGGACTAACACAGAATTTAGAAGAAGGAAAAATATCAGGTAGGGAGAATTTCCCGAACAGCTTGGCTGTGGAGCAAATGTACATTTCAGGCTCCTCTATTGCCCGTGTACTTTCACAATAAGAAAAACATAAGACTTGAACCCACTGGGGATGAGACAGGTCATAAATCTCAAAGGTAGGAAGTGTGCTCAGTGGAGCAGTGTCAGAATGACTTTTGAAGAGAATTCTTGAAGAAATAGAGTTCAGTTATTCATGAAATTCTGTCATTTTCTTTTTTTTTTTAATTTTTTGTGGTGGAAGAAGAAAACCCACCTAGTGATAATTGGTAGATTGATAATGCAGTTATACAAGCAGCTTTACTGTAGTTCCTGGGTCTTTTCTTTGTGACAAGCCTCCTCCCTAAATATCTCTTCAGTAGTGCTGGTAGATTCTGACAGTTATTGCCAGTCCTAGACTGCGGTGGCTGTCTGTGGTAGGGTAATAAAAGAGATGATTCTAACACAAATCACAGTTGTGGGGTTCTGCTGGTTTAGAAAGACTATCAATGTTTCCCTGCGTTACAACCAAAATGTTTCTTTGTCTGGAAAACAGCTGTTTAAAAAATACTCCTCTTTGGACCTCACCCAAAGGAATTGGGGTGAGAAATGTGTGAGTCTGCAAATGACAGAAAGAGTTGCTTTAGTTTCTGTGCAGAGTGGCAGTCTGGCATGAATCATGGATTGCAAACGTTCTGCTGTTCTTTTGTATTGTTGCAAAATCATCTTCCTTGCGGTGTGAAGAGAAGGTAAAACAGTCATGTGTGGGGAGGGGAGAAAAACCCAACCAAAGCCCTGAGTGAACTAAATCATGCATGGCACAGATTTAAAAACTCAGTGTTGAAAAACATGGGGTTTTCTCCTCTCCACTTTTGAGAATGGGGTTCCCACCATATCACAGAATCATGGAACAGTTTGGTCTGGAAGAGACCTTCAGGGTCATCAAGTCCAACCTTTACCTAGCCCTATCAGCACCACTAAACCCTGTCCCCCAGTGCAACAGCTACCCTTCTCTTCAATGCCTCCAGGGATGTGGACTCAACTCCCAACCTGGACAGGCTTTTCCAGTGCCTGACAGCCTTTTCCGGAAAGAAATTCCTCCTGACATCCAACCTGAACTCCCCACCACCACCCCCACCCCTGGTGCAGCTTCAGGCCATTTCTCCTTGTCCTATCATTGGCCACTAGTGAGGACAGACCAACCCCTGCCTCTATACTCTCAAGTAGTTGTAGAGAGCAAGGTCTTCCCTTCATCTCCTCTTCTCCAGGCTAAACAGCCCAACAGAACACAGCATTTCTTAAAAGCTGGAAAAAGGTGGAATAACTTGGCATTAAATTTCAGTGTTTCTTGACTCTTTAATGTCCTTTACCTACAAAAGGAATGAATGCTTCAAAGCGATGTGAAACCCATGAGAACAGCTTGTACCACAAAAGCTCTTCACTGGAGTGAAAGGCTTGCTGGTAGCAACAATAGGCGTTGATGCTGTTCCCGTACTTGCTCATGAAGGCTTGTACATGGCTACGTGTCCATCTGTGGGAAATGAAGCTTATTTGTGTTTGTGAAGTGTATTCAGGGAGATATACTGCATTGTATAAAGTTATGCAGCATGTAGTGATGCTTTCATGTTTATATGTTTTATGAAAGGCTTGGAAGAATACATTCCTTCCCTGGGGTTGCCATGTGCTGCTGCTGCTGTGGTAGCTGGCCTAACATTATAGAATTGATGATTTGATTTCCAGTCCACCTTCTCTTATGGGAGAGGAGCATGAAATGATGGTTCCCAGAGGGTAGTGGTTTCATCTGATAACTTGCCTTTAGAAGTGCTCTCTTGTTACTGGTCACTGTCCCCACTGGTGCTGAAAGTGGAGCTATGCTGCAAACCAGATCACTGAAATGAGGTTTGCTTTTAAAATTTTAGTCTGTGCAGACATAGGCAACCTCTGCCCACAGAATTTACAAGAGAAGAAACTGTTTAAGAAGTTCAGTCTTCACAGAACAGTGGACTCTTTATAAAGAGAAGCCTCATGCAGTCTAGAAATAAGTAGGAAAGGCTGTGGCTTATTGACAGAGGAGGGTGTGGGGAGTGTTAGTGCACCTGTAGATAAGAAGGCAGTAATATCTCTGTTTGAACATGAGCATTTTTTATTCACCAGGCACTGAAAACTCTGCCAGGCTACATCTGTGGTAAAAATGCAGCAGAAGCATAGCATCATAAAAAGGTTAGAGTTAGAAGGGACCTTAAAGATCATAGAGTTCCAACCTTTCTGCATGGGCAGGAAAACCTTCACTAGATCAGATTACTCAGGGCCCCAGCCAACCTGGCCTTGAACACTTCCAGGGATGGAGCTTCCATAGCTTCTCTGGGCAACCCGTCCCAGTGTCTTACTACCCTGACAGGAAGAACCTAAATCTCTCTTTCAGTTTAAAACCATCAACCCTTATCCTCTTGCCACCTGCCCTTGTGCAAAGTCCCTCTCCAGCTTTTCTGTAGCCCACTTCAGGTACTGGAAAGTTGCTGTGAGGTCCCCCTGGAGCCTTCTCTTCCTCAGGCCAAACAGCCCCAGCTCCCTCAGCCTGTCCTCATAAGAGAGGTGTTGCAGCCCTCTGCGCATTTTCATGTCTCTCCTCTGGACTTGTTCCATAAGGCCTATATCCTTCTTGTGTGGGGGCTTGGGGATCCTGCATTTTCAGGTGATGACTTTTGTAGCCCTTCAGAGAGCATAGACAAGGAAGCGCCTAGCACAGTGGGTTTTTTGGTGGGTGGTTGTTTGGAGAGGGTTTTCTTTTTTTCAATTTGTTGCTTGCAGATGTGTGTGCCACAGTTAGCGTGTGTGTAAGAGGGACAAGTTATTTCCTATGTGTTAAACAAAATCCCTCTTGCTTTTTGATTATGGAGGAATTTTTCCAAACAGAAAAACTGCTGCCAATGAAGGCTGCCACCTCCCAAAGCTCCTAATAAGTTTTGGGAAGGTAAGCATATGAGGTTTCTCGAGAGTTTAGCCTCAGGTTTTCCAAGCTTCAGTTAATTAACAGGTGTGGAAAAGTTAAACTGGAAAGGTCACTCTGGAAACGTGCTGCTGGCAGGCAAGGACTGCAGAGGGAAAGAGCTGGTAGAGATTAGCTCTGGCAAAGGTGGGAAATTACCATCTTCTTGTAAAGCTGCTCCTGTTGCATCTCTAAGGTACCCAGTTGTGTTCCATTCCTGTCACCACTCTGTGTTGTACACAGCGTCTGTCAGATACATGAGCTGACACTGGTCTGCAAATTGTAGATGGAGTTGTGGCTGTTCTGATACACAGGGTCTGCACCTTGCAAACTTGTGCCCTGCTGCTGGCCTACAGGAACGTGTCAGCTTAGTTGAAGTGCTATTAAGCTATGAGAGTTAATATGGTAATGTGTCGTCTTTGCTAACACAAATGAATCACAGTGTCAGGGGTTGGAAGGGACCTCTGAAGATCAACCCCTCTGCCAGAGCAGGACCAAAACTAGGGCAGATCACTCAGGAATGTATGCAGATAGCCCTGGAAAGCCTCCAGAGAAGGAGATTCCACAACTTCTCTGGCCAGTCTGGTCCAGTGCTCTGGCTTGAGAGGTGTTCACATGTTAATAGAAGCCCTAATTAGTTCTGTTTAATGCGGGAACAGAACTAAAGTCTGTTCTATTTGGTGGGATGGGAGGTGGAGCAAATCTTCTTTGCTACATGAAGCAAACGTGGTGGTTGTCTTCGGTGGTGTCAATAGGCAGGTGTGGACCCTGGCCACATGCTGTCCCTGTGTGTTTCAGTGGTAAGTCCAGTGTGTGGATTTGGGGTTTATACTGTGTGTGGGGGGGTTCTTTCCATTTGTTACAACCTTTTTGTTCTGGTTTCAGTAAAGTCTTGGTAAAAATTGTATGGTAGAAGCTGTTTGATGATAGATACTTAATGTTGTTTTCTAAATTAAACCCTCAATGTGCTGTTTTCACCCTGCAGCATTCCATGCAACTCCTAATACTTACAAACGGAAGAACACAGAGACAGCTCTAGATAATAAGCCTTGTGGACCTCACTGTTACCAACATCTGGTAAGATAATTTCACATGTCAGTGTTCTTACACTATGCTGCAAGACAGCAAGCTGTGTTAAGCTGATGCTGCATCTATGACAGTACATGGATTTGGGAGCTATGTGCAGTCAAATTATCTTCAGTTTGTGCAAACATCATATTGTCGTCGTAGATGATTGCAGTGCATCCCATGTAGGTCACCACCAAGATTGTCAGTCAGAGATCACCAACTATATTTTAACCAAAAGCTTTTATCTAAAGTGTCAGACGCAAAGGGAAGGTTTAACCAACCCACTGACGAATCTGCAGGCACTGAAGCAACTGACTATTTGGAGAATAAAGGCACCAGGACGTTGTAATTCACTCCCCTACACACACATCAGAGAAAAACCCCACACAGGATACAGACACATAGTTTCCGTCACACTGCTCCTACATTGAACTGACATAAAAACCAGTCAGAATGTCCATTGTAGACAGCTTCTGCTTCTCTCTGAAATCACAGCAGTCATTCAGCTTCAGTCTCAATCCTCACAAATCTTCAAGGTTCAGAATTCTCAGTCTCTCCAGGTCCAGGCGAATCTTTCCACTCACCATGAATTTTATTCAGCTTGAAGAGTGATAATGCTGTAGCAGCCATAACATTATCTCTCAGCAGCAGCAACTCGGCTCACAACAGTCCAAGATGGAGAAGTGAAAAAGGTGGAAGTCACTGAGGGGGAAGGGGTGTGGGGAGAAGAGACTTTTCAACCTTTTAAACCTGAATTTTAAACTTTTCTGCAGAAAACACATGAATTAGACTGACACATTCCATCAGCTTTTGAAGCCATAACAAACACCCAATCAGGAGAAGAAAGGATTAACTAGAAATCATTTTTAGCTTTATTAGATGCAGCCTGAGCTCTTCCCTGTAGGGAAGAAAGATTACTTCCTACCAATGTGGTGCTGCTATTGTCTGATCTAGTCAAGGATCCTACAGACTTAGCTCCTTCCTATGTTATTTTACAAACCAAAATGATACAGGTTTTTTGAGTTTGCTGAAGGCAGCTTCTATCCAGTGTTCATGCTCTTCAGAAACAAGAGGATGGGAATTAATAAGGTGAAATCCTTAGTGATATGATTTCAAATATCTCGTGCTTTGCCTGCATTTTTATGAGGAACCATTTAATTTTCCAATTACAACTCCTCAAAAACTCCTCACATGTTAATGCAATGGCCCTTTCCACCAGAAAACAATTTACCAGTGATTGCATTGAAAACAATGAAGAGCACATACTGTTTGAGTGCTGTGTGCAAGAAGAGGTCTTGTGTTTGGAAGAGTATTCTTATGGGGAATTCTTGATGTTCTTTCTCTTGCCATCTAAGAAAATAGAAATTTACTGCAGAGTTAGTTGGCAGCCAGAATGAGAGTGGAACTGAAATACACAGAATCACAGAATTTTAGAGCTGGAAAAGCCCTCTGAGGTCATCAAGCCTAGCCCATCACCACATTAGCCAGACCAGGGCACTAAGGGCCACAGCCAGGCTGTGCTTTAACACCTCCATGGATAGAGATTCCCCCATTGCCCTGGGCAGTCCATTCCATGGTTTGATTCCCCTTTCTGTGAGGATGGGCTTTCTAACATCCAACCTGACCCTCCCCTGGCAGCTTCAGGCCCTGCCCTCTCATCCTGACAGTATTTGCTGGGAGAAGATCCAAACCCCCACCTGACTACAACCTCCTTTCCCCAGCCTCCTTGCTCCACTGGACCTACCTCTGCCCCTCAATCTCTTTCTTGAAGTGAGGGGGTCCAGAACTGCCCCCAGTACTTGAGGGAGGCCTCACCAGAGCCCAGTACAGAGAATCACTGATATCAGGACTGTATAAATGCAGGTTTTTGTTTTCCTGATAAAATCAGAATCATTACCGCTCTGTTAGAGTGTGTGTACTGGGAATGTGTGAGTATGTGACCAGCTGGTAGAACGATGTGAAGTTATACAGCAGTGGGTGGAACAGGTTCTTATTCCAGTCTGCCCATGGGTGAAAACTGCTGAATTCTTCTACTGAAAATTGCAATGTTTTGCATTTAGGAAGGTGCAAAGGAGTTTGCAGCTGCCCTGACCGCTGAGCGTATAAAGACACCACCAAAGCGTCCAGGTGGCCGCCGAAGGGGAAGACTTCCAAACAACACCAGCCGACCCAGCACACCAACAATAAATGTGTTGGAGTCGAAAGACACAGATAGTGATAGAGAAGCTGGGACTGAAACTGGAGGAGAAAACAATGATAAAGAAGAAGAAGAAAAGAAAGATGAAACATCCAGTTCCTCTGGTAAGGCTAGTCAATGCTGCTTTATTCTATTAGAATCATAGAATCCTCTTGGCTGGAAAGGACCTCCAGGATTATCAAGTCCACCCTTCAACCCAAGATCTCCCCAACCCCTAGACCCTCAAGTACTCTGGCTACTTGCCTTTTAAACATGTCCAGGGATGGTGACTCCACCCTCTCCCTGGGTAGCCTGGTCCAGTGCCCAACCGCTCTCCCAGCAAACAATTTTGACCTAAGATCCAATCTGAACCTCCCCTGACATAACTTGAGGCCGTTTCCCCTAGTCCTATCATTAGTAATTTGGGAGAGAAGACCAGCACCAGCCTCACTGCAGCCTCCTTTTTGGTAGCTGTAGAGAGCACTAAGGTCTCCTCTCAGCCGCCTCTTCTCTAAACAACCTCAGTTCTCTCAGCCACTCCTCATAGGGCCTGTTTTCCAGCCTTTCCCCAGCCTCGTTGCACTTCTCTGTCCCCGCTCCAGCACCTCAGTGTCTTCCAATGTGGCACCCAAAACTGGACACATTATTCAAGGTGCAGTCTCAATTAGCTGCAGCGCTTAGAAGGTGAAACCCTCTAAGTGGAGTCATGCAATCCTAGAAAACAACTACTTGGAGTATAGGGAACTGAAGGCAACCGCAGAGCAATAACATGAGTTGTATCTAACAGAACCCCTTTTCAGACTTATCTTGATTTCAGCATAGAGGTGAGATTGTCTTCACTTGCTGCTGTTCTCATCTCTTCTTGAAGAGGTATTTAAGCAGTACTGTTGTGTTAAGGCTCTTGGGTGAGAAAATGACAACAAAATCCAGGGTTATTTTTCGCTGCAGTTGATAATCAGCTGTGTCAGGTTTATGGAACAGCCTCGCACTGACCTGTACTCAATATTACTTACAGAAGCAAATTCGAGGTGTCAAACTCCCATAAAGATGAAGCCAAATATTGAACCTCCGGAGAATGTAGAATGGAGTGGCGCAGAAGCCTCGATGTTTAGAGTTCTTATCGGCACCTACTATGACAATTTCTGTGCTATTGCCAGACTGATTGGGACCAAAACGTGCAGGCAGGTAAGAAGGGGAGCTCCTTTACTTAAGATGGTAGTGTTTAAGCTTTAAAAACAAAGTTGAGAAGTACTAATTTTGATTATATAATGAGAGAAAATTAAACACGTCATCTTGGTTTTCCCAAGAGTGTCATGATCCAGAATTCATGCCACAAATCCCTAACAGTTTTAACACAAAAATAGCTTAAATATAAATTTTCCAGGAGGCCTAAGTGAGACTGCCTGTTCTTAAATGACAAAAATAACCAACTGTAAATGTTTTGAAAAGAGGCTGTGGGTATAATCTGTAAGTTGTTGGTTGGATGCTAACTTAGAAAATGAGCAGCTTTCTGCTAGTGAGAGATTTATGGTGGATGTGTTATGGTATCTCTTGTTAGGTGTATGAGTTTAGAGTAAAGGAATCTAGTATTATTGCTCCAGTCCCTGCTGAAGATGTTGATACTCCTCCCAGAAAGAAGAAAAGGAAACACAGGTAAATCTGTTCCTCAATAACCTTAGCATAACAATACATTTGAGATACAGGGGCTCAAAACAGAAAGCGTTTTGGAGGAAGGGTCATGCAATCTTCTCCTCCTGCTTCCAAAACCAATATTTGCAGCAATAAAACAAAATGTTCTGTCACTTCTTTTTTCCCTTGGTTTTAAACTCTTTCAGGTGCAGAGTCTTGTTAGCAGATTCTTGCATGTGTATTGCTGCAAATAGTCAAAGTCAGGTTAGATTGCAGGCACTGCGATGGGGTTCAGTATTGGCTGGCTGGTCTTCTGTGAATGGAAGCTCATGGGACTGGCATGGTGAAGTGTGCTCTGCTAGGACTTGGATGGTCAGTAAGCAAAAGGTGTTGCAGCAAACCAGTGAGATTGCTTCTTTTTGCTTGTTTAACAGAAACTATTGTAACAGAGCACCCCAGGTTTCCTTATCAACTAGAATATCAACTAAAGAACCGTGTTAATGTGGAGTTATTTGTCCCGAAGCTTCTCCAAAGAACGAGTTTGAGCTTTTTGCTGGAGCCAAAAAGTTCACCTGAAACATTTCTCAGTTGAACCTGTATACTTGGTGGCTCCTGCCTCTTGGTCAAATGCCCTTGAATTTTGAATCCTGAGGGTTGAGGATTCCAATCTGATTATGCTGATTATTGTTATTCCCAGGGATAAGAACATAGAAGATAAAAAGCTGGCTGAGAATTGGCAAGAACATTTACTTTTGCAAGCATAAGTGCATTCCTTGTTCCATCAAATTTCCTGTTTCCCCCTCTGACTTCCCTTGTTTCCCTGAGTTTATGCTTTCCTGGTTCTGTCTCAGCTCGTTGAAGTATTTTTATTGTTTCCAGGCCTAGTGAAGTTCCTTATCCCAGCTCAAAGATCCTGTTGAACACGAAGTGGAATGTTTGTGCCTGGTAGCACAGCAGCAGAGTGAGCTAGGGAAAGACTCCGTGAGCATCTGGAAGAGTTTCTGCTCTCAGCAGAATTTATCGATTTAATGGTTTTGGCAGAGTTCTCGAGTCCTTTGGGCATTTGGTGGGTTTGGTCGGTTTAAAACCGGAGCTGGGATTGAATGCAGAGATACGAGCCATAGGGCCAGCATGGAATATGAAGTTACAAATTGGCTTGCTTTCATATTGAAGCAAATCAATCCAACAATGGCATTGTTAGATCTGCTTGGAGCTGAAACGGGTTGTGTGCTTTCCAGGCTGACGTCTTTTGGAGGAGGCTTGAGCTTTGTTTTGGTTTACAAGCTGTGTTGGGTTTTTCCCTCCCAAGTAAATCACAGTGTGATGTAGGATTTCTTGGTGTTATTTCATTAGCTGCCAGTGTAAGAGCTTTAGTGTGAGCAATTGAGCTTTGAAATACCTTCTGCAGGGAGGGAGGTGATAACTCGTATATGATTGGATTGCATAGGATATGTGGCAGTCAAGCTGTCTCCGTTCTCCTACGCGCAGTAGTCTTCATAGAGAGAAAAGCTTTTAGCCCACCTACATACCATCGTAATCAAAGCATTCTCTAGAAACATCGCACAGCTTGCAACTGGGAAAGCCATCAGCAAGTCTTTCTCTGTGCTTAGGTTTCTTTCAGTAGAGTTTACTCACTCCTAGACTACATCCAGCCCTAGAGCCAGGAATGCTGTTTGCACTTTTCCACTGCACAGAGCTTACTGGTCTTGCTGTGTACATGACCTTGTTAGCCAAAGTAGCAGCAGTAGGCTACTCGTAATGGCCTCTTGCAACCAACCTGTCAGCAGATAGTCCTATGAGGTTACACCTCTTTCCCCTGTCCCCTTGGACCCCATACAAGCCTCCTGAGCAACTAGTCAGTCAGACTACACCCCTCTCATAGTCAAAGATACTCTCCCTCTTTTCTTACAGTGCCATTTTTTTAGCCATAATTAGGCTGATCAGTGGGAGGAGGACTT
Source organism: Upupa epops (assembly GCA_013397515.1). Lineage (NCBI taxonomy): Eukaryota > Metazoa > Chordata > Aves > Bucerotiformes > Upupidae > Upupa > Upupa epops. The sequence continues at coordinate 21,135 of VZRI01012369.1, forward strand.
TATAAGTGTTTTTTGGAGAACCAGTACCAGAGCCTGGCCTAAGTGTTGGAAGTTAATCTGGCAGGTGGTTAAAATTCTGCTGGAGGAGTAAGGGCTTTGTAGAGAAGCCAGGCTGAGCAGAAGTGAGCCAAGGGAGAATTCAGAAAAGCATGAGTGTGTGTTGTGGGGACAGTACTTCAGGGCTGTTCACTCTTTTACCTTGTTCTTCCATTGCTGAGAACTGAATTGTATTTGCTTTAACTTACCAGCACTCCTTGCTCTGGTTCAGTAGGATCTGTTATAGGGCCATGTAATGTTGCTGCTTGATTATTTTTGTTTTCCTTCTGTTCCTCATCTGCTGTTTGGATGAGAGTTGGTAAATTTTATTATAAGCGCTTTACAACTGTTTGAATAGCTTACATGGCTCTGCCTGGAGTTCAGGGTGCTTTTTAATAGAGATTTAAAGCCTGGCTTTTCTCAGGCCAAAGATGCAGCTGAGGCACTGGCAGAGATTCTGATGCCGTCTGGTTTGAAGGCTGAGCCTTAAGGGAAGGGAGGATGTGGATGAGATGATTTAGCAAACTGAAAAGAGGTTTTAGAGTGATGACAATCAGGGAATGTTACAGATGGGAAGGGACGGCAGAAGATCATCCAGTTCAATCCCCCTGCAGGATCCCCTAGATCCAGTCACACGGCAACAATCCAGATGGGTTTTAAACATCTCCAGAGAAGGAGACTCAGCAACCTTCCTGGGCAGCCCCTTCCAGTGCTGTCACCCTCAGCATGAAGAAGTTTCTTCTCATATTGGTGTGGAACCTCTTTTCTTCCAGCTTATGCCTGTTGTCCCTTGTCTATCATTGGATGCCACTGAGCAGAGCCTGGCTCCTTCTTCCTGACACCTGCCCTTTCCATCTTGATCAACATTAATGAAGTTACCCCTCAGTCTCCTTTTCCCAAGCTGAAGAGACCCAGCTCCCTCAGCCTTTCCTCATCAGGGAGATACTCTACTCCCTTCTTCATCTTTGTCGTTCTGCACTGGACTCTCTCAAGCACTTGTGTCCTCCTGGAACTGAGGGATGCCAGGCAGACACTGCAAAGACTTAACTGCATGCATTGACATAAGCAGCCTGTATTCTGAGTAGTGAGTGCTGTTTTCTGGTAGTAGAGTACCCCAGTGCAGAGAGAGAAGTGCTAGTGTAGCTTATTCCAAAGAATGTCTTTCTGCCTCATTAGCTGGTACCAGTGTTTCCTAAAACCCTAGCAATATCCAGCAGGTTGTTAGCAGAGAAGAGCAGTATTTCTGACGGATTCTGTCACAGTGCTTCTGGAAACACTTGTTTTCTAAGCTGACTATCCTGCATGTGTCAGCAGCCAGATACACAAGCCCACCTGTTTGCTTGGAACTCAGCCACTGACTTTTCAGTTGGCTTTTTTTTGTCTTTTTCCCAAGGAAGCTTCAAGTTGCCAGGACTTCTTCGGCTTGGTCTTTTCCTTGGATCTGCTTCATGATGCATGGGAGTAGATCTTGCCCTTTGTTTCTAGTTGAAATAGCAGATTATAGGGCAGATAGATAAATGAGTCCACGGTTAATAGGATGCTCATTCAGGCTTTAGCTCTGTACACTGATCACGGGACCCTGCAGAGCAACCTGGCAACCTTTTAAAGTTACAGGCCAATGAATGTCTGTTTTGATTAAGCTAATCAAACCTCGTGTCAAACAGTTACACAGACTCAGAACTGTTGAGGATGCAGAAGCTCTCTTGAGATCATTCAGCCCAGCCCATGATCTAGCATCACCACATCAAGCAGACCAGGGCACTACAGGTCCAGGGATGGGGACTCCACCATGCCCTGGGCAGTCCATTCCAGGGTCTGATCNGCTGCTTCAGCTGCTCAGTCTCTTGGAGTGAGGGGCCCTGAGCTGTCCCCAGTACTTGAGGGGAGGTCTCAACATACCTGTGTTCACAAGTGTTTTGGGCCACTAATTAAATCTGCATGGACAGGGAGGTTACCAGGAGCAGCTAACACCTTTATTTGACTGGAGAATGATTCTTCTCCCATATTCTCTTCACGTTGCTCTGTGACATCCCAGGGAAGCCCAAGAAGTAGGAACTTGGAAAATTCTCATCTCAGATGTTGGTGGTTCTCCTTTGATGACCTTCCAGTGCTAACTGAAATGGAAAGAACTGAAGGAAAAAAACACTCTCCATTGCTTTCTCCTTTTAAGGCTACTGAAATGTTCACTCTGGTTTCTGTTGGTGTCTAAGGTACTGCCAGGCAGTTTTGTTTGATAGTCCGTGACACAGCACTTCATGGAGCAGGAGCTGTGTCCTGCACAAAGAGCACACAGCCTGAAATGGGTACCACATCAATTGAGTTTTGTAATCTACAAGGACTGTCGATGAGTTGTGATGATCACCACAAGCATGTTGTTGTTAAAAACACCCCCCAACCAGCCAGCTCACAGCACCACACACAGATGTGCTGCCTTGTGCCTAGGGAGTGCTTAGCTCTTCACAGAGAAAGAGGATGTTGCAGGAGAGGTGTAGGGATGCAAAAGGAAGGCCTTTGAAGTGAGAAGGCTTAGCACAGTACCACCACCCAGAACAACCAGGGGAGATGTCTGTCAGCCAGAAGTACTGAGGATGGCATCTGTGTGGCTGTGCCAGACAGCATGATCTCCTCTTGTCGTGTGTTTGGAGCTCAGCAGATGAACAGTAGTACCTGGCTGTGATCGGCAGGAGGCTGTCAGTGTGGAGCCCTGTGAAGAAAACAGCTGACAGACCTTCCCTGTGCTGTTGATCTATGTGTCTCCACACCTGCAGTTCCACATCCTTCGTGCTACTGCAGCTTCTGCTGGCCTGGAACAGTTCCAGCAGCCTTCTCTTTGCAGGTTTTCCTTCAAGGCCATCTGAATTGAAGCACCTTTCTAGCCTGGGCTGGGTGGGGGCTGCTGGTGTGTGCACTCCTGATTCTAGAGAGATGGGGTGGGGGAGGGAGCAGCCTGCAGAGCACTCATCTTGTTAGCTCCAGGAGACTGGGGGACAGGGTGGTTCTGCTGCTGCCGCTTCTGCCTGGAGCGTGGTTAGCAGATACTCACCTTGGCAGAAAGCTCCCCGTTTGAAGTCAAGTGTGGGTGCAGGATGCAGCTCCCATTCCCAGCCCGCTGCAGGAGGAGTTCCTGTCAACCTTGTTGTGTTTGTTTTGTGTTTTTGCAGGTTGTGGGCTGCTCATTGCAGAAAGATACAGCTGAAAAAGGGTTAGCATCTCTCCGTTCAATTTATGTCCTCAACTTTGAAGATCCTACTATTGCTTTTTTGGTTTTGGTTTTTGGGGGTTTGGGGTTTCTTTAATGCTGAGCCATTGCCTACATTCCATGCGGAGCTAGAGATTATAGGTGGAATAAAAAGACAACAAGAAAGTTCCTGTTACAGAGAATGTAGGGACAAAAGGTACCGTCTGGTCAGTGTAACTGGAGGAACTCGGTGGAATTCAATTAGAAGGGAAGGAGGCTGGATTTACGGGCTTTTCCATGTGGCCTCACTGAAATGCAGATAAAAATGAGGGTAACAGTAGGAGTTTGGGTTAAAAGCTGCATTTACCTTTAAAAATCAGCTTATTTGAATAGTTCTACAGCTGAGAATCTGTTGGGAATGGTTGGGACTTGTAGCCGATTAGTTGAGCAGTCTGTGTCTCCTTTTTGGCCACACAGAGCGTTTTCTGAATCCCTGTAAGACAAGCTCAGGAGAATTAGCAGCAAACCTGATTGATAGAGCACTGACTTCTCCTGGCTGCTGTATAGGCCAAGCCCTAGACTTGGTCTCACTAGTCCCTCCTTGCCTCCAGGATGTTAGTGCTGCCCGATGGAGGCTCAGCTTGGGAAGCGCAGTGGTGCAGTGACCGGATAGGATTTCCCAGTCTGTCTGCAAGCTTCTCCAGAATAGAAATTGCTGTGGGGTACCAGAGTTTTTGCAGAACTCGTTCGCACGGGCAGCGATACCACTGCAGCTTTGCTTTGCAGTTTCCCTCAGAAACCAGTTTTCTGCTGTGAATACTCAGAGCAGCTGAGCAATGGGGAGGATGAAGCGCACTAGGAAGCGGCAACTGATGGCCACGAACGCCTCCCCAACGTTACAGTTGTGGTTTGGTGTCTCGTCTGGCTAATCCTCGTCTCTGGAGGTTTAGGTGGTCTTGTTAAACTTGAGGGCTTTCTTAGTTAAATGACACACCAGGGATTTCTGCTTGAACTAGTGAAGGGAACTGCATGCTGCTTGTTTGCACCTTCCAACGTTACAACCTGTTGCTATTTTTATTCAGATGGGTCATCGAATCATGTTTACAACTATCAGCCATGCGATCATCCGCGTCAGCCTTGCGATAGCTCATGCCCATGTGTCATTGCTCAAAACTTCTGTGAGAAGTTTTGTCAGTGCAGCTCAGAATGTAAGTAACGCCGTTTCAAAGCTACCTACAGCTTTCCCTCACTGTCCCAACGTCGAACTGTTGTGGCAGTCTGTCTGTACAGCGTTGACAGGAGCAGCACATTGTGCCAGGTGGCGTGAGAAGACAGCATGTGCTCACATTAATCTGGGCTTAGCTCTGAAGTCAGAAACTGCTTGAGGAGACTAAGTTAAAATCAGAGGAGAGAACCATCAGTACTCCTGAAGGTCCCATACGGATACCGCTGGCAGTGCTTTCATGTCCTAACATAGTCACAACCACAGAGTTAGTGAGACTGGAGAAGCACTCTCAGCTCATCCAGCCCATGACCCAACACCCCAACTGCCAGACCAGGGCACTAAGGGCCACAGCCAGGTTGCCCTTCAACACCTGCAGGGATGGGGACTCCACCACTGCCCTTCCCATGAGGAAGGGCTTCCTAACATCCAACCTAACCCTGCCTAGCAGCTTCAACCCCTGCCTTCTTGTCCTGGTGCTAGTTGTCTGTGAAAAGAGCCCGACCCCCACCTGACTGCAACCTCCCTGCAAGGGAGCTGTGTAGAGGGAGAAGGGGCCCTCTTGAGTCTCCTCCAGACTAAACAGCCCCAGCTCCATCAGCCTTTCCCTCCAGTCCTTCCCCAGCCTTGCTGCTAATAATCTCACTGCCTTCACTTTGCAGAGTGCTTGTTCTTATCCTGGCCTCTCTGTTTCCCCTGTGTTGTCTGTAGGCCAAAACAGGTTTCCCGGGTGCCGCTGTAAAGCACAATGCAACACTAAGCAGTGTCCCTGTTACCTCGCTGTGCGTGAATGTGATCCTGACCTCTGTTTAACGTGTGGAGCAGCCGACCACTGGGACAGCAAGAATGTTTCTTGCAAGAACTGTAGCATCCAAAGAGGATCCAAAAAAGTACGTAGGTGCTGCCTTGTGCCTGTTGTCTCAGGGTTGGGGCATCTCAATGTTTTCATACCAGACAATGGAATTTTGTTGCCTTCCTGCAGTCAAGCAGGACAAAGAGAGACAAGAAAGGAAGTAGCTGACTGTATGAGGAGACTTAATCACTGTCTGTAAACCCATGAGGGCTGGGTGTCAAGAAGGAAGAGACAATCTGTTTTTACCTGCGCCCTGTGACAGGACAAGGGGCGATGGGTGTGAGTTGGAGCACAGGAAATTCCACCTCAACCTGAGGAAGAACTTCTTTGCTGGAAGGGTCACAGAGCACTGGAAGGGGCTGCCCAGGGGCGTTGTGGAGTTTCCATCTCTGGAGACTGTTAAGACCCTCTGGATGCATTCCTGTGTGTCCTGCTCTAGGTTCAGTGCTGCTGCTCAAGCAAGGGAGGTTGGACATGATGACCCCTGGAGGTCCCTTCCAACCCCTAATGATCTATGTGTCTTAAGTTAATTTCTTTGTGTGCTGCTGTTGAGCTCTGGGTTTGTGTTGTCCCTTACCAGTTAGTACCAGTGAAGTGTCTCCTTGTCCCCATGCAGCCTTCACTTGGGATTTGCAGGCTGTGTTGCAGTGAGAGCTCTAACAGGCTGTCCCTAGGTCAGCACAAGGCAGTTCGCTCGACACTGATAGTGTCTCTTGCTTCAGTTCTGGGTTCTAATACACAGACTGCATCTGCTCTGGGGAAGAGACCTAGACAGCCCCTTTGGTTGTGCTGAAGAAGCAAGCATTCCAAGGTTTAGTTCAGCTCTGCTCTGTGCTCTCACAAACCACTTCAGTGGGATCCTGAGCCAATCGGTAGCGGGTCGCTGTCTGCAGGCCCTCCTAGTTTGGAGCTCTTAGGTGTGAGTTTATGTAGCACCTAGTCCAGGTTTTGGCTGGGATTAGAGTGCCTTCCTGGCAGCTGGTGTGCTGCTGCTTTTGGATTTAGTGTGGGAAGAACTCCGGGAACACAGATGTTCAGTTGCTGCTCAGCACCGCTTATCTGAAGCAAAGGCCTTTCAGTTTTCCATGCTCTGCCATCCAGCAGGTGCACAGGAAGCTGGGTGAGCCCGTGGCCAGGACAGCTACCCCCAGCTAGCCAAAGGGATATCCTATCCCATGGGATGTGATGCTCGGTAACTAAACGGGGGGCAGCTGGGGAGGAACCACTGCTGAGGCATCACGCAGAGGGTGGTGAGCAGTTGCAGTGCTGTACGGCACGTGGCCTGCTGTTGGGTTTTGGGTCTCCTCATCGCTGTATGTTGTGATAGGTAGTGTGTGATTCAGTTAAAGACATGGAATTGTCCCGACCCTTGGGCTTCACTGACCGTTTTCCAGTCCTCCTTCCCATCCCACTGGGGAGGAGTGAGTGACTGCATGGCCACTGCCCGAGTCAGGTAACCACAACACACCCTCCTGTCAACGTTAAGCTGTGACTTGTACCGGTTGTCAGGGATTCAGATGCTGTTTGTCTCACAGAACATTTCTGGTGCCCAGGCTGGGATCTGAGTGCGCATTTGCTGACTGGAATCCAGGTTCTCTCTTCTCTGCTGGATTTCCAGCAAACAAGCTGTTTAAACCATACAACTGCAGAGAAAACCAACCAAACCCCGAGCCAAGCCAGACACCTCTCCGCTTCTCTGTCTCTCCTGCAGCACTTGCTGTTGGCACCGTCAGATGTGGCAGGCTGGGGAATTTTCATCAAAGACCCTGTGCAGAAGAACGAGTTCATCTCCGAATACTGTGGTGAGGTGAGGATGGAGAGCACGGAGCACGTGTGAGCTTCAGCGGGGATGGAGTGTGGTGGCTGAGGACCAGGAGGCTCTGACTTTTTTAGAGACAGAGGTGGACTAAGTATTCAGCTCCTGCTGTCAGAGGCTCCCCAACACCAGAGCCAGATGGTGCAATTGTAACCGAGGAGTGTGAGAGGGGCTCCTGAGAGAGTGAGGGGCTGGAATGTTCCTGTTACTAGAGACATCGCTTCAGTTCAGCTGTGCCTGGGGTTTTGTGCAAAGCCTTGCAGAACAGGCCCAGAGCTCCCAGCTGCTTTGGCTGGGTTTGGTACGCTCTGTACTGCCGTAGCTGGTTCCAGATCCTATTCTGTGCTAATGAAGCCCTGAACCAGGTAGGCAGTTGGGATTGTTGGAAGGAGCAGCCGTTCCTGCTTTCCTTGTGCCGAGAGCTCCTTCGTGCTGAGCGCCAGCTGCGGCTGTCTGTGTGCACAGCACTTGGTGCAGACAGAACCTGGTGTCTGCAGGCACATCCAGTCCCGGCGAACAAAACTCCCCAGCTCTCTTTCACAAGGACCGGGGAGCTGAGCTGCAGCTGCTGTTGTTTACAGAAGGAAAAGGGTGCTCTCTTTCACCAGTCCAATGTCTTTCAGATCATTTCTCAGGATGAGGCAGACCGCAGAGGAAAAGTGTATGACAAGTACATGTGCAGCTTTCTCTTTAACCTGAATAACGGTACGTACGTGCTGCTGGCAGCCCTGCCTCGCACTGCTCCCTTTTCTTCAGCCCTCTTCTTTGCAGGCAACACCCCAACACTGAGCATTCTTGTTCTTCTGCCTGTGGATTCCCGATGCAGATCCCTAGTGCTGCTTCTCCTTCCTTTGTGCCCTTAGTGTGGCTGGCTGGGCAGCAGCAGTGGAGCCTGTTACCCCAGCCAGCTGCACAAGATGAGTGGACTGGAAGTAGAAGTCCCTGCAAGCATGCAGGAGGAGGTTTCCAGGGCTTGTTGGGTGTTGTCTGCTGCAGCTGTTACCGTAAATGAGGAGTAAGGTGCAGTAGTGTGTTTGTCCTGGGGAGGGTGGATGGCTACTGCCACCTTGCAGTTGGCCAGGTTCCACACCTTGACCAGCTTGGACCAGCTGCAGGAGATGATGATGGGGTTGCTGCTGTTGGGGGGAGAAACGGATGCAGGAGACCCACTCGGAGTGACTCTCATCCTGCATCTCAACACTGCTCTTGAGTGGGAAATATTTGGAAGGAGGAAAAAAGCTGCTTTAGCAACTATCAGAGCGCTTCCTGTGGGGATCACAGCCAGGGCCCTTCACAGGGGGCAACAGTGCTGCTGCAGCACTGGAGAGCGCGGTGAGAGCAGCAGGAGTAATGTTGAGTCGTGTAGAACCAAGCTGTCAGGGGATGATGTGCCAGCTCTTCCCTGGGGGAAGCTGAGCCGTCCTGTCCAGCTGCTGCAATCCAAGGTGTCAAACACGGAGCTGTGCAGGGAGTCTGTGCAATCCATCACGTGGGTGTTTTCTTTGCTCCCCCAGATTTTGTGGTGGATGCGACACGCAAGGGCAACAAGATTAGATTTGCAAACCATTCAGTGAATCCCAACTGCTATGCAAAAGGTAAGGCTGAAGCTGAGCTGCTTGTAGCAAGGTTGAGAGCCTGCAGCTCCCACAGCCGACGAGCAGTTGTGTTAACACGAGCTCAACTCTCTTTTGAACAGTTATGATGGTGAACGGTGATCACAGGATAGGAATATTTGCTAAAAGAGCCATTCAGACTGGTGAAGAACTGTTCTTTGACTACAGGTTGGTACAGAAATTGAGTCACTTATTCCTAGCGTGGATTAATTGGATCAGCTAATTCACAGCATGCCTGCCCCGTGGAGGGTTAATTACTGCTCCTGCCTTCCTGCAACCTCAGGCTGGAGCGCTACCTGTAAGCTCTGCTTTTGTTTAAATACCATAGTGGGGCTGACACGAGCAAAGCAGCTGCTCAAGGTTCCTACAAACCTGAGACAGCAGTTTGTAGAGCACAGAGCACGGTCCAGTGGCGGCTGGGGACAGACCAACCCCTCTTGTCACAGCAGACTGCGTTAGGGTTCCCGAGGTCCCGGCAGGGGTTGTCTGTCCTGTTGTTCAGAAGTGTTCGGGTGCTGTTGGTGGGAAGTGCTTGCAAGGACTGGGGTCTCTGCTCTAGAACCATCTGACCTGAAGAGCCCGGCTGTCCTCTGGTGCTGCAGCGTGAAACAACCTCCAGTAGCTCAAATGAGCTGTGAGAGCAGGGGGGGAAAGCATGGGAAACGGTTCTGTTCCATTTGCTTCTTGGTTCAGCGCCTCTAAAAGGAGGCACCTGAACCGGGCAGCAGTGCTCTGCGTGCTCACACAAGGAGGGGGAATGAGGGCCCTGGCTGGGGAGGAACCTGTGGGAAATGCAGTGTCCCAGGCAGTGCTGCTGCCCTGTCCTGACAGCACCTCAACTGGGAAGGGCCGGTGCTGCTGGGCTTTTAACGGTTGGCTCTACCTTTCCCGTTTCAGATACAGCCAAGCCGATGCCCTGAAATACGTGGGCATTGAAAGAGAGATGGAAATCCCTTGACACCAGCTACCTCTTCTTTTAAACAAACAAACAGTTGCCTTATCTTCAGGAATTCCTAGTACTGTGGGCAATTTTAGCATAAAACCCGATGCAATCTGAACTCTGTATTTGCAAAGTACTGTAACTAATTTATAGCAACGGATTAAACAAACCCGACTTTTTATTGCCTTCTTACCAGCTGCAAAGTGTTTTGTACCGATCAACTTTTGCAATAATGTGGTGTGGTACATTTTTCAACCTTGAATAAAGGATACTTGAACTTCTTCGTTTTTACTGGAACCACCTTGTTGGAGTTTTGTGTCGGGCAGTTGAGGAAGCGATGCCGCTTCTTCCTGCCGTAGGATCCTCAGGGCTGGAAATGACCTGCACGGTCATCAAGTCCAGCCCTCATCCCAGCATCTCTCCAACCCCTAGACCATGGCCTCAAGTGCTCTAGCTACTTGATTTTTAAACACCTCCAGGGGTGGTGACTCCACACCCTCCCTGGGCAGCTGTTCCAGTGCCCAGCCACTCTTGGGGAAGAACTTCTTCCCAAGAACTGATCTAACCCTCCCCTGATGCAGCTTGAGGCCATTTCCTTTCCTCCTATCATTAGTAATTTGGGACAAGAGACCAGCACCAGCCTCACTACAGCCTCCTTTGAGGTAGCTGTAGAGAGCAAGGTCACCTCTCTGGATTAAATAATCCCAGTTCCCTTAGACCTCTTCCCAGCCCTTCTCTGGAATCCTTTCAACTGTGAGCAGCTGCACCTCCCATCAGTTGCTCTGCCCCTGATGTTCCTGCAGGTCGTGTTTACAATCAACCTGAAGATGTAAAGAGGGGTGGGGAGATACTGGTCAGGCTGACTGGGGCTTCCAGAGCACCGGGGTGAGAGCCACAGCCTTCCAGGTCCCATGCTCCTTGGCACCGAGCACTGCTCACGTTCTCTGCTGTGCTCCTGCAGTTCGCCCTCTTCCCAGCAGGACGTGCACCTGCTCCTCTAACGTGCAAAGCCTCACCCAAGGCGTTTGGCCATCAGCAGTTACAGGGGAGGGAAGAGGGTGTCACCCCTGTCCTCCTCCCTGAAACAGAGGGGGAAAGAGCGATCTCCTGCTTCCAGGTCTTTGCTTTCAAGAGAAAAGTTGGAACAGTCAACTGCAGCCTCTCTGAGGCAACAACCAGCCCAAGTGAGGCAGGGGTGCCTATCCCTGTGCAGCCCTCTCTAAGCCACTGCTGTTCAGCTGACAGTACAGTTGCACATGAAAACACGGCCAGCAAGGCACTACCCTTCGAATCAACCCATCGGCTTGTGCCTTGTCTGTCCAGGCCTTGGGTGGCAGGGCCACCACCTCTTCGGTTCTGACTGCCTGCTGCTGGCCAGATGAGTGCTCCTGTCACTACCAAAGAGGCTCCAGCTCCCTTCAGCTGGAGCCAGAGCGGCCGTGCTCTGTGCTGCCACACGCCTGCCCTCCTGCTCTGGGGCAGCCCCAGTAAGGCCTCGGCTCAGGAGACAAAGGTGCAGAAGTCAAATGCATTCCCCTCGCTGGGGTGAAGCAGAGCTCCCCGCTGAAGCTGGGCTGACAGCACTCACAGAGCAAAGCCGTGTTAACCAGGGGTAGGTAGACCTTTAAGATCCAGCCGCTCAGAACGCTGCATCTGACCCTGCATGAGAACATTCAGCCTCCCCCCAACCCCTGCCATCCGGTCGCAGGGCTCTGCAAGGAAGGTGCACAAACCGCTCCCTTGAAACCACCCCTCTCCCACCTCAACCCCAGCCAGCAGAGAGGGCTGCCGGCTCCACTCATCCAAAAGCAGTCAGATAACTGCACCGCAAGATGCTGCTCCTCGCCCCTGCTGCTGCTCCTCCCTGCAACCGAGGTTCGTCCAGAATCGCAGCAAACAAGCAGGAAAAGTCCCCTGTGGGGAGGCTCTGTCTCCCCCCTTCTCCAAACCATTCTGATCCCCTCTCCCCCTGCACCACGATTTTCTGATTCTCAGCTGGTGTTGAGGTCAGAGCTCACCTGTAACCCCCAAACAGCGGTTTCCCTTGAAGAAAAAGAGCACCAACACAAACCCTGGCTCCCTCTCTTTGTGCAAAGCACAGTCCTAAGGGAGACAACGGCCTTGGGCCCTGGCTCCAGAGCTGAAGTGACTTTCAGCATCATGAGCAGAAGGAGGAGTTAATCACCAGGCCCGGGGCCCAGGGAGGGAGGGAGCGGTTTGCCTGTTGCCAACGCTCATCTCACCTGCGGATAGCGACCACAGAACCCGGCTTCACTCAGGTCTTCCTCACCTGCTTCAGTTCCCATCGCAGGCTGCAGTTAATGGGACTTAGTCTGGGGAGCAGAAAACCAAGTGGGTTCCTGGCCAGAGGACAGGGCAGTCCTCCCCGTTTATTCAGGGCAGCAGGATGCACTTCACAGCAGCCCAGACACTGAAAGCACCTCCAGTTTCAGCCGCCTCAGGGCTCCCCCAGCCTCAGTCTCTCTTTTCTATTGAGCACAACCCGTGAAACCATCACAACTTCCAAAGCACCAACCTTTCCCCTGAGAAAGCTCCACGGTTGAGGAGAGGCACTGAAAAGCCGCCTTAAAATCCCCATCCACAGGGAAGAGGAGGAAAAGCAAAACCAATCCCTCTACCTTTCGTAACGGCCGCAGCTTTTATTGACAAGAGGAGGAGAAGTGATGAAACAAGCAAGCCCAATGCGACTTGTACAGAAATCTTTTAATTCCTTGTTTATTTTTCACACATTAAAAAATGAAACACACTATACAAATGGTTCTCATAGCAGATTACACATGGGTCCGATCAGACTCGCTCTCAAAGTGCTGCCAACATTTAGAAGGGCTGCCAGCGACGGCAGCCGGTTATCGTCTAGCCAATGTATTGATTTAAATGCAGTAGCATGCAACCCTTAGAGGAGAAGGGTTTGATTCCTCTCTGTTCTTAAATTAGGTTAAATGGCATCGGTGTCCATATTTACAGACTTGAAATGTATCAATCCTGAGCAGTTCTGATGTAAATCTGAGACTGGCTGATGGAAGTCCTGGTCTCAGGGCTAAAAAAGGGAGGTCCAAATGGCAGCAGGGGGGCTGCTATGAAGTTCCGTTGCTTCCGCTCTTCCCACCGGGTCACCTAGCGCCGAGTGTCGCGCAGCCCAGTCACCGCGAATAAAAACGTCAGGCCAAGTAGCTGTAGGTGTCCTTCTCGCCGTCCACGCGTTCCAAGTACTCCTTCTCGATCAGGATGTCGATGCATTTCTGGGGGAGAAACAAGCGTTTGAGTGTTCGGAGCCCTCGCGGTAGCTGCTGCGGCCTGGGAATGACCGGTCCTGTTTCATGCCAGGCAGAGCAGGGAGCAGGCAAAGGGCACAGACCGTGGCAACGTGCTCTCTCGTGTCCGACCGCATCCGCGGACGGGCCCTCGCCCACCCGCTAACCTGAGCTGTGCTGACCCGGAGATCAGCTGAGCGGCCTCACAGCAACAGGCAAAGAGTTAAACCCAGAGAGCTTACTGTGTGCAACCAACTGGCTGCCTCACCCCCTGCCTGGAGCAGCTCCCTCAGCACCGGTGACCCTTATACAAGCGGCTGTCACACCAGTAACACAGCGGCACCGCTTCCTGAGGTGATGAGGAGGCTGTAACTGATCACCCCGCCCCTGATCCCCCTCCCCAACGTTCTCCTCCGAGGAGAAACCACCACTGGGCACAGCCCGCAAGCAGCAGCGCTCCCACCGACTGGAAGAGCAGGAAGAAGAGGTGAACCTGGAGCAGAGCAAGAGGCACTGATGGGGAACTGAAAGTCATCAAAGCCCCTGCAACAGCAGAGATGTCCACCACTGCAAGAGAAGCAGAACGCTTCTGCTCAAGGTATTTCCCACTCGCTGCAACCCCCCCATCCCTCCCCTTCTCAATCCAGAGCGGTGTGGCTGGTCTGCACGTTCATCCCTATAAAGCTCCCCCCGACCCTCCGGAGCGCGGGCTCAGACCCGGTACTCGCATACCTTAATTACTGGGACTCGTGGCTTGAACCTTGAAGACAGCTGCGTTAGCACTTCTCCAAGCAGTTGCTGGTGTTTTAGAACCTTCCTCATTTTCATGATCCTAACAATAGCAGCCTGCGGAGCAAAGTCAGGGAGGGCTGTTAGCAGCAAACACTTGTCCTGCCCAACAAAGTCCTCCCAAGATCCAGACAGGATCTGACAGGTCAGAAGCACCAACAGCAAACTCGAGAGCCCGACAGGAAGCAGCAGCCCTACAAATCCTGGTGACTTGTGCTGGCCTTCTAAGAACTCGGACTGGGCAGAGCACACAGGCTCCTGAGGTGCTTCTGACACAGGAACCGTGAGAACTGCTCAGCTACCACAACCAAACCAACGGGCACCAGGACCAACACGAAGCCAGTGACACAGGAGAGGCTCCGTCGTGTATTTAACCGCAGTGGGACACTCAGCAGCACGTCTGGTCTGTATTCACCTCCCGGCCCCTCTGCTTCTCCAACGGACTCCAGAAGATCTGACAGAGAACCACTGCCAAGATCACAGCACTGCAGCTTCTCAGTGGCTCTCACCCAGGCCGGAGGGCTGTGGAGCCCAGACAAACGCAAACTTGTGCTCTCTCGTGCCTTTCCACTACCGACTCCTCCACCAGTACAGCCCCAGCTCCACCACAGTGCAGTGCCCTGCCCCGCAATCTTGCGGTTGGAAGAGACCTTTAAGATCCATCACCCCCACGGCACCGTGCCCGCTACACCGCTTCCGGGTGCCAGACCTGGAGCCTTTTTGAACACCTCCAGGAATGGCAAATCTACCCCTCCCTGCAGAGCCACGGAAGGGGGGAAAGAAGGGAGGAAAGCTTTGCTGAAGGACCACAGATCCGCAGCAGGGCGGCACCGTGCACTGAGAGTCACCTGAATCAGTAGTTTCCTATCTTCCTCTATATTTTTGTGTGTAGTTTCCTGCTCCTGCTTCTGTTCAGTCTTCATTGGCACATTGATGTTCACCCTTAACTTTTTACTGTGAAGAGAAACAGAATAAAACAATCAGCTCATTCACAAACACACACACAGAGGCAGAAACCGACCCTCAGCCCCCGGAACAACGCGCCCAGGCAACAGCCGCAGCACCACCGTTAGTTACAACAAGGAGCCCACTACCGCACCGCCTGCTCTCAAGTCAAGACGCAGCCGTAACGTGCTGGGCAGGAGCCTCGGCAGCACAGCATGAGCAGGGCTCAGCCTGCGGGGGAGCACTGCCCAGGACTTGTTTGGCATAGTCTTGTGTGACACAAACAGGGAACCCCGGAGCCTCAGGGAGCAGCAGAGCAGAGCTGTTTCCATCGCTGACCATGAATTCTCAAACCCTTGGAGGGAACAAGCAGGTACACGGCTGGGAAACATTCCCTGAGCTTCAGGAAGTGCCCACTCCTCACTCGAGTCATGGGTGTTACTGTCCACGCTCCGTAAGCACAGTGCTGCAAACAGCTTACAAGCTAGGAACGCTGACAGCAACACCGGCTGGAACAGGGAATGACAACCACTGGAAGTTAGGCTGACCAGGTTGTCAGGACCTGGTGGGCTCTCAAGTTGTGAAATGGACCTGCTGATCTTCTCGTGTTGTTGCTACAGTGCTTGAACACACAACGCCCAGAGCTGTGCTGGGCGCTGGGCTCTGCTGCTCAGGCAACCCCAGCACCAGCTCTCACCAGAACTCACTCAGACAAGACTCAGGGAACAAAATGAACCTGTGAGAAGATGCCCAAGCCTTGACAGACCAGTGAGACAGCTGAAATCTTAGCCATCCCCCTGCTCCCTTACTAGCCAGCCCTCTCTTTTAATGTTGAAACTATTTCTGAAATTGGCACTCGAGCCCTGCTGCTTTCATTCCGGGCGGATGAGCTTTCAGATCACAGCACTGCTGACGCTGGAAAAGCCCTCTGAGCTCA
>VZRI01012369.1:37092-53930 GCA_013397515.1 Upupa epops
GACACCCCTAGTCCTGCTGGCCACACTACTCCTGATCCAATCCAGGATGCCATTGGCCTTCTGGGCCACCTGGGCACAGGGCTGGCTCCAGTTCAGCCAGTTTCCAACCAGTACTGCCAGGTCCCTCCCTGCCAGGCTGCTCTCCAGCCACAAAATTTACCCAGACTCTGGAAACACAGCAAGAGGATGCAACCCATTCCCCTCCCCGTGCTGCGCCCTGCTGAGGTGCTTCCTTACTTTTTATAACCAAGATAGAGTTTTATTAAGGTATCTGGCTTTAACTCCACCTCATCGACGTTGGCATTCTCATCTTCCAAAACCTGCAAGGCATAACCAGAACAAAGCCAATCAGCGAGCGCTCCTCCAGGCGTTCTGCCGAGCAGGCCAGACACAACCCAGAAGTACTTACAAGCAGTTTTGATTTCAACAGGATCTGGAGAACTTGTGCCAAGATATCCTACAAAAGGACAGAGAACACCGTCACACCGACAGGCAGCGCGGAAGCAGACAGCTGCTAAACCCCTCTCCGGGTGCTGTTAGCCCCTATTCCCCTTGCAGCTGATCAGGTAACATCAAATCCTTGAGGAAAACGAATTGCAAGGCACAGCTCCTCCCAGCTG
This sequence comes from Upupa epops, assembly GCA_013397515.1. Lineage (NCBI taxonomy): Eukaryota > Metazoa > Chordata > Aves > Bucerotiformes > Upupidae > Upupa > Upupa epops. Next base: position 37,713 of record VZRI01012369.1, read on the forward strand.
CTGCTCTGGGGGCTGTCTTCCAAGCGGATTCATGAAGTGTAAGGAGTACTTTTCCCCAAACCATGCAAATACAGACACCAGAGCAAGCTCAACCCCCCGAAAACAAGCTCCCTCTGCCTCCTGAGGAGCATGCTTGATTTGCATCCCTATCCCAAGGATCAGTTGCTAGTCAGACACCCCGGTGGCTACCTAACCGCCAGAGGCTGCTCCTCTATCACAGGATAAGTCCTGTGGGATTCATGCTGTTACAGTGTCACAGTATTGATGAGGCTGGAAAAGACCTTAAAGATCATCCAGTCCAACCTAAAACCAACCAAGTAACCCTAAACATCTGCCATCTAGCTCATGCCACTCAGCACCTCATCCAGCCTAACCCTGAACACCTCCAGAGACGGTGACCCAACCATCTCCGTGGGCAGCCCCTTCCAAACCCGGATCACTCTGTCAGTGGAAAACCTTCTCCTAATGTCAAGTCCAAACCTCCCCCGATGGAGCTTAAGACTGTGACCCCTTGTCCTGTCTCCAGTGTCCAGGGAGAAAACACCGACCCCCGCCTGACTCCAACCCCCTTTTAGCTTCCCCCCTGTGAAGAGGTTTCTTCTGGTCCAACTACAACACGGGGCAGATGTTTATTCCACACACATAAGCACACAGGTTATCTGTAACGAAAGGTAACCCCGCAGAACTTCGGGGTTTGCTGTGAAGCAGCAGCAGGAAGCTTCTAGACAGGCATTTCTAAAAGCAAAGACCTTGCTGACTTGTCAGGGTGTCAGCTCACAGGCTGGGCTGCCTGCTCTTAGAGGCCTATTCCAGCCTCCACAATAACCAGACTAGGAACTGCCAACTGGCTTCACCTGCACCTACCAACACGGACACGGATGCCAAATCAACTGTGGCCGTAACGTCTGCTTGGCAAAAAATGGAGGGGGAGGCCCTTTTCATAAGGGAGAACGAGACCAGAATCCTGCAGATGTCACTACGTCCGTGTGTGTAGAGCTTGAGGCACAGACAGGAATGACTGTGCAGGTCAATCCACTTGGGAAAGCCCTGTTTTCTCCTAGAAGGTGGTCTCCAATATGAAAATGGCCAGAGCACAACACCAAAAACGTGCTGCCAGAGCTCAGCGCTGGAGTCCTGAACAGCACGACAGTGCCTACACACTAAGGTCCACGAGCAGACCAGGCAGCTGTGGTGACAGGATAAACCAGGACAGTAAGCTGACCAAGAACAGAGCGCATCTGCTCCTTCCAGGGCAGCAGGTGACTCCAGCTTCAAGCATGTCCTGTTCCAAGTTCTAACGAGAGCAACAAGAGCCCTCCGAGCCATAAGAGAAGAGCGTGGTACAGAGTCACTACCATTTTGATCTGGGTGCTGTCCGTCAGCTGCTGCACGGTGTAGGCATCTTCTGTGTTGTACTGCAGCAGAATCGCCATCTGGAATGTGGATGCCTGAACGGATCCAGAAAAGAACAAAGGGAAGAGGTGGAGGAAGTCAGTAAATGAGAACGAAGTTCCCTTTCTGTGTTTGTGAAGCCTGAGGTTAAACACAAACACTGGAGTATCTGGACAACAGGGTGCAGACTCCTAGTGCTAATCACAGAGACAGCTTAAGCTGCTTACAGAACCAGAACTGTTCCTGCCAGCGTTACCTAAACACAGCCCTCCAACCACCACCGTGTAACTAGCTGCAGACACATCCCCAAAGCTTCTGTTACAGTGCCCAAGCCTTCCCTGGGTACTTGCTAATACAAATGTGAACTGTCTCGGTCACACTCTGACTGTCACCCGTTTAATCTTCATGAAAACCTACACAGACTCCTGCATTCAAACTCCTAACCCTCCCCGCTCCCGTGGAGTAACAGAACCAAATCTACAAAGAGGGCAGCTCTCAGGGGCTCTTTCCTGCCTGTCATCACAGGGCTAGCACGTGTTGATGGCAACTATAAACCCTGAGATAACACTGCTTCTGTCTACTCTTTGAGAGAAAGCACTCAGGGAAGTCTGAGCTCTCACTCCAAAGGGTCGCAGTGGTCTCACACAGCAGCACAACACCTGTTCAAACCACAGGTAACGGTATTTGCCTCTGCTCTGAGAATCTTTGACAGGGATCTAAGGTACCACTACAGTCAGACACCACACCAAGCATACCACGAAGATTCTATCACTCATGACACCAACAACTACCTGGGGAGGGCTAACATTTACGCTCACTCGGGTAACACACAGATCTGCAGCCACCAGGTCTCACACCTGCACTCTGCTTTAAATAAAGCCAGTAGCTTTATTTGGAGGACACATGTGAGTGTCTCAAGTGGTACCTAAACACGTCTGTGCGCATCAGGATACGTAACCCCCCCTTTAATTCATTACATACTGTTCATACAAAGAAAATACAGCTCAGCTCACTGTACTGACCAACTGAGGTTGGACTTGATGACTCCTGGAGGTCCCTTCCAACCCCTAATGAACTGTGTCTCCGCCTATTCAAACCTGACTGTGTGAGGGCACAGGTTTTCACATGAACTCCACTAGCTCAGCATGTCCACACCTCACCATTTTGTCACACATCTACCTCCACGGGGGGGCTTTAATATAAGAAACAGTAATTCTCTCCAAACGAGGAGTAAAGGGGTTGTGCAGCTCATCCAGATAATGTAAGAGCAACAGAGCAGAGCGTGAACAGAGGGTATTTCAAACGCTCAGCTGCACCCAGCCCCCTGCATGCCATCACCCCCTCTGCCACCACCACATGTTTTACCAGCAGGAGGACACCCTTACCTGTAACGTGTACCTGTTTTTGAAACAGTTGGTAACCAGTTCCCCTTTGGACAGCTGATACAACCACGTCAGTTTTCTTCCGCTGTGGCGGCTGGCATAGAAGGCGGTAAATCTCTGATAGCTCCGCTCCAACTGCATCCGAACAAAAGAAATAGAGAGCATGATTGACCTTTGTCAGCCACAGGCAGAACATGCTCTGGAATCATCCAAAGGAGAATTAAATCCTGTCCCCCTCGGCTGCCCTGCTGCCTGGATAAGACAAACAAACCCACAGTATCCAAATCTTTGCCACGGGATGAAAATTCCCCTTCCTTCCACATCTCTGCTCTGAAGAAACAAGTGCTCAAGTGCCATCGTCCCTGTATCGAGACATCACGCAAGGCTAGACAAGGTGATTTCTTCTAAACACCTTCATCTTCTAGCTGAGCTGAGAATTCAGCTGAACTGCTGCTTGGTACTGGTGTCGTCTGCTCTGCATAGGCACTCAGCAGACAACTGATGAGCATAACGCAGGAGATGCTACTGGGCCAAGCTGAAGGAACAGCAACACAACATTCCTTAAATAAAAGTATGCCCAGAAAAAGGAGGTCAGTAAGAACAAGTGCAGAGTCCTTCACTCGGGAACGAGCTACGAGAAGCATCAATACAGGTTGGGGATGATCTGTTGGAGAGCACCTCCATGGAGAGGGACCTTGGAGTTCTTGTGGACAGACAGGAAGTTCTCCATGGAACAGTGAGTGCTCTTGTGGCCAAGGCAGCCAGTGGAACCCTGGGATGGATCAAGAAGAGTGTGTTCAGCAGATCAAGGGAGGTTCTCCTGCCCCTCTACTCTGCCCTAGTGAGGCCACATCTAGAGTACTGTGTCCAGTTCTGGGCTCCCTAGTTCAAGAGGGTCAGAGATCTGCTTGAAAAGGTCCAACGGAGGGCCATGAGGATGATTAAGGGATTGAAGTACCTACCCTGAGGAGACTGAGAGACATGGGACTTTTTAGTTTGGAGAGGAGACTATGAGGAGACTTAATCACTGTCTCTAAACCCGTGAGGGCTGGGCATCAGGAAGAGACAATCACTTTTCACTTGCGCCCTGAGATAGGACAGGAGGCAATGGGTGTGAGTTTGAGCACAGGAAGTTCTATCTCATCCTGAGAATGNGTCAGAGATCTGCTTGAAAAGGTCCAACGGAGGGCCATGAGGATGATTAAGGGATTGAAGTACCTACCCTGAGGAGACTGAGAGACATGGGACTTTTTAGTTTGGAGAGGAGACTATGAGGAGACTTAATCACTGTCTCTAAACCCGTGAGGGCTGGGCATCAGGAAGAGACAATCACTTTTCACTTGCGCCCTGAGATAGGACAGGAGGCAATGGGTGTGAGTTTGAGCACAGGAAGTTCTATCTCATCCTGAGAATGAACTTCTTTGCTGTAAGGATCACAGAGCACTGGAAGGGGCTGCCCAGGGAGGCTGTGGAGTCTCCTTCTCTGGAGACTGTTAAGACCCCTCTGGATGTGTGACCTGTGTTAGGTTCTATAGTCCTGCTCAAGCAGGGGGGTTGGACTCCTGGAGGTCCCTTCCAACCACTAATGATCTGCATATCTGTGTAAAAATACACGGGCAAAGGATTGCTTCAGCTCCTGTTGAACACCCTGAAGACCGACTGATTAACCCGGCTCCTTCCACAGGAGCAAAGAGGCATTTCTGAGTTTCCTATTACCTTACTTATCTCGCTTCAAACTGCCTCCAGCCAAACACACAACCACACACCAGAGGCAGTTCCAGTCCTCCCTGGACCACATCAAAACCAGCCTTCCTGCCTGACCATTCCATGTTCACACTGAACCAAGTGCGAGTGCCTCACCTCAGATGGCAGAGCAAACGTGCAGGACTGCTGGAACGGCCATGATCCTGAACTCAGCACCTGGATGCTGAAATCCACTGGAAGAGAGGTGAAGAGGCTGGTCAGCTTTATCCCCTTTGCTCCCAGCACCATTTCAAACACATAGTCATCATCCCCCCAAACAACAGAAGGTTCTGCCTTTTCCCAAAACTAATATGAGGAAATTCTTGACAAGATCCTTTTGTTTCATGGGAACGTGGCTCAGTCCACCTAACACGCTACTGCAAGTGAGAAGCTTCATATTCAGGGGGTCCTCTTCAAGGCGAGAGGGGCCACTTTTCTTGAGGGGTGGCTGGGAAGAAGGGAAAAATTTCGGGGGGAAAACTGGGGGTTGGGGACACTTTTGGGGGTCTAAAACATATTTGAGGGGGTGGGGGTCAGAAAAGCGTACCATTTCTCAGCTGTAGAAGTTATTACCCTGGTTCTATCCCTATACCTGGTTTTAAATTGAACGTGTGAGTGTAAGAATTGCGAGCAGTCAGTTTCAGAGTGACCAAACCCCATCGGCCCCCCGTACACAACTGCAAGGTGAACATTTCACACCTATACTCGCAAGGCCTTTTGGGGCCGTCAGTAAGAATTATACGGAACTGAATCCTGACAACACACAACTCTAAACCAAACTCTACAAATAATCACCAAGTCTTTAAGGATGCCGGTTAACTGTGCTAACAACATCTTTTCTTGCCCCCCCCTCAGTATTTTTATCCAAGTGTGAATTTAAAAGCCACGGTGTGCTCAAAATCAAGTGTTTAAAAGCAAAACAGCTTTGAAAAACCAAAGGAAGAAAGAGAGATGAACCAGGATTTAAGGTGATTTGGTTACCTACCTAAACGTGAGCTGCAAAACCAGGAGGAGGCTACCCACAACTGAAGATACAAAGTGCTATTAGAAGTCAAAACTACAGACCTACGAGACTAATTTAACAACCCAAGTAATGCTAATGTCCGGAGAGGGGGGTATAACATCTACATCAAATACTTTCCTCCTACAGTTAGCTCTGTGGAAACAAGAGGAAGATAAACTACTCAAGAGTAGTAACTGGGGTTGAGCGTTACTTACAATCTAACGGTTCTGAATTGGTCAGGTGCTTTTTAAATTGCTCATTCAAGTCCTTGCTTACACCAATGTCTTGGAACATCCGCTGCAGCTTGGAGGTGTACTCAAAACCACAAGCTTGCTGTAGTTTAAAAGCACAGGTATGTCAGCAAGACACATTTTTGACATGGGAGAGCGAGAAGAACAGAGTATCTGAGCCTATTTTCTGAAAAGATGTCCCAAGTTCAAGATTTTCCTTACTCCAAGTACTGATCCCAACCAACCATGCTCTCTGTAATAAAAACCTCCAGAAACTACTGTTTAAAAAGGAAGCTAAATACCCAGCGAAACAGACTAATACAAGTATTTCACTGCATTTTGCTTCACCCTGAATGAACAAAGCTTAATGAAATCAAGCAACTTCTCAGCAGTCATTCCCTTGGATAACAGCTGTATCCGCTGGATACCTTTTTTGATATCCATTTGATATTCCCATCTGTTTGGTAACACCATTTCATTTTCTCATCCATTTGATGAGAATAATTAGGCTCAACTTCATCAGATAGATATCCACTACCAGCTCCTGGGAGCTTAGAAAACCCCATTAAACCTCAACCCCACACAGAAACCAACCCCCCAGTGACCTAGGTTGTAGATTTCCTGATTGCACATGGATGAATGAAATCCAAGGACACACATTACCGCTCTGTGAGGCAGCCTGATGACCTTGGGATACATTAAATTAGGGGCAGCAGCCCTGGAGTACTCACTTTGAGTTTAGAGATCATGCTGGCCTCCGCATCGTCACTGGCACTGTTCTGATGCACAAGTCTTTTTGCCAGCATCTTCGCATAGAATTTTTGAAACACATCTTTGTCCTCAATGTACTTGAAGACAACCATCTGCAAAAGCCAAGACAATTTGAAAATAGGTAAGCATTTGCCTTGAGAAAGCTGCAGCAGTCACCATTTCATCTGCACTTACTTGGGGCAGAGGGCTGTGGGGTTTCTCTGTAGGGAGGCAAGGGGAGAGTGGTGGGGTATGTTTGTTTTAAATGCGGATAGTACTTCACATTGACTCTTCCTCGTGTGCAGCCTTATACATAAACGAATACATAGTGCATAGAGTAAAACACATTGTAGAAATGATATATGCACATCTAAAAAGGAGGTCAGAGCATAAATTCCATTGAGCTACTTCAGAGCTGTTGTAGAGGGCTGCTTTTCATTCTAAATTAAAACCAAACCCAAAGCACAACAAAGCAAGGAGCCACGCACAGATGGGTATTACCAGTGAAAAGGAGAAACAGGAATCATCTCACTCGTGTGACAATTGAACGTTACTACCTTGTGGCAGATTACAGAGAAAGTAACTGTATTTACAGACGTCTTACCACTTGATTGAGTGTGTCTTCCAATTCTGCTTCTTCGGGATTCTTCGAGCTGCAAATAAAGAAGTGCACTTTTACAGAGTACCCAGACTGCTCTGCTAGAACAGCACATGGATGTGATGGGAACTTCATAACCTCAGGGACGCTGGCTGCGCACTTCTGGGATCAAAGACTAACTGAGAGAGGAAAGAGCGTAAAGAATGAACGCTCCTCTACTCCACATCAGCTATTCCAGTACTGATTCTCAAACCAAAGACTGAAGTTCTGGGCCATGAATTGCATGGGAATCCCCCACAGCCTCAACACTCCTCAGGATTTATGGACTACAGCGTGGCTCGCTCTCTTTCTGATCTTTCTCGGCAGCTAAAGGCTTTCTTATCTTGGTTAGGACACTGAAAACAGCTCAGAAAGCTGGATCTTGACTGAGGAAGAGTTCAGGTGGCACCACTTGGTTTTCCTCCATAATCAAGAAGATTAATCTTTGGAAGAGAGGGCAGCAACGCAAGAACAGCACAGGAATCTAATGAAGGCATGCAGAGAGAGAAACTGAAAGGGAAAAGCCCAGTTAGAACTCAGTCTGGCCACTGCAGCGAGGGACAGAAAGATATGTTTATACAAATAACATCAGCAACAAAAAGGTCAGAGAAAACCTCCCCCTCTTAATGGATATGGAGGGGAACATCATCACCAATGATAAGCACAAGGCTGAGGTACTTAATGCCTTCTTTGCTTCAAGTCTTTAATGACCAGTCCAGTTATCCTCAGCGTATTCAGCCTCTTGAGCTGGAAAACAGGGCAGAGAGCAGGACACACTGCCCACTGTCCCAGAGGAACCAGCTCATGACCTGCTGCACTACCTTGACACTCACAGGTCTATGGGGCCAGAGGGATCCATCCCAGGGTGCTGAGGGAGCTCACAGAGAAGCTTGCCCAGCTACTCCCCATCATTTACCAACACTCCTGGCTGGCAGGGGAGGTCCCAGTGGACTGCAGGTTTGCCCATGGGACACCCATCCACAAGAAGGGGTGGGAGGCCTGACCTCAGTGCCAGGGAAGATAATGAAGCAGCTCATCCTGAGCTCACTGACACAGAAAATACAGGACAGCAGGGCATCATGGCCAGCCAGCAGGGGTTTATGAAGGGCAGGTCCTGCTTGACCAACCTGACCTCCTTCTGTGACCAGGAGACCTGCCTGGTGGATGAGAAGGCTGTGGATGTTAACTGGACTTCAGCAAAGCACCTGGCACAGTGTCCCACAGCCTTCTCCTGGAGAAGCTGGCAGCTTGGGGCTCAGACAGGTGGACTCTTCACTGGGAAAGAAACTGGCTGCACGGCCGAGCCCAGAGAGCTCTGCTGATGGAGTGAAACTGAGTTGGTGGCCGGTCACAAGCTCAGTGCTGGGACCAGTCTTGTTGAACATCTCTAGCAGTGATCTGCAGGAGGGGATCGAGTGCTCCCTCACCAAGTTTGCAGGTGACACCAAAATGGGCTGGTGTGTTGAGCTGCTGGAGGGTAGGAAAGCCCTGCAGAGGGACCTGGACAGGCTGCATCAATGGGCTGAGGCCGGCTGTGCGAGGTTTAACAGCACCAAGTGCCAGGTCCTACACTTTGGCCACAACAACTCCCAGTGGCACTACAGGCTTGGGGAAGAGTGGCTGGAAAACTGCTCAGCAGGAAAGGACCTGGGGATGCTGAGTGACAGCCAGCTGAACAGGAGCCAGCAGGGTGCCCAGGTAGCCAAGAAAGCTAATAGCATCCTGGCCTGCATCAGAAAAAGTGCGGCCAGCAGGACTAGACAGGTGATCATATGGCCTCATCTTGAGTACTGGGATCAGTTCTGGGCACCTCAATCCAAGAAGGACACGGAGATGCTGGAGTGGGTCTAAAGAAGGGCAACAGAGCTAGTGAAAAGCCTGGAGGACAGGTCTGATGAAGAGTGGCTGAGGGAACTAGGATTGTTTAGTTTGGAGAGAAGGAGGCTGAGAGGAGACCTTATTGCTCTTCAACTACCTGAAAGGAGGGTGTAGAGCAGTGAGGGTACATCTCTTCTCCCAAGTTAGAAGAAGACAGAACATGAGGAACTGGACTCAAATCATGCCAGGGGAGGGATTAGGTTGGCTATCAGAAAACCTTTTTCACTGACAGAGTGATTGGGGTTGAAAGAGGCTGCCCAGGGAGGGGGTGGAGTCACCATCCCCGGAGGTGTTCACAACATGTAGATGTGGTGCTTGAAAATGGGGGTTTAGTGGGCAGGTTGGGTTTGGTTGATGGTTGGAGCTGATGATCTTGCAGGTCTCTCCCAACCCTAATGAACCCTTGATTCTGTGATGTGTGCCCATCAGGCACACCCCAAATCTGCCCTGCAGATTCTCCTTTATAAAAGGGGTAAAGAAATATTTTCATTAATAAGAGGGGATGGACAGGGGAAACGCAAGTTCTTCTCTCCTTGGGTTGTTGCTGGTGGTCGTTTGCCTCCTCCAAAACAGCTAAGAAAGTGACAAAGCTGACACCAACCCAGAACGAACTGAATCAATACCAACTGATGTCTGAGCTGCTGAATCGTTTGAAGGACAAGATGAACCACAATTGCTTAGAAAGTGATGAACTAAAATTGGTTAGAAAATGTTGTCCTCCCTAACTTCTGCCTGGAAGAAAGAAGATCTAAAGGGAACAAGAAAAGGAAAGCAAGAGTTTTAATGGAAAAGGGAATGTGTGTCTCTTCTGTATCAACATACAATAAAACACTAATTATACCACCAAGAGACCAGAGTTCAACCCAACAAACCCATTCTGTTTCATTAAAAGACTAGAACCTAGTTTCCAATGAGGAAAGACAGGTATCAAATCCATTATTTCCCCTCTCTCCTTTAACAGTAGGCTCTCTTAGGCAGTCAGTTGAGGGAGCTGATTCTCTCTCTCTACTCTGCACTTGTGAGACCCCACCTGGAGTACTGTGTCCACTTCTAGAGTCCCCGACATAAGAAGGACACAGAGTTCCTGGAAGAGAGCAACACCAATGCCCAGAGGGCTGCAGCAGCTCCCCTATGAGGACAAGCTAAGTAAGTTGGGGCTGTTCAGTCTGGAGAGGAGGAGGTTCCCAGGTGACCTTCTAGCTGCTTTCCAATAGCTGAATGGGGCTACAAATAAACTGGGGTAGGGCTTTGGGCATGGGTATGTAGCAAGAGGACAAGGGGAAAGGGTTACAAACTTAAAGAGGGGAGACTAGGGTTGGACATTAGGAGCAAATTCTTTTGTATAAAGGTGCTGAGATGCTGGAACAGGTTGCCCAAGGCAGTTGTGGCTGTCCCATCCCTGGAGTGTTGAAGGCCAGGTCACCTGGGGCCCTGAGTAACCTGATCTAGTGAGGGTGTCCCTGCCTGTGCAGGGGGGTTGGAAGTAGATGATCTTTAAGGTCCCTTCCAACCCTGGCCAGTCTGTGATTCTATGATATTGAAATATTTGTATTCAGACTGTGGTCTACGCTAATTCTTCTTAAACACTAACAGAGCAGCACTTTCTGTCTTTGCAGACACACTAGAAAACTTCACCCGCTAAAACCTTTTAAAACAGAAGCCAACCTGAAACAGTGATTTGCCTTTGGAAACATACCTTTTCTTTAGCAAAGAGTCACAGTATCGTGCCAGCAGCTCGGGGGATTTACTGGATGACTGAGCCATTTTTGTCACCGCGTTATTATTTATGAACCGCCCACAGGCCTAGAAATGACAAAAGACAGTGCCATTCAGGAGCCCAAGCACTGAACAATAACGTTTCCTCAAAGCTACTGTTTATACTTACTTTATCCAGTGCAGCCACAAAGCCAGCATCGTTGTTGAATGCAGACATGACCAGAGCGTTGTATTTCTTATGGACGTCCAACACTGTCTGTACATACATTTTTGGATCCTGAAATAGAGAGAAATTGGGTTTTGCCACCTGCTGACTTGTCTCCTTTCTACCTCCTCCAAAACAGAGCTCCTCACTAGCCCAAGCAAATATTTATGGGGAAGTTATAAACTCTCCAGGACTATTTTAAAGGTAAAATGAAATCCAGACCACCTGAGTCCTACATTCAGGACTGACTGACATTAGCAGCAGCTTTCATTTACAGCAAGCAGAGCACGGAGTTTGCTACGCTACACAGTACAAAACAAGACAAAATCACTTCCTCACTGCAAACGTTTCCAAGGAGGCCATTTTCAAAGCCACTCACTTGATTCAAATCAGATCTGAGAGAGCAGGACAACCATAATGTGGCACAAAGTACCACAAACCCTTGAAATAAATCCGTGGTGAGGATGGAACAGGTGCATCCCTGATAGGTACAGCTTAGCATAGATACCTCCGCCACTGCTGACATACTCTTAAGAATCATCTGCTCAAGACCTAGTGGCAGTCAAATTCCCACAAACAGCAAGTTGACTGCACTCCCAGACTGAGACCTATGTCCAACTACATATCTCTGCATCTCAGTAGGGTTAGAGTAGAAACAGTGATGGGGAACTAAAAGATCTTGGCCCCTTCTATTGTTCACCAATATCTGGTGAACACCCAGCCCTCAGATATTTACAAATATTAATAAGATTCTTCTCAACCTTCTCTGCTATAGACCAAACTGCCCCAGTTTCAGCCTTTCTTCATAAGGGAGATGCTCAAGCCCCTTAATCATCCTCATAGCTCGCTGTTGGACTCACGTCAACAGATGCCTGTCTCTCTTGAACTGGGGAGCCCAAAAACTGGACACAGCACTCCAGGTGTGGTGTCATCATAAAAGATGAACACTGCTAAAAAGCTACACATTTAAAGCTTCAGACGTAAATGACACACTGAATCACAGAATCATTGTGGATGGAAAGGACCTGTAGCATCCCAACGTCTCCCTAACCCCTACACCATGGCCTCAGGCGTTCTATGTGCTCCATTTTTTAACACCTTCAGGGATGGTGACTCCACCACCTCCCTGAGCAGCCTGCTCCAGTGCCCAATCACTCTCTCAGGAAAAAGTTTCTTCATAAGATCCAATCTAAAGCTCCTCTGATTCAACTTGAGGCCATTTCCTCTCATCCTATCATGAGTAATTTGGGAGAGAAGACCAGCACCAGCCTCGCTACAACCTCCTTTGAAATAGCTGTAGAGAGCAATAAGGTCTCCACTCAGTGTCCTCTTCTCTAGACTAAAAAATCCCAGTTCCATCAGCTGCTCCTCATAGGGCCTGTTTTCCAGCCCTCTCCCCAGCCTCATTGCCCTTCTCTGGCAACCAATCTTCTCCAGCACCTCAGTGTCCTGCCAATACTGTGGCACCCAAAACTGGACCCAATACTTAAGGTGCAGTCTCATGAGTGCAGAGTACAGGGGCACTGTCACCTCCCCACTCCTGCTGGTTATATCACTGCTGATCCAGGACAGGATGCTGTTGCCCTTCTTGGCCACCTGGGCACCCTGCTGGCTATTGTTCATCTGACTGTCAACCAACTGCCTCCCAGGTCTTTTTCCACCAGGCAGCTCTGCAGCCAGTCTTCCCCACGCTGCTGGGGGTTGCTGTGACGCTATACACACACCAAACAGTTTCATCTATGGCCCAAAGGTTTGACTCTTCTCCATGCAGCCACTACAGATGACTGCTGCAATGCACAGCAGTATAAAAGCTATTTTGAGAACATCTGAGACCAGTAACAGGTTAAGATGAACTGTCAAAACACAAAGCTACGCCTGATTTTAAGTGACACGTACCAGAATCTATATTCTACCCTGATTTTGCTTTGTGTGATGTTTCATTTGGTTACTTTGGGTTTGGTTTTTTATTTGCTAGAATATGTCAGTATCTATTAAAAAGCAGGTTAGCAGAGGGTTAACAGAGCTTCCTGTTTTTTTTACAGCACCCCAAAATTAAGTCTCAAATTACAATTTTGGGATAAAAATCAAGCAAACCAATTATACACCCGAACAACTACAGCGCTGCAGAAGACCTGACCTGCTCCTTACACCATGACCTCTCCAGAGGTTTCAGTTCTTTCTTCCTCTCACATTTCTCCTGGTTTCCAAAGTAAAGACACCTATCACTAGAACAGAAATGTTCTCCATACATTCTCATCCAAGTCCACAAGATGATGAAGTAAAATGTGTTCTGAACTAGTGCCCTTTCGGGGGTTCCTGCATTTGCTCAGCATGATGTCCTGACAGCACAAACTCAGAAGGAAACAAAAGAACTCACCAAACCCAAACTTAAAGCTCCAAACAAAACCCAGCTTAGAACACACATACAACAATTACTTAGCCCTCACAAATTAAACCAGTGAGAAGGAAAACATAAGCAAATCAGGAAGCATTCACTCTCCTCTAATGTAAAAGGGGCAGCAACAACACAGAGGCTTCTTTTGATGGGATACTTGCATTTAGAGCAGCTTCTCCACATTTCTCGATGGCAGCTAGACCCTGATTGTGAATGTGGGTTTCCAGAAGTTTTTTCAGCTCTCCGAGGCCATCCTGGATTCGAGATACAAGATTATACATGCGCCCCAAGTCTGGAAAACAAAAACAAGAAAGGAAAGCCAACTTCTCCCAACTGTACTATGACTTCAGTTTCTCAACTACAAGTTGCTGACAGGAGTTAAATATCCATCATCAACCAAAATATATGTGGAACTGCTTCTGTAAAAAGCCAGGGTAAACTTCAGAGCAAGAAGTGACAGAGTAGGGTCAATCTTTGTACTAACCTGTAAAGCTAAGACTAACTGCAGAGAAAACAACCTGGTCACTACTAGGCTCTGTTTTACCCATGCAGTGCTACCGTGGTTAATCTCAAGGAAAATAAAACGGATACATTTACTTCTGATTCCTAGTTTTCCTAAATGTAAAGAGGTGAAATGATTTCAAAAGCAGAGTTTAAACCCTCTCGTTTAGGTAAAGTTGTGAAGAGCCTCATGAATTAGGATTGTCACTACTGTTACTTCTGTCCATGCTAAGAGTATGACATCCTTCAACTGACCATCACCCTTTAAATCCTACTCTGAACAGGACAGTTCTCAGACATCCACCATCAGCTGGATCAGCAGGTACTAACACTTCTATTTGGGGCAGCATCTGTGATAACTGTTGGAAACTTAAGGCAAAGTGTTAATATTGTTATGTCCTTAGCTGAGAAGCTGTATCTTATAAAAATGCTTAAGAACCTGATTACCAGTAGAACTAAGTGCATCTCAAGGATAAGAAAGGTTCTCAAAATCACTACCATGAGGATGAAATCATTACTTGAGGGTTATTAGATTAAGTGAAGCAATTGAGCAGCTGTACCACTACCTAACTGCACACAGAACATGATGACTTTAACACTGAAGTGATGACACCTCTATTCAGACCAGTTTCTGTACAGTGATACCCATTCACACAGTATCCCAGAATCACTGAGGTTGGGAAAGCCCTCTGAGCTCATCCAGCCCAGCCCAGGACCTGAAATCACCACACTGGCCCCATCAGAAAACTAAGGGCCACAGCCAGGCTGTCCTTCAACACCTCCAGAGATGGGGATTCCACCACTGCCCTGGGCAGTCCATTCCAGGCTCTGAGCACCCTTTCTGTGAGGAACGGTTTCCTAACATCCAACCCAACCCTTCCCTGGCAGCTCCAGGCCTGCCCTCTCATCCTGGTGCTGATTGCCTGAGTGAACAACCCACCTCCACCTGACTACATCTTCTGTTCAGGGAGTTGCAGAGTGGGAGAAGGTCCCTCCGAGTCTCCTCCAGGCTAAACACCCCCAGCTCCCTCAGCCTCTCCTCATCAGACTTTCCCTCCAGTCCCTTCCCCAGGCTCATTGCTCCTCTGGACCCACTCCAGCTCCTGAACCTGTTTCTGGAAGTGAGGGGCCCAGAACTGCCCCCGGCACTTGAGGGGAGACCTCACCAGTGCCCAGTACAGGGAAGAATGACATCCCTAGTTCTGCTGGCCACACTATTCCTGATACAAGCCAGGATGCCGTTGGCCTTCCAAGCCACCTGGGCACAGGGCTGGCTCCTGCTCAACAGGTCATCAACCTGTACTCCCAGGTCAGCAACTTCAGCTTCTGACTTTGAAAAGCAAGCATTTTTTCACTCTGAAAACCACTTTTGCAGCCTGATGCTAAACTTTTACGAGGATGTGAGAACACTGGGTTTCACCTACAGGATTTCAGAGAAACTGTAGGAAAATAACAGCCAGACATGATAAACTGCTGTGAAAACTGCCCACGTGTAAGGGCTCAGGAGTTGGTCTGTCAGGATGTCTGTATTTGATGAAATGGGGAGGAGATGCTACAAAGCCTCCAGGAAGATTTTATGTGGTAACTCTACCTAAACCATCACAGCCCACTCCCAACACACAGAGTTGCTGAGTCCAGGTAACAGGTGACCAGTGTACCCCAAGAAACCACCTGAGTACACTACAATGACAGTGATTCAGGAATGAAATCTCGCCGAATTTTTCCAAATCAGTGTTTCTAACCTTGACGTGGCATGAAACTCTGAAAAACCCCAGAAACTCCTGTAATTTTAACAGGTCAAACCTGAAAATAATTCTTAGAATTAACATAAATGAAAGTAAACCCAAAGGGCAGTGTAGAGTCTGGCATCTGGACAAGAACAACCCCAGGTACCAGGTATAAGGTGGGGAGTGATCTGTAGGAGAGCAGCACAGGAGAAAGGGACTCAGGGGTGCTGGTGGCCAGCAGGATGTCCACGAGCCAGCAACTGGCCCTGGGGACCAAGGCCAATGGCATCCTTGGGTGGACTGTGGTTAGTAGATCGAGAGAGGTTTTCTTCCCCCTCTACTCTGTCCTGGTGAGATGACACCTGGAAGACTGTGTCCACTTCTGGGCCCCTCAGTTCCAGAAGGAGAAGGAACTGCTTGAGAGTGTCCAGCACAGAGCCACAGAAATGCTGCTGCTACAGGGTCACAGAACGTATGAGGTGATAAGGAGAAAAAGGAATAGCCTGGCGTGGTACCACTATTTCTATTGTCAGAATCACCAGAACATTCAGGTTGGAAAAGACCCACATGATGAACTCTAACCCTTAACCCTACTCTTATCTTTGGCACACCTAAACCAGATATCTCAGCATCTCATCTATATGACTTTTAAACACATC
>VZRI01012369.1:54063-74862 GCA_013397515.1 Upupa epops
GATGATCTTTCAGGCTCCCTTCTAATCCCTAACAGTCTGTGATTCTGTAATTAACCCAAATGAAAGTAGACCCAAAGACACCTAAGACCAGTGCCCAAGTCACAAGGCAGTGCTCTTCTGTTTTCACCAACAAGTGTATGGAACTGCACCGCTATAGTAAGTGATGCTGCTACAGGCTCACAGAACCTAGGAGGTGATAAGGAGAAAAAAGAATAGCCTGGCATGGTACCACTATTTCTATTGTCAGAATCACCAGAACATTCAGGTTGGAAAAGACCCACATGATGAACTCTAACCCTTAACCCTACTCTTATCTTTGGCACACCTAAACCAGATATCTAAGCATCTCATCTATATGACTTTTAAACACATCCAGGAATGGTGCCTCACCCTCCTCCCTGGGCAGCCCATTCAATGCTTTACAACCCTCTCAGAGGAAAAGGTTTTCCTAATGTCCAACCTAACCCTCCCTTGGTGCAGTTTTACAGCATTCCCTCTAGACTTATCACTGTTTACTTGTGAGAAGACGCCAGCACCTACCCCTCTATAATGACTCTATAATGGCTGTAGAGAGCAATAACGTCTCTCCTCAGTCTCCTTCAGACTAAAGAGTCCCAGTTCCCTCAGCTGGTCTTCGTAAGGCTGGTTCTCCAGGCCTTTCACCAGCCTCCTTGCCCAGTGCTCCCCTCCGCACCCACTCCAGCACCTCAACATCCTTCCTGTGCTGAGGTGCCCAAAACTGAACCCAGTACTTGTGGTGGGGTCTCACCAACACCAGGTACAGGGGGATGATCACTTCCCTAGACCTGCTTGTGACACTATTTCTGATGCAGGCCAATGTGCTGTTGGCCTTTTTGGCCACCTGGACACACTGCTGGCTCACGTTCAGCTGCCTGTCGATTAGCACCCCAAGGTCCCTTTCTGCCCAACGGCTTCTCAGCCACTCTTCTCCCAGCCTGCAGCATTGCATGGGGTTGTTGTGGGCCAAGTGCAGCACCCTGTACTTGGCCTTGTTGAAGGTCCTTCTGTAGAGCAAGGTATTTATGAAGTCATTGTGCTAGCCATCACTCATCCAAATCTCTTCTTATTTCAGCATAAACATATCTATTTACAATCATCCAACTCCTAAATACTAGCAACAAGATAAAACTCTTCTATTTATATTTGAAACAGATAACTTCTGACCTAATCATGCTGAACTACCCTTTTCTATTTTAAAGCATCTCTTAGCCATCCACATGATGATTACAGTAATTATTCTTGCTTGCTCTTTTAATGTTCATCATGAAGAGTCAGAGTCATAGCTCCAACTCACAACGCTCAAACAAACAGTACTACCAATAGCAATAAAAAATGACCAGCAATAATGCTAAGCATTAACCCCTGAAGAGACTCCTACAACCAATGCAATTCACAAGTCCTTAAAGATAACCTAGTCCCTTTGGTAATCTTTACTTATTTCAGAGGAACCACTGAAGTCTGATCAGGGCAGCGGTGGAGTCCCCATCCCTGGAGGTGTTGAAGGACAGACTTAATGCCTTGGTCTGGCCAATGCGGTGATGTTAGGTCACGAGCTGGGCTGAATGAGCTCAGAGCGCTTTTCCAGCCTCAATGTTTCTGTGATTTTATACAAAGGTATAAATTTGATCTATTAGTGGCACCTGACTCATTTCCATGGCTAAAATTATCTCATCAAGTAATAATTTCCACCTTTCCCTTGACCTCTATATGCAGTTTTATAAATTTAGATCCTGTGTTTTAGAAGCTCGCTATTTACTTCTATTCCTCTTGGAAGACTTCCTGTACATAATTCTAGACAACTGGGATCTTAAAATTCTCACTGCTGACTCTGAAAGATCCAGATTAAACTGAAACAGCTGACAAGACTCTTGGTCTGTCTTCTATTTCTCTTGTGCAAGCTGCTCCTGAGGAAAGGATGGCTCTTGAAGCTCTTCCAGCCATTTCAAGAGAAACTTAGTGCTGTTTTCCCTTAATATTTGGGATCAGAGGAGGCTTCTTGAGGCAATATCCTCAGCCATCCCAATTTAATCAAAAGCTGGTAGTCAGTCAGTTTTGTGACTATCTTCTCTCTCAGTGCAGTTCTTGAGGAAATCACATTTAGCTACCACCAGAACTTACAGCTCTCTTCCCTTAGGATTTGTGAATTCTCCATGTGCAAAACCAGTGGTTGAATTTCCTTACCTTCATTTTTGTCAGCATCCAGCAAATTCTGAAACTCTGTATGAAATATCTCCAGGTGTTTTTCAATGAGTACTTGCTCACATTTTCGAGCTAACTCATCTTGTGTGCTCTCATGGAGATAGACCTGAACTCTACGCTGCTCCTCAAGAAGGCGAGCTTCAGCCTACAGAACAGAGAGTTAACAGATGAAAGCTGTATGCAAGGCAGAAAAGAAATCCAGCAGCAGAAAACAGGTGACTATTTAGTAAATTCATCTACAACAGAACAACAAAACCCAAACTCTCACGGTGTTACAGTCCACCTACGTAAGTAGTTATTTTTCTGGGAGTCAAAAGAGACACAGGGAATTGATGCTGAAGTTGATGATAATACTTGTCATTGAAATAGTGGGGAGAATCACAGCCAGACTGATTTCCCATTGCTTTTCAAGTAGTTTAAAGATTGACATCTGCTGTCAGACAAAAAACTGCTGACACAAGATGCTGGCAGTTTTAGCATCAGCAGAGAGCATACAGCACTGCAGCAAACAGCCACAGAGGTAGCTCCGTTTAAGGAACCTATGACTTACTGGTATGGCCAGCATAAATGTGTTGGAATGTTTTCATCTGCAGACTTGCCCAGAACAGCTTCCACCTACAGTCATTTAAACTATGCTGGCGTTTAATGTGACACATGAAATGCTAGATATGCAAATCTTCCCAGCAAACCACAGTTCTAAATGTCACTGGAGGAGCAGTACTTATGCCAAAATGTAAAAACAAAGCTGTTTATTGACAAATTACCATTGTTGTGTTTGAAGAAGTGCTTAAAACTCACTTCACTAGTCAGTAACTGTAACTGCAGCACATCATTGGGAACAAAGTGCTTGCGTACCCTTACTAACGTGAGTAGTTTGGAGTGATAATGTCACCAAGAGAAGGAAACGAAGTGAATGAATTTTCCTACTATTTTAGAACACTGGCTAAGCACAAGAGATCCTATTACAGGTAACAACCACAACAGAGTAAAGAACAATTGCACATGTACGCTGCATCACACACACAAAGCTTCTGGTGTCACCTTTACTCATTGCTGTACTACTTCCTTTCCACGCAGGTCTTGTGAATTAATTACTGCCTTCCAGAGTTAAAACAGTACAGGCCAAAACATGGGAATCAAGAGTTTTGGGAAAGGCTATGAAATGCTCCAGATTACCTAACAGTTTCTTACCAGCAATAAATGACAATCAACTTCCTTAATCACAGCAAAGAGAAACAGATTTTCCTGATGAACACTGGCATCAGACTAGCAGGACTACTTACTGATCTGATGTCTAACCCGTCTTTTCTTTCTGCAGTTCCCAAAATTCTGCCACATCCAATGCTGTTTCTGCAATATCCTCAAGCCTTCACTTGTAATGCTAACAGTCAACTCTCACTCTGAGCTCCTTTAAACAGTCCCTCCAACTTCGAACCTGCTTACACTAGAGATCTCATGCTTCACGTTTTTAAAACATTGCTTTTCTTTTAAAGCCATAATTCAGAAATAAAGGAAAAAATAACAAGTTCTCACACCAGTATCTCTGGCTGGTTTAACTATGAAGACCGAAAGTTCAGTTGGAGGTTTTATGTCAAGGGACAGTCTTCAGAAACACTGACCTTTTTCCCTACAGCACATCAGGCTATGCCAGCTGTACTCACAAGTCCTCGTCTGAGAACATTCACAATCCTTCTAAACTCAGTAAGTCTGCCTGTGTAACTACATACCTATCTCCTAATCCTAATGAAGATTTCACTAAGTATTCTACAACAAACAAGCAGAGTTCTACTCAACCATGGCAACAGTGAGGGAAGTGCACACTAAGGTACTCCAACAAGTTTCTGATTTCATTGTGCAGTGCTGTTGATCCCCAATTAGAACTGAGTGCACGGTGCTGCACTGAGAAAGTCAAGCAAGAATACTAATAGCAGATGACTATGTTCATAGTTCATCCTTCCAACAGGTGACTTTTAAGACCTTCTTATTACTGTCTTTGCCATCTGACCGCTGGGCAACTTGCAGCTTGTCACATCACTCTCATTTAAGATGCTTCTTACAGAAGAGAATCCTAATTCTAGCAATACCAGAGCAATACTCCACAAAAATAATCAAAAACCCTGCCTCATCACCCTTACATAAATTTTTTAAGAATTCCTTATGCATAAGGGCAGCAGATAAAACAAAGAAAAAACCTATCTGAATTCTAAATGAAGTTCTAAAAACTTGCATGAGCTCTCTTCTCTCTCTAGCAGCGCACGCAGACTAAAAAGGTCAGTTTGTTCCAGCAAACCAGCTTTCAGGTTCAAGGAATGCACTTCTCCTTTCTGTTAGTCCATGTCCCTTAGTTCTGCAAGCTCAGATCATAGTGTGCAGTCTGGGACACATCCTTTTCACAGAACCACAATGTCACTCCTGTTGGAAAAGACCCTTGGGATCATCAAATCCAACCATCAACCCTGTTCTACAAAGTTGATCCTTAAGCTGTATTTCAATTTAATCAGTTAAATCTCAGCAAATAGGTAATGAAGATAGCTTCATTAGCTGTTTGATTGCCCAGTTTGATTTCAGTGTAAGCACACTACCTGTAGGGAGATACCCCAGGCAACACTACAGACTTGGGGAAGAGTAGCTGGAAAGCTGTCAAGCATAAAAGGACCGGGGTACTGTTGGACACTCAAGCTTAACATGAGCCAACAGTGTGCCCTAGTGGCCAAGAAGGTCAGCAAGATCTTGGCCTGTATCAGGAATACCATGGCCAGCAGGAGTACTGAAGTTACTGTGCCCTTGTACTGGGCACTGGTGAAGCTTCACCTGGAGTACTTGGGTCAGTTCTGGGTCCTTCACTACAAGGAGGACACTGAGGTGCTGGAATGTGTCCAGAGCAGAGCTATCAACCTTGTGATGGGATTAGTGAACAAGTGATACAAGGAGAGGCTGAGGAAACTAGGCAGGTTTAGTCTGGGGAAGATAAGGCTGAGGGGAGACCTCAATGCCCTCTACCTGAAAGGAGGTTGTAAAGAGGTAGGTGTTGGCCCAAACGAACAATGACAGAAGCAGTGGAAATGGTCTGATGCTGGGGCAGGGAAGGTTTAGATTGGATATCAGGGAGAAATTCTTCACTGACAGAGTGGTCAGGCACTCAACAGGCTGCCCAGAGAGGGGGATGACTCCCCATCCCTGGAGGTGTTTAAGAAACGTGTAGACATAGTGCTTCAGGAGCTGCTCTGGTGGCAGAGACTGTAGAGGGTTTAGTTTGTGTTTTACCTGGTTGAGTGTGTTTGGTGCTGGTGTCTGCTCAGGGTTTGGGGTCTGATGTTGCTGTGTGTATGGCTGGACTCAGTGATCTGGGGGGTCCTTTCCAACCAGGAATATACCGTGACTCTGTGAGCTGTCAAGCCAGCCTCAACAGCCTGTGCACATCTCTAGTATTAATTTGAGCAGAGACTTCTAATGACATGCTTTCTTGCTGACGATTTGCCTTGCGTTCTAGCTTTATGTGTTTCCAACTTCAACATTAACGTCAGGCAAAGTGAGTTGCTCTTTTCTGCACTCCCAAAGTCGTAAGGATTGTGTGAGGTACTACTAAGTTCTTTCTACTTGCCACTAATCTCTGGTTCTCGAAATAGCAGTGACCTTCAGAGGGCTTTTTACTGCCACGTTCAAGGAAGCCTGGATGAGCCAGTCAATCAGACTATGAATGACTGAGATTCTCTAACTGTGGTTTCTCTATTTTTGGATGAAAGACCAAGAATTGAAAGGGAAGTAACAAAAAAACATGAATTCCACAAAAGTAAACAAAGATAGGTCTGAGAACTACTGTGCAACTACACCCATGCACTCCAAGCAGGACTCATTTCACTGTGTTATTTCTAGGCCTTCCCCTTGCTCCCCACCTTTTTTGGGGTATACCATTGACTTTAAAGCCAAAACTCAGACAGGATGTGTTCTGTGGCAAGAAGTGCTGTACAAAAGAAACACAGAAGACAAAGAGATGCACATACCCCCCTGCAGTATTACGTACTCAAAAAGCTCTGGTTTGGGGTGGTTTTGTTTTTCTTAAACCAAACTGAAGGGAAAAAACCAACAGGCAATTCAGAAAGTGAGGAAACGTGCTGAGAAAAATGAGTAGCACTTGTCCAAGCTGTCCTATCTATTTCACGCTCACTAAGACTGACCCACTAACCAGGCTAGAAATAGTCCATGTTTATCCAGCTTGCTCTTACTTGCCCTTTCCAACACCCCCTAAACCAGAGACGTACAATATAAATCTGGGTATTGTGTAGGGCTCTTTACATTGATTTGCTTTAATTCTCTCAGAGTATTTTAATGATCTCCTTTCTTGGCCAGCCTGCTCAGGAAGGATTTCAAAAGTGCCAACACAGTTCCTGGTACAGGAACGGTAAACCTGTAGGTCTCAAGTAAAATTGCTGTGTTTTTTTTCTTGAAAACTAATTAACAGTCTCTTCCATTTTGCTCGTAAAGAATGCTTCAAACTTTCATTGCATTTGCACTAAGGAGACAATCTTAAGACCAGATAAACACAGAAGCAAATTACCACAGGGAAAAAGCTAGTGGCTGTAAAATTAATCAGCATTTTAAGGACCTGACAATTAGAAGCCAAGAATTTGTATTACTGAACCTCTGAAAACTATCTGTATTCAGAAAAGAATCACTAAATAACTTACCTTCTTCATGTACTCTGTGACTGGGTTCTGTTGCAAGAATTCAGTACTTTCTCGTGTATAAAACCTCTCTGTGTCAGCAAGAAACTGAGATTCAAAGGATTCTTTGTAGACAGTTAGTGTGGGTCCTTTTGCAAATGCATCATCTTCATTGAGCCCCAGCTCCACTGCAGAAAAGAAATTCAAGTGATGAGGAAGTGGTCTTTTACAAAACGTTCTCTTCAAACAAGCAAGTGTCCTCCTGACTTGCAGGAAGATGACTGATTGGGACTTCTAAAAGTAAACAAAATACTTCTAAAAGTATATGTTTATTTCACTCCTCACAAATAAGCAGCACAAGACACTGATAACATGAACTGCACTTCTGGATGGGATGACAGGGTTTGGAAAACTCCACTAGCATAAAGCTATGTGAAATTCCCCTTCCATCTGTTCCAAGTTATACACATCTTTTTTATTTAATTAAACTGTTCATTAGTCTGCATGGCAAAACTCTCTATTTCCATGCCTTTGGGAAAAACCAAGCACATTCCACTCTGTAAACTGTTCCCCCCCTCAGATTTAACTATGAATAACTGATTAATGACCAACGAACGCTCTCTTTCCTCAGTGGCTCTTCCAAGCTTTACAAAGGTGGTGTTGTCCTGTCATCACAGTACGATAGGTATCATCAACTAGAAGATTGCCAAATGTATCTAAAAGCCAAGTTCAATGACACGTAACTGCATTTATTTTACTGTAAAAGTTTTTACTGGACCTCTAAGGAGGTAGGATGCTACTTGTGGGCTCTATAATAGAGTATGCATTGATTTATGTTTAAGAGAGTAATAAAACCTTAAAGAAATTGCATTTACCGTAAGACTGTACAACTCCACTGATCAGCCTTGTATTGATAGTTTCACCATTTCTTTCCTTCTCAATCAATTTCAACACAGCATTTGTTACCTTAGGAAACAGGGATCAAAAGCAAGTCAAGCACAGAAAGTGGCTGGCATGCTGAGCACAGCATTTCATCAGGAGTGTATTCCTACAATCAAGTCAAGTCAAGCCCCTTGAGAAGCAGCTTTAAGGACACCTGAACACAAAACTCCGACAGAAGTCACACGGTGTGCTACACCTTTCAGTTCTACAATGGAATTACGGCCCATTCAGTGGTAAAAGGGTATGAAAGGGCTAGGGTTCTAGCTGGGGTTTTTTTGGGTTTGTTTTTTTATCGTATTGCAAAAAGCACCTTCTAAACTGAACTTTGTTTGGGTTTTTTACTTTGCAGTAAAAGCTGAGCTAAACACCTGTACTTTACAGAAAGGAATTTATCAGCTTAACAGCAAGAGAGATCAGCTTCAACTACTGTTTCTCTAAAGCTCAGCCTATAGCTAATAATTTCTTACTGTCACAGCCTTTTCACAGTGAAGGACTGGTAAGTAAGAGTGAGATCAGCATACCCAAACACACTATTATGTTGAGACAGAATGTCTTGGTTTATATTGTGCTGGTTCACCAATTAAAAATGTTTGGTTTACTTCAACCTCCAAGGCATCAGTGTCAATTTAAAGTTTTGAGAGAAGAGACAGGGCTTGTTGCTAGCCATTTTCACACCATCTTCACTCTCAAACCGTAACACACAACCATCTGCCTGTGCTCCTGTTCAGCTTGCAAATAGCTCCAGCTGTTCCTTCACTTAGGACAACCATTCTTAGATTTCTGTAAAACTAAAGCTAAGGGTCCTATCAGCAATGAGATAACAGAACAGTCTGGGTATCAGGGTTCAACACCCCCACTCCAAGGCCCATTTGCCCCAAACATTTATCTTTTTAAAGTCACACAGGAGAAACAGAATGTCCCCTTTTATGTTCTGAGTCGGCCTCATCCCAACCCTCCAAACTCCCACTGGAACAGTTCACTAACAGAATACAAAACCAACCTGATAACATGTAACTAGTTTTAAATAGCTATGTACCTGCTTATTTAATGGCCTGAATAAGCAGTCTCTCCAGGTCACCAAGGCAAGCTAGAAGCAAAGGAAAGTAGGTGAAAGATGGAATAAAGACTGTATTTATATATACAGACACAAGAGTAACCCCCTAAGGAACACACCTAAATGAGTAGCTCTCTCCTTTCAGTTATATTTCGGCACACACATTTCTCATGCAGGAAGAGTTGTTCACAATAAAATCACCATTTACTTTTTCCTAACTCTCCCTAAGACCCCCCCTCTCTCCTTTCTGACAGTGATCCACTGACAGCTTTGAACACTTAAACCTTGAGAGTCAGTCTGACAACGCAGGGTTGCTGCAAGTGGAGCTGCTTTCCAGCACCTGAAGGGAACCTACAGGAAGGCTGCACAGGGACTTTTCCCAAGGTGATCCAGCAACAGAACATGGGGAAATGGTTTGAAACTGAAGGATTAGAGCTTATAAAGTTCTTCAGTACAAGGGTGGAGAGACTCTGGAAACAACTGCCTAGAGAGGCTGTGGCTGGTAATCTCAACACATACAAGGTAGATTGAACTCAACCTCACAGGTTTAGACCCACAACATCTTTACAAATATTCTGGGCTGGATGTATGGAAAGGGGGGAAGATTTCACTTTGCCTATTCAAAACATCTATGAACTTCCTACATGTGATCTGCAGGATAATGCAGATGTGAGAGACAGGGCAAATCGCTCGCTTCAAGTTACTTACTGAATAAATTTCATATATTCCTTTACGACCTTCATCACACTCACGACGAACCCAATGTCGGTTGAGGTAGGCACATATCCCATTCAATACTTTGCTTGAAAACCTATAATCTTCCCACTGTTGAGTGTAGAACTTCAGCACACTCTCATCCATCAAATCCTCACCATCCTGAAAAAGCAACCGTTCACCAGTTATGTTGCATAGTTCTGAGGTACCGCCAAGATGTGTAAGGGTGTACAAACCCAACTGTGTAGTAGAATGACTCTGCATGGTGTAGATTTAAGAAACACAGTGCTAATGCATTTACTTCTACATTAATAAAGCACAAACAAGACCACCAGTATGAATTTTAGAAAATAACATACTGCTAAAACGTAAATAATTACAAATAAAAATCACAGCATAGAGAAAGCTCCAGAAGACAATCCCATCCTTTGTGGGCAAGAGAGCAGAACACTACAGCCAGCAAACACTGAGGAGTGCACTAGAGAACACACACCACTGCAGTGGGAATGCATTCGATGTGATGATCTCTAAATACACCACCCGCTGCCACAGCCACTGATTGGGAAGCCTAAAGAAGTGCACACAGACAGGATCATCCCTGCCAGGTAACAGACAGGATCATCTGTACTATCCTGCAGATGGTAAACAGAACCCTGTATTCTTGGAAACAGGATGGCATCATATTTGTTCTTGTTACACATGAAGCTGTCACACAGGGAAGTTCAAGCACCTTTCCCCACTGAATGAACAAGTGAATCTAAGCAGACGTGCCCTCTGGATGAGCCCTCTGATGCTTTTATGAAACTTCATCTATTAGTTACAACGCAGACTTGATAGGCACCACTAATTCTTTTGTTATTGCTCAAATTTCAAATCACAACATTTAAAAGCATGGTTCTTGTCCAAAAGTAGCCAGGAACTATTGTCTTACATCCGCTCCATTAGCAGTTTATACATTAAATTAAATTATCAGCTCCCATCAGGCATTTCCATCACTACAGACAACCACTTTGTTCAGCATTACTAGTAACTGGTTAGAAGGTTCAGCTATTCCTGTTCAAGACACAGGACATCTTCAGTTGGCATAAAACATGAAACGTTATTTCTGCTGAACACAGACAGTAAGGCTTGAAAAGGAAAAGCAGCTCACAGGCACATTTAGCAACTGATCTACGGCCAAGCTAAAGCCTACTGAACATTGTGATGGCTAACGGAGACAAAAGCAAAAGTTCAAGAGAATTCACCTTAGTTTCGGTGGTTGTGTACACCTCGAGGTTGTTGATAACAGCATTTCCCAATACATTACCAGTACAAATGCACATTGACCCGATGCCCTGCCTTACCTTAAGGAGATTTGTCAAGTAGTTCTTCAGAAATTCTTTTAGTCGTTTGTACAATTCCAGGCCAACAAACTGAGCACCTCCAGGTGTCTGGCCCTTTTTCGATTTGGAAGGAGGTACCCCAGCTCCCCGTGCTTGATTAGACTGGTGTACACTAGTACAGTAGTTATAAACATGACTGACAGGAAAGTTAAGGAACACGTGTAGGCCAGCAAAAGACATCAGAAATACAGTGAAAACCAGTATATTCATATTCCAATAAACTGCTTTTACATGACTGTAAGTGACTTACACAGAATATTACAAGACACATCAGCTCACTTAATCAAAACTAAGAAAATGAAGTCATTTTCAGCAGAACTATCTGCTGCAGAAGTGGGTCAGACTATGCAGAGTACGCTACAAACTCTAATGCCAACCATAAACTTACCTAATGTTTTGTTAACAAGACCACAAGAAAACAGAACAGTGCCATTTGCTGCTGATCTCATTTTCAAGGTTCAAACTGAATTTATCTGGTATATTATATTGGCCTTCTACAAATACACACGCTTTCACCTGAAGAGGAAGACATTGCAGCATCAGCTTCAGGCAACATTCGGTAGCTGAAAACACAGCAGATAATATTTTTGCCTTCTTTCAAGATATAAAAGATACTTTATCTATCTAAAAGAAAATGCTGTTTGACACAGGCAGACAGGGGATAAGCCTAACAAGCAGTAAAGGTGAAACACCCATGCTCAGACAAACACCCTAAGATGAGATTCACTAGAATTCAGTTTTAAACTACTAGCATCATCCCACTTTGTGGTAGTGTGAATTCTTCCTCTCATAGAACAAATCTGCTAAGCTGTATCTCCACCTGTAACACAACACTTCAAAAATCCCGCTGTTTTATGATCTAAAGCTTCAAAATATTCAGAATTCTTCCCCGAGTACTAAGAGAAAGTCACATTCCTTACAACGCTTGTGAAGAAGAAACAGAAACAAACTGCATTCCCCAAACTAGGAAATAAACTACTTTGGCAGCACATACAATCACGGTGATGAGGACTCGGATCTGGTAACAAAAATTACCCTAATGACTGCCCTGCAAAGGATTAGTCAACAGGAGTGAAGCTACTGCATGCTCACGCTTCTACTGAGAGTGCAAAGGGAGGCTTCTGAGTCACATCCCTCATCAGAGGACACTGTATTAAGCAACCCAGAGGATCTGATTTTGCTTTATCTTGTGTTTTAACTAATGGCCCAAGTTTTAACCACTACAGACCTCCTAACACACTATGCCATGTATTAGAAAATGAAGATGTTCCTGAGGTTTCCCTTTCATCTTTCCCTTCAGAAAGACCAGTACAATATAAAGGAAGAACTAAGCACCATGAAGTACCATGGGGATTATAAACCTAATATATGATAAATATCATACCTTACAGTCATCAGGAACAGACTTCCAAAATATTTAACCAGTGAAGCTCAAGTAGAACAATTCCTTTAAATAATCTGGGTAACCTTGCAGTTACTTACAAAAAGGCTTCACAAACTGTTGCTAAACCCAGTTTAAAGGGATCAGCGTTCAGGGTCAGAGTATTCTGCAGGCCCCCATGAACAAGGCTCAGTCTTTGCATCAAACTTAAAAGGAAGTCTGCTCATAGCCTACCCTTACCTCAAATTCTTGTCCAGAAAAGTCAGCAGATTCTGTCCAAACAAGCAATGCTCTTTGCCCAATATTAACCCTTTCTGAAAACACACAGCATCTATTTATTTCATCCCTGCTATCTCACTCAGGTGCTATATCACTACATTTCACACCACATCCACCAAAACCATTAAACCCTGTGCTTAGCAACTGACTGTTATCAGCCTCCTATCTCTA
Organism: Upupa epops; assembly: GCA_013397515.1. Taxonomy (NCBI): domain Eukaryota; kingdom Metazoa; phylum Chordata; class Aves; order Bucerotiformes; family Upupidae; genus Upupa; species Upupa epops. The sequence continues at coordinate 66,868 of VZRI01012369.1, forward strand.
CTAACCACTCACTTTCTGGATGTCAGTGAATTCTGTTCACCTTTCCTGGCACAGTTGCTTCTTTCAACCTTCTGTGCTTCAGTGTCAGGACTCCTGTTCAAGTGAGGAAAGTCACAGAGCACAACAGCTTTTCTCTGGATTCACAAGTTACTTTCTTCTCAGAAACAAAAGCCAGGGGTATTATTAACTCACAGTTTAAAATAGTTAATATAAAGTCCTCTGAATTGCATATGGGAAGCTCTCTATCATGATACAAGGAATTAAGGGCTGACTCATAATCCCCAGCTGGCAGTCTTGCCTCCTTCTTCCAGTCTCTCTTAACCCAAGAGCTTTCAACCAACCTAGAAGTACAAAGACTGTCCAGACAATGGGTAGTTCTTGTAATTTTCGTGAATATTGTCTGGTGAAAATATTCTGTCCTTCTCCAAGAATAATCACAGCATCACAGAATGTTGTGGATTGGAAGGGACTGCAAAAGAGCGTCCAGTCCAATTCCCTTGCCAGAGCAGGATCCCGCAGATCCAATCACACAGGAACAGTCCAGACAGGTTTTAAACGTCTCCCGAGGAGACTCCACAACCTCCATGGGGCAGCCCCTTCCAGGGCTCTGTCACCCTCACCAAAATTCTCATCTTGATGTGGAACCTCCTCTGTTCCAGCTGACACCCACTGCCCCTTGTCCTATCACTGGGTGCCACTGAGCAGAGCCTGGCTCCTTCCTCCTGACACCCGCCCTCTCCGCATTTGTAAACATTAATAAGGTCACCCCTCAGTCTCAGCTGAAGAGACCCAACCCCCTCAGCCTCTCCTCATCAGGCAGATGCTCCACTCCCTTCATCATCTCTGTGGCTCTGTGCTGGACTCCCTCCTCAAGCACCTCCTTGTCCTTCTGGAACTGAGGGGCCCAGAACCGGACAGCCTTCAGAAAAGTCTAAGTTAAGGAGACAAAAGACGTTTTTTCACCGCACACATCGTATGATTAAAACCTGGATTCCTTGGAAACACTGAAATAAACAGAGCCCTTTTGCCTATGCCTGGTAGTAATCAACTCAGAACTGAAGTAAAACATATCTTTACTTGTCATTTTGGCTTGTGCCTCACTAATCAAGGTGTCCAACTTGGTGACCCCTTCTCAAACGCTGAAGCTTAGTTGTTCTATGCAAGTCAACCCAAAGTTAGTTCGCCAGTGTAAGGAACTCTTGGCCATAGCACACACACAGGAATGCTCTCTCTCACTCTGTTGACAATCTGTGTCCCCATCTACTGAAGCCAACAACTGACAGGAAGACTGACATTCAAAACAAAAATCAGAGTGCCGCTCACAGCAAAGTACACGACAGCCCATCTGAGAATCGCAAGGGGAACACTATGAAAAGAATTCTTGGTTGCTGAAGGCATACTAACCCCCTCAGCCGCTTCATATGTTGGAAGCCATATAACATACCCAAACAGTCACTAGGAAATACTTCTGTGGGTGTTAGCACAATTCTCCTTGCAATTCACACACTACAACAAGCAGAGAAGGTAATTCATCAATAGAATAGTTTGCACTGTGGTGGAGCTGTACTGTTCCCCAAGCTTCTGGCTCTGGAACTCAGATTTGGCCCAGCAAACTATATACAGCAGGAACAGACCAAGAGCAAATCTCCTGAACTCTACACCTTCCTTGCAGTGAAGAAGGAATCATGTTCACTATCTACACTAAAACTAGGGGTAGGCAAGTGCAAGCAATCTTATAATTCACCATTGTACTGTTTAACATGAGAAGTAATTGTCAGACCTTTATCTTTCCTAGAAACTCCTAGGAAATGAGACACAAAAGCAGCCAAATTAATTTTATCACCTTCGTCTTCAATATAATTCACAGTGCTTCTGATATCTTGATTCGGTTTCTAAGACTGGGCAGACGGGGAAAAGTCATTTAAACGGTGCAACACCACCAAAGTACTTGGTCTTGTGGGAAGATCATTCCCACTGAAGGAAAAGATCCTGAACACAACCCACCTGGAGGACTTCCTTGCCACCTGCTTTTCCATTATCATGGCAGTTCATTCAGATAGCCAGTGACTTGGACCGGGAAACAAATGCCATTACTACAGCTACTGCCCCTGTTTGTGATGCAGGGCAACCAGGCAGATGGGAACATGCGTCCACAAAAGGGAAGGGAAGCAGGCTCTTTCTGCAGCACTGCATGTAATTTTTGAGAAGGTACAGCATGGAAACACAAGCTAGAGCACCACAGTCACCTCCAGCCTACCCTCTCTGCCCCAAAAACTCAAAGTACTTGAACTCATTGTTTTCCTCCAGAAGCAACCAAATCATTCAAGTACCAATTCTGTAATTCAGCCCAGAGGAGACATCATTGGGATTTCACACTGACAGGTCCAAGTGTCTCCAATCTGCAAGAGATATTTTATCATTTTGCTATGAAAATCTAACATAACTGGAATGATCTGCTTAAGGAACAGATACATAGAACTAAAAGGAACTGGAAGGGAAGCAGGGGTAATACAACACAGGAGAAAAATATTGGGCAGAGAGAAATAGCAACAGACCTTTCAAAAGGGAGGAAGCACGCAACAACAACAGCTGAACCACCCTCAAACCTGAATTTCCCTCTCATTACTTCTAGCCTTTCTATAATAAGGACCATTTTTAGGCCGAATTAGTTATTTCACAGATCCCAGACAGTAATTACGTCTGTGCTGAGTGCTCTGTCACCTCAACAGCTGAGCTACAGAAATGAGATTAATTCCACTTTCATAAAAAATGTGTATTTTCCTAGGTTACATCGAGCCAAGCAAGAACAACAGAGAAATTAACTGGAAACACTGAGGGGAGCATATACAGGAAACACTATGGAGGCTTTCCGTTCTTGTAACTTCACTTCTCATGCAAACAACACAGGTTGCTACATCTACCAGAGAACAGGTTTGCTTCAAAATTGCTGAGGGTCATTTCAATTCCTGTGTGTCTAGAAGATTAGGCTGTGCAAACCTCCCCAAAGCCCCTCATGTCTAAGTAAAGCTGCTGAGAAACGCGACCATGCCCAAGTGACTTCACCACTTCTTCATCCAATTTTGAACAAGTTTTTGAAATGCTGAGCTTGCCAAGAGCGATCACTTTTAAACACCCGCCTGAGCTTTGTGAGGAACAGCAGCAGTGACTCAAACCCCCAGAAACCTTCATTCTTTTCAGAGAGATCTCAGCAAGCACCTGCTTTAAGTCTGTTCACGTTGTCACCCGGTAAGGAACTCCTGCAAAGTAGTTCACAGGAAAACAAAGACCCTGCCCACCAACCCCACACATTCTCCATCAGTGTTCCAATACACTTGATCCTGACACTAATTACCCACTCCAGCACTTAGACACAGTTGCACTTTTCAACCATCCCCATTTTAGTCATGGAGGGCCCGAAGGAGCTATGACAGCATCAGCCACACAGCTGCTGTGAAAATCCAGACGTAACTGAACTCACACATGTTTCTACAAGACTGAAATCAGAGAAACTGCCAGCAAAAGCTACCTGAAGGCTAAACATATAATGTTTCCCTCTTCATGGCCCGAACTCGGAATGTCACACAAGGAAAATAAAATTTCAAAGACATACACATACATGAAGTGGGGAGTCTATGCCAGGAAGTGTAAAAACACCACTACTGAGGCTGCTCTTGATGGTAAAATTCTCTGTGTTAAGTGTAGTTGGTTTGATACAGAATATTCTTGGTTACCATAAAAAACCTGAACAGCAAGCGGTTGTGGTGAAGACCAGAAAAGCAGTCATTGGCAGCGATGTGAACCTGTTCTTTCCAACTGAAGCAGCAGGTTTTATCCAAATACACCAAACCATACCATCACACCTACTTTTCCCCACAAGAAATGTCTGAAGTACCCTCTGACCATGGAAACAAACACATCGACCTCTATCTTCTTCTATTTATACACTGCCGACAGGAAATCCTGAATCATCTGAGCCCACCCACAGAGCCCTGTGCAACGGGTTCTGTCCTGGGACAGGGTTCAAGAGCCATCCTTGGGATCATAGCACCTGCATGTGGGTGCTGGGTCCTTACCAGGGAGGGATGGAGTCACCATCCCCGGAGGGGTTCAAAAATGCAGCAGCTGTGGCTCTGGGGAACAGAATTTGGTGGGCTGGATGGGGTTGGGTTGGTGACTGGACTGGATGATTTTGAAGGTCTCTTCCAACCTTAATGATTCTGTGATCTATCTGGTATTTTTAAATAATTCAAATCATTTAAATCTCTAGTGATTAATGCAATCTTTTCCTCTCACACTTCCTAGTATGTGAGAAAAGCAATAAATCCCATCGGATTCCAGTAACATTTGGTGATGTACAGTCACCTGCCTTTGAGCCAATGGAAAATCAGTGCCTGATTTAACTTTGTTAAAATAAGTTAAAACCAAATGGAATCCCAACAGGCAAACCCAGAAAGATTTTTCATAAAACAATGAAACATGACAGAACACCCTAACTTTGCTTTAAAATCCTTAAAGCATTTCCTTCTGGAAACAAACACTCTGGCTAATAACACAATAAAAATGCACAAAATAGCCTGTGATCAGGCTTAAAACTGATTTTAAGGCCTAGTCAATTCATCCATTTTACTTCAAAGTTTCACATCAGCCCTGTGTGAGTATCATTCTGGTGAAATCAACAGCGTGATTTTTACCTACCTGACCATCAGAAACACTTTGCAACCCAACCTGGACACTGCAGATGCACTTTTCACAACCACCTTCCACAATGCTCTAATCAATTCAAATATTTTAAGATATTTTCTTGCACATGAACCCCTTTTTTGTTATAAATTAATAGTTCTTAGATTCTTTAAACAGCTTCACTTTTCCCAACTGATTTTTTTTTACTATTAAAAGCAGACAAGAAGGTTGCTCAGCTCCATATGGGCATAAAAATGTGTGTGAAAGCCAAATAAATCCTTAAAAATGAGTCTCAGCTGATGATTTGTAAATCAAGAGAGTGAAAGCATGAGTTTATGCCGAAAAGAAGAAGTAATTGTAACTTTTCAAATAAAAAGGAGGCACTTGTGAAAATAAAGCCCACTGTTAAGCTTTCCATTCACCAATCACATCTGAAACTTGAAAATTTGGAAGAAAATAAGAACTCCAGAAAGTTACTCCGCTATCTGGGCAAGTCCCTAGGAAAAATTATGCTAGTTTCACAGAGTGCAGGGAAGCATTCCGACAGTCCAGCACCTGGTCGAGGAATATGCTTATGATACACAGGGTCACAGAATGGTTTGGGTTGGAAAGAACCTTAAACATTATCTCGTTCTAATCCCCTGCCATGAGCAGGGACACCTCTCACCAGACCAGGTTGCTCAAAGCTCCATCCAGCCTGGCCTTGAACACTTATCATCGAGAAGTAATATCCAGTGATGGAGCATAAAACAAGAGGAGCAAAATGCTATCATTCCCTCTACTGCAAGGATGAAATCTGTAGTTAAATCTCTAGAAAATGCCTCATCTTCTACATACTCTTCTGTTCCAAGTGTAGGGAAATCCAATTCATCCTCTCACACCACGAGACCTGGGGGAAACTCATTTGATAGAATTACAGAATAGTTTGGGCTAGAAGAGACCTTCAAGATCATCGGAGTCCAACCTTTTCCTAGCCCTATCAACACTGCTAAACCCTCTCTGGGCAGGCTGTTCCAGTGCCTGACAACCCTTTCAGTCAAGAAATTCCTCCTGCCATCCAATCTGAACCTTCCCTGGAGCAGCTTCAGGCCATTTCCCCTCATTCTATCACTGACCATTGGGGATTAAAGACCAACCCGTGCCTCTCTACAACCTTCCTTCAAGTAGCTATAGAGGGCAAGGAGGTCTCCCCTCCATCTCCTCTTCTCCAGGCTAAACAGCCCCAGATCCCTCAGCTGCTCCTCATACAACAGAGCTTCCAAATCCTTTCCTAGCTTGGTTGCCACCTCTGTCCCCTCTTCAGCTCTTCAATGTCCCTTTTGTCATGAGTGGCCTGAACCTGGACACAAGACTCAAAGTGTGGCCTCACAAAGCTGAGGAGAGGGCAGTGATCACCTCCCCTCTATTTGTACTCACCATACAGACAGTCTGAAAAACACGCATCACCTTCTGACAGAAATTAGGAAACTGCACACATGTGCAAATATTTCACCGTTGCCAAGTGGAGTTTAAGAAGAGGTGGCCAGTGACTCACAGCAAAATCAGTATGAGTGAGCCGAGTAAGATTATAGGTCTTTCACCACCAGCTGGAAACAGAAGCTCACAACTTGCTAACACACAAGCACAGTTCCCTCCCAGACATACTAACTGGAGCTTTACTACAGAGAAACTAAATGCTGCAGAGATACTCCGTATACACTGACATTACAATTCCATTACTCCTTGAGTAACCATGGTACATGAGGGTCTGGTTGTTATTGTTGCAAAGCAGCAGCTCCAACATCTTTACCTTTGCACTGGGAGAATGAGGTTGACTCAAGCATCCTCTAAACTCACTACTGTAGCCCTAGGTATCAGGAGTGACTCTAAGTCACTGCTTTAATGCCAACCTTTATGATATGGTCCTGCAGGCTGTAAATTAAGAAGGAAGAGGGTGAAAAGCCTCTTCCCTCACGGTACCAGTCATGCTCTTAGATCTTGCTTTACAGAACACTGGAGCAGACTCCCCAGAATGGTTGTGGAGTCTCCTCTGCAGAGCTTCCAGCCCTGTCCGGAGATATTTCTGAGTGATCTGCCCTAGTTTTGGCCCTGCTCTGACTGCGGTGGATTGAACTCAATGAAGACTCTTCCAACCCCTAACATTTTGTTAACCTAGCTAACCTATTTCTCTTTTCAGCATGGAGTCAATTCTTGATACGTAAATCCCTGCCAGGTTGCAGTATATCTTGATGAAGGCTACTACTGCAGGAGTTACTGGGCTTTCAGCACCAGAAATTACCTAATAACCACGTGAGAGATGGAAGAGCTCACAGATAATAATATTCATTTCTAGAGAATTTCACAAATGGGGAAACAGACAAAACCCAAAGCAGATCCCACAAACCCATACCAACTAATAACCCAACTCTACCAAGGTCACCACTAGACCAGATCTCTCATCACCACATCTAAATGACATTTAAACACCTCCAGGGATGGGACTCAACCCCCTCCATGGGCAGCCTGCTCCAGTGTCTGAGGGCTCTTTCTGTGAAAAAACCTTTTCCTAATGTCCAGCCTGACTCTCCCTTGGAACAGCTTGAGGTCGGTCCCTCTTGTTCTGTCACTAATGACCTGTGAGACCAGCACGCACCTCTCCACAATGTAACCTTAAGTGGTTGTACAGGGCAGTAAGGTCTCCCCTCAGCCTCCCCTTCCTCAGGCTAAACAGCCCCAGTTCCTCAGCCTCTCCCCATCAGTCTTCTTGACTAGGCCCTTCAGCACCTCCATTGTCCTTCTCTGCACGCATGCCAGCAGCTCAATGTGCTTCTTGAGCTGAGGTGCCCAAAACTGCCCCCAGTACTCAAGGTGAGGCCTCACAGGTGGCCAGTACAGGGGGACAATCACTTTTCTACTCCTGTTGGCCACACTTTTTCTGATGCAGGCCAGGATGCAATTTGCCTTCTTGGCCACCTGGGTACAGCTCGCTCCTGTTCAGATGTTTGCTTACCAGCACCTCGAGGTCCCTTTCTGCCAGACAGCTTTCCAGCCACTCTTCCCCAGCCTGTACTGTTGCAGAGGTTGTTGTGGCCCAAGCGCAGGACCCAGTCATTGTCCCTGTTGAAGTGCAGGCCATTGACCTCAGCCCTTCCCACCAGCCTAAGTCTCTCTGCAAACCCTCCCTACCTCAAGCAGATCAAGACTCCCAGCCAACTTGTTTCATCTGCAAATTTACAGATGGGTCACCCTATTTCCTCATCAAGATCACTGATCAAGATGTTAAACAGGAGTGGTGCTAATACTGAGCCCAAGGAGCAGAACTTGTGACTGGCCACC
>VZRI01012369.1:79094-89596 GCA_013397515.1 Upupa epops
CTCCCTCAGCCTTTCCTCATCAGGGAGATGCTTCACTCCCTTCACTATCCTTGTCGTTCTGAGCTGTACCCTCTCAAGCAGCTCTGTGTCCTTCTGGAACTGAGGGGCCCAGAACTGGAAACAATACTCCAGATGTGATCTCACCAGGGCAGAGTAAAGGGGAAGGAGAACCTCTCTCAATCTACTAATGACTCTTGTTCCAATATGCCCCAGAATGCCACTGGCCTTAGTCACAAGGGAACACTGCTGCCTCATGGGCATCCTGCTGTCCACCAGGACCTCCAGGTTGCTTTCTCCTACCCTGCTCTTCAACAGGTCAGTACCTATACTGGTACCCAGGGCTGTTCTTGCCCATTTGCCACACTCTACACTGCCCTTGTTTAATTTCATTCAATTCCTCCCTGTCCAACTCTCCAGCCTGTTCAGGTGTCGCTGGATGGCAGCACAGCTCTCTGGGGTGCCACAGCTTACCAAGAGGCTGCAATTTTAACACATCTCCCCCACTGCAGCACTACAATTTATAAGGTACCTGGAAATGGTAAAGGAGGCCATTGAAAAGTAACAGTAAGAACCAATTCATTCTTACTACAGCCTTTCAGTATGTAAAGGGTGCTGGTTAGAAAAAGAGAGAGCAGTGACACGGCAAGGGTCAATGGTTTTAAGTGAAAAAGGGTAGACATAGACTTCATATTTTTACAATGAGGGTGTTGAGACACTCAGCCAGGTTGCCCACAGAAGATGTGGATACCCCATCCCTTAAAGGGTTCAGGGTCAGGCTGCATGTGGCTCTAGGCAACCTCAGGCTCCTTGAGGCCGTGTGGTAGGAACTAAGTGATCCCCAAAGTTTCCTCCCAGCCCAAGCGATATTCCTTCCCATTCACCAACAAAACACAGACATCATGACTCCTGGCCATGCTTGTACAGCAAGAAGACAGCTTCATGATTAGCCTCTCCTGGAACAGAGCCCGATGGCTATACCATGTATGAACCCTTCCAGAACTTCAAGGATAGTACAGGCAAAGGGAGACCTGATAAATTCTGCTGTTTGGTTTTGACCTTTGAACAGCAGAAAATAAAGATACTCCTTCAGCATCCAGTGGATGCCATCTGTGCTTTGTCACACCCACTGCTAAGTTACCTCCTGTTCCACTCCAGGTTCTACACTGTTTTAAAAATGAAGCAACCCCACCGGACCCTCACCACATGAGTAGGACTCCTGCCTTTCCACCTTGACCCTAAAAAGACCAGCTAAGACTGAGACACTGCTTTAGTTGCAGTTGCTCTTCCTTGTAGTCCTTTATTGTCCATCACCCACAAACATTTCAATCTCAAGCTCTGAGTAAAAAACAAGTATTTTCATTACCTCCACCTCAACAACAAGTAGCATCTCATTCACCAGAAACAAACGGCTTCTAGAGTTCATTTTTCTTTTTACACAAATCATGATTACCCAGAATATTCGGTGGAAAACCAAGAATTCAATAGATAGGACATACACTTAGAAATTCAATCTTGCCATTCTGTTTCTATAATTACAGAAAACTAGTTATGAAAGACACATAGGCCTGGAAAGCGGCCTGGCAGTACTGGCTGACATGACAGCCAGCTGAACAGGAGCCATCTGTATGCCCAAGTGACACAAAAGGCCAGTGGCACCCTGGCTTCTGTCGGGAATAGTGTGGCCAGCAGGACTATGGACGTAATTCACTCCCTGTACTGGGCACTAGTAAGGCCTTCCCTCAAGTACTGGGAGCAGTTCTGGGCCACTCACTTCAAGAAAGAGCTTGAGTGGGTCCAGAGGAGCAAAGTGGTTGGGGAAGGGACTGGAGAGAAAGTCTGAAAGGAGAGGCTGAGGGAGCTGGGGGCTTTTAGTCTGGAGAAGAGGAGACTCAGGGGGGACCTTCTCCCTCTCTACAACTTACTGAAGGGAGGTTGTAGTCAGGCAGGGGTCAAGCTCTTCTCCCAGGCAATTAGCACCAGGGCGAGAGGGCTAGATTGGATGTTAGTAAGCCTTTCCTCACAGAAAGGGTGATCAGACCCTGGAATGGACAGTGGTGGAGTCCCCATCTCTGGAGGTATTGAAGGACTGCCTGTCTGTGGCCCTCAATGCCCTGGTCTGGCCAAAATGGTGATGTTAGGAGATGGGCTGGGCTGGATGAGCTCAAAGGTCTTTTCCAGCCTCAATAATACTCTGATTCTGTGAATGACACATCATCGCACTGAAGTGTAATACAGATGATGTTTGTATTTAGCCTCTTTAATAACTGGAGTCAAGCATGTTGCAGTACTAACAAAGATGGACTTTGACAACTGAGCTATGAAAGGTATAAAGAACAAAGGTCTGTGATCCTTTACTGCGGGAAACACCCATGATCTCCAACTATGAACCTGTCATCACTGCAGTACAAAGCAAGAAAATTAATTTGATGTCTGCAGTCCAGACATCATTTTTGGTACTAATAATTAGGTACTTCTGGGCAGAACCAAGAGAAGACACAGATAGGAAACTACAACTCTACTATGACAGCAGTAGGTGTAAAATAATTGATCATTATTAACCTGAAATAATGCAAGCAGCCTAGAAATAAAATGTGTTTCAGTAAAAACATGTTGGTGTATCTAATCCAGACTACTCAAGTGGTGTGTACATGTTCTTAGCAAAAGGCCAACCCATTACCAACCAGCAGAAAGCACAAAGGTTACACTAGTTCACAACTGGGCTACCATTCCTTCTTGGGGAGAACGTGGAGTACTCCAATGTGTTTACAGATACTCCCTTTCCCCAGCAGCTTTTAAACTCTAGGTACTTCTCAATGAAATCCTACTAATTTCTCCATCCCTTAAGCAAGCCTCTTTATTAAGTCGGGATGGAGCCACTGAGAACCATGCCACCATAAAGAACTTCACTGTGTTTTTCTCAGGCAGTCCACGACACAGAAATATCCTTTATGAGCAATAAACCACTGCAGCTGACATTACCTCACTAGTCCTTGTCTGGCTTCCAATGCAAATTTCACAGTTACAGACACAAAGATAGAATGATATCACAATATCACTAAATTCCTAGAATTAAATCATCGACTTGTTCCAGTCAGTTACTAGTGAACACAGTTGGGAAATAAAGCAATAAATGACTAATGCTAGAAACTACCATTCATCTTTTTCCACATTTATTCATGTGAATAAAAAATTACAGAAGGTAATCATTAACAGATTCCCTTTAGAGGAGTGAGGCGTCACTACAGGCAATAGCGTAACTACAAAAGCAGTCACTTGTGTCCAATGGTTAAGCTAGCAATGGTGTTCCATGCAGAGAGAGGGGAGGCTTTGTTTCTCAGCATGGTTATTCCACATAAACACCAGTCAAATATAACCATCTATTTCATGTGAAAAGCCTAAGTATCATTCTCAAAATGAGTTTTCTGACTTGTGCTTCTAGCCACACAATTCTGGATGGTGAAATCTGGTCCACAAGAGTTACACTGCATCAAAATCTTGATGCTAAATACAGCGAGAAAAGTTCAGAAGTTGACTATTTCTCAGTGCCTGGGCTGTTCAGAACTGCCACCAGCAAGGTGCCCAACCAAGAACCGTAAACTGCTACAGGTGAATTCAATGCATTAAGTCACAATCTTTACTTCAGTGTGATGGCAGGGACTAGCAGCGAGTTGGTCTCCAACTCATTGTGGACACACCAATTTCTCACCCAAACCCGTAAAACTTGGGGGTGACCCATGTCAGGAGCAGGACCACCTGCTCCTGTTGCAACACCTGCCCCACTGCTCTAGCCTAGACAACCCAGACCTCACTGTATCTTCAGGACCCACTACATTTAGATGAAAAAGAAACTCCCTCTGCAGTCTCCAGTTCATATACACACAGTCTGATGCAGCCTGACCAGAGTGTTCAGCAACACGTTATCTTTCAACCTCGAATTTAAACACTCTGGCTAAACCTCTGCCACAGAGACTTGTCATCTCTGCCCATGACAACTGCCAGAAGGAGGAACACTTCTGCCAAAAGTTTGTGAGAGCCTTGAAAGACGCTTTATGGGAACACACACAACCTCATGTACAAGGAAATCCAGGAGAGCAGCGGCTTTGTTTGTACTAACAAATGAATGATGTTTCTTTTAGATATCCTATCACCTCTGTACATTGTCTCAAGTCCATTTATCAAGTTGTCCAGTGAGAAAAATACTACATGAAGTCCACTTGGATACTGGCTGCAGTCTGACACATTTTCTGAACCTTAGTGCAGAGACCATGTTCACTTACATGGCCACTGCAGGAAAATATCAGCTTCTGTGCTAAAAGGATAACGCATCAATAATCTACTATGGTTTCTAATAGGCTTTATACATACACACAGACAGATCATTAGGTGCTGGGAGGGACCTCCAGAGGTCATCAAGTCCAACCCACTGCTCAAGCAGGATCACAGTGGCTAGGGCAGATCACACAGGAATGCATCCAGAGGGTTTTAACTCCATCACCAACTTGGGCAGACCCTTCCAGTACTCTGTGACCCTTACAGGAAAGAAGTTCTTTCTCAGGTTGAAGTGGAACTTCCTGTGCTCCAACTCACACTCATTGCCCCTTGTCCTATCTCAAGGCGCAAGTGAAAAGAGATTGTGTCTTCCTATTTGACACCCAGCCCGCATGGACTTATAGCCAGTGATTAAGTCCTCTCACAATCTTCTCCCCAAGTTGAAAAGTTGCAGGTCTCTCAATCTCTCCTGATAAGGCAGGTGCTCTAGACCCCTAATCATCCTCATGGCTATTGACTGAACTCTCTTAATGATGTCTCTCTCCCTCCTGAGCTAGGGAACCCAGAACTGGACACAATACTCCAGATGTGGCATCACTAGGGAAGAGCAGAGAGGGAGAAGAACCTCCCTTGATCTGCTAGACACACTCTTCTTGACCCATCCCAGGATATCATTGGACTCCTCTGCCGCAAGAGCACATTGCTGTTCCATGGAGAACTTTTGTCCACAAGATCTCCAAGGTCCCCCTCCATGGAGGTCCTCTCCAGGACCATTCCCCAACCTGTACTGATGCTTCTCATAGCTCTTTCCCAGGTGAAGGACTCTGCACTTTCCTTATCAAACCTCCATTAAATTTCTCTTGGCCTCATCCATCCAGTCTGTCCAAGGCTTCCTGAATGGCTGCACAGCCATCACGTGAATCGGCCAGACTTCCCAGCTTAGTGGCAGCAGCAAACTTGCTCAGGAGACACTCTGTCCCATCACCAACACCATTAACAAAGATACTGAACAACACAGAACCCAACACAGATCCCTGGCAGACACCATTGGTTACAGGGCTCCAGCTAGACTCTCAATATAACCTATTATTTACCCAAGACATGAAAATGCTGACTGAACCAATGCCATGCAACATAAGCACACAAAAAACATTTCCAAAAAAACTAAAGCAGAGGCACCCTAATCACTACCTCTATTCTTCTGCCACAAGCTCTTTGCTTGTTTCTTACTCTATTTGAAAAGCAACTTCAGATATCAGATGCTGGGTTTTTATTGTAGCTCATATACATTTCAAAATTGCTAGAGTTGAAGTGGCCCTCAAGTATTACCATCCCACACTATCTGGCAGATTTTTGTCCTACAGTAAGCATCCAAAGGCAAAGCTATTGGTTTCAGTGTCAGACTTGATATAAAACATAGTAAAAATAACCCAAACCACTCAGGTAACCAAAGGAAATCCACTATTCAGGTATCTTCTTGTATGAAATATCACTGAATCACAGAAATATTCAGGCTGGAAAAGCCCTCTGAGCTCATCCAGCCCAGCCCAAGATCTAACATCACATCAGCCAGACCACAGCACTAAGCGCCACAAGCAGACTGTCCTTTAACACATCCAGGGATGGAGACTCCACCACTATCCTGAGTAGTCCATTCCAGGGTCTGATCACTCTTTCTATGAGAAAGGGCTTCCTGACATCCATCCTAATCCTCCCTTTTTAACAACTACTGCCATAAGAATCACTTTCAGGACAGAAGAGCCATCTGCAGGATCTGCTCTCCCTTGCAAAAACTTAAGCTGGAATTATTTTAGTGTTGAGGCTGGCCGAGACCACCAAGTCCTGCCTGTAGCTTAACACTGCCACATCGGCCAGACACATCCAGATGGGACACTGCAAGTGATCCATCCTAAAAGCCAAGCTAAAAGTTCCCCCTGAAGTCATGCAAACACACGCTCATGAGAAGTACCTCAAAGCACAGAGCTGAGAACAGGGTAGTGGGTAGTCCCCTGCACCACCAGTTAGCCTGTGAGACATGATATACACGGTCAGTCAGATCTAATCACTGGAGCAGCACAGGGACACGTTTATACATTTTGTTTGCTTTCACCTTCTATATCGTTACCTTTACAATTTATAAGCTATTTCTTGTATATATTCTGTCCAAGTTAAAAACTGTCTCTGGAATCCTAAAGGACATGACCTGCACTCTATGACATTATTTGGATGTTGTCTACCTGGGCTGCAGTCAGGCATTTCACTGGAGAAGTTGGCGGCTCATGGCTTAAGCAGGTTGAATTTTTTCTGGGTTAAAGCCTAGCTGGATGGCTGAGCCCAGAGACCTGAGATGAACGGAGTTAAATCCAGCTTGCAACCAGTCATAAGCAGTGTCCCTCAGGGCTGTGTTGGGACCAGTCTTGTTTAACATCTTCATCAATGACCCGGATGAGGGGATCGACTGCACCCTCACTAAATTTCCAGATGACAGAAAATTAAGCAGAAGTGTTGATCTGCTTGAGGGCAGGGAGGCGCTGCAAAGGGATTTGGACAGGCTGGAACCATGGGCTCAGACCAACTGGATGAGGTTTAACAAGGCCAAGTGCCGGACCATGCACTTTAGTCACAACAACCTCCAGCAGCGCTACAGGCTTTGGGAAGAGTGGCTGCAGGGCGGCCTGGCAGAAAAAGACTGGGGGGGGTTGGTTGACAGCCGGCTGAACAGAAGCCAGCAGGGTGCCCAAGGGGCCAAGAAGGGCAACAGCATCCTGGTCTGGATCAGGAACTCTGTAACCAGCCAGAGTACGGAAGTGGTGTCTCTGCACTCATGAAATCACACCTTGAGTACTAGGTACAGTTTTAGGTGGACAGTACAAGAAGGATGAGGTGCTGGAGAAGGTGCAGAGAAGGGCAATGAGGCTGGGGAGAAGTCTGGAAAACAGGCCCTATGAGGAGCAGCTGAGGGAACTGGGGCTATTTAGTCTAGAGAAAAGCACAGAGGAGACCTTACTGCTCCCTATGACTACTTAAAAGGAGGTTGTAACGAAGCTGGTATTGGTTTCTTCTCCCAATTACTAATGATAGAACAAGGGGAAATTACCTCAAGTTGCATCAGGGAAGGTTTACACTGGATATCAAAAAGTTCTTTACTGAGATAGTGGTTAGGCACCGCAATAGGCTGGAGGTAGTGGAGTCACTGTCCCTGAGAGTTTTAAAAAATAAGTAGATAGAGCACTTGAGGCCATGGTCTAGAGTTTAGAGAGACGTTGGGATGAGGGCTGGACCTGATGCTCCCGCACGTCCCTTCCAGCCACGATGCTTCTATGATGGAGTGGAAAGAGACAAGAGAAAGAACTATGTTTGACGCCTGTAAACACTTGCATTCACAAGTGATTATTTTAAAGACACTTTTTACATCCAAGTTCTGACAATTTGTTTAATTTATTTGACTTCAACTGTGAAGAGACTCAACCCTTAAAGCAATACTAGGGGCAATTATAATGCCCTTAGCACTTTATGTCCTACAAACGTATAATTAATCAACAGCTGCAGACTGTTTATAGCAGACATTTCCAGTGTGCCCCAGCAAAAGGAAATCACAGATATTATATAAAAGGTTAGTTATTTTTTCCCCCAGTAATGCTATCAGTACCAGAAGAGAAATATTAAAATTTATTGTCCCTATTCAAATTCAAAAGATATTTAAGAGACAAATTAGGAAAATGGCTATGCTCAGTTCCTCTGTATTATGAGAAACTCCCCAGTTAGCATGAAAAGCTTTATCTCATCTTATTTTCAAGAGTACAATACAGTTCATCTCATTATGAAAAATACATGCATACTGTCCTCCCTCCCTAAAGCCTTCTTTGGGTGGTAGAAGCATTTACAAGATACAAAAGTAAGAGTAGAAGCAACTACACACAATTTGCCCACAGTTTAATACCACGAGGTGTAAATTTCATGCAGTTTGAGCAGTTGTTACTTTACCTCCCTGGCATTATCTTCATTCTGGGCTTCAGTGCTCTTCCCATACCCTTTCCTCTACTTCTTACAGCTATGATCAACCTATCTGAAGTGCTGTAAAGAATACAGCCCTGTGTTACTCCTTGTGCCAAAGCTACAGTTACCAGCTGAAAATAATAATCATTTTAAAAACCAGGATGTGTGTTCGCAGCTAGAAAGACACTGAAATTCACCTTTATTTTCAAATTAAAACGAGTGGGAATTGCAGTTTTTGCATCTTTCTCATTTATGTAAATTATGCATCATAATGTTCATTAGAGGCCTTTTTAGTGACTCCTCAGAAGAGCATCAAGCGAGTTAAGAGTTTGCTGCTCTTCCCCTCCTCTTTTATTGATTAACATTCTTCCTTTACATCTTGATTTCAGCTTTATCTTTGTATTTCTTGAGAAAACTTCCTGAAACTTTTGACCGACATCTTACTACAGTAACATAATAATAAAAAACCCCATGAAAACAACAACCCAGTGTGAGTGGGTGATGCCCAATAAACTGAGGCTAACTCTAGTCACAGAATCACAGGATGTCAGGTGTTGGAAGGGACCTCGAAAGACCATCTAGTTGAACTCCCTGCTAGAGCAGGACCACCTACAGCAGGGCTACATCCAGGGGGGTTTTGAACGTCTCCAGAGTAGGGAACTCCACTACCTCTCTGGGCAGCCTGTGCCAGAGCTCTGTCACCCTCACAGTAAAAAAGTTCCTCCTTATTTTCTCATGGAAGCTCCTCTGCTCCAGTCTAGGTAAGGTTTGCTGATACATATTTATAGAAGCAAGATCACCCTTCTGCACTTGCAGCTGAAGTAAACTTTGGTCAAACGAGTTTCATGGTAGTCATACAGCACCAACATCAACTCAAACAATATAAAGGATTCTATGCAGGCTTAACACTGCTGTCCAGGTAAAACTTTGTAGGCTTAACGTGGCCATCTTTAAGAGAGCTCACTTTTCTGCTCTTCAGGTAATCCTTGTGTGCAAGCTTTAAGGACTAAACTGAAATGTCCTTTCTAATCTCAGGTGTCACGTTTTCCTGTGTTACAGGCAGGACGCAGACCTCATCGTGTTTTTTAATTGAGCTTGCAGTAACAGAGCTTCACAGCTTCTTAAAGCACTGATCCCACTCAGCTCTTACAGGTGAGAAAAACAAAGACTGCAGACTAGGAAAAAATAACACTGAGAGAATCAAGAGACAAACAATGAGGAGGACAACGGTTAGAATGGGCCCTGAGCATTCTCACTTCCTCTCCAGTTTAGATTACATAGAGATACAACCCTTGTTTAAAAAAATCCCAAAACAACCAACAACAAAACCCAACAAAACAACCCAACACAAACAACAAAACCCAAACACACGTCTGCTCTGAAGGAGAAGGCGCAAGAAGATGCCCATCTTGAATTAGCCAAGCAAAGATACAGAAAGGGAAAACTACACGGACCAAGCAATGAAAAAACCATCATGCTAGATAGCAAATACAGCAAGCAGCAGACAAAACAATACACTCAGTTTTCTTTGGAAAAAAGGAAACAGATAAAGGCAATGGCACCAGGGAATCATCAAATACAATTTAGCAAGGACACAAAGACTCTGGGAATTCTGAAACACCCTGGCCCATTTTAGAGACCTTAGTGATCCTGCAAAGACAATTCTTACACGTAATTGCTTTCGTAAAAGCTCTTACCAGCCATCAAAATGTTAACTGAATAAGCTAGAACACCGTGATCCTACTGATCCCTACAAAGAAAATCGTGGGACAGTCTTACAGCCCAGCAGGCACAGCACAGGCAACCATCTAAACTGCATGACAAACCTCCCTCCATTATAACGGCAACTGGTGCACCACAACACACTTTCACAATGACCTGTAAGACACAAACAACAATCTTTACCTGTACTGGTGATTCCGTTGTTTAGCAGTGGCCTTAGGACAGAGGGGCTAATAGTTGGACTCTATGAATCATAGAATCATTTGGGATTGGAAGGGACCTTGAAAGATCATCTACTCCAATGCCCCTGCCACAGCAGAATCACCTAGACGAAGTCACACAGGAACATGTCCAGGCGGGTCTGTAACATCTCCAGAGGAGACTCCACAACCCTCTGGGCAGCATGTTCAAGCGCTCCGTTACGCTCACTGAAAAGAAGTTCCTTCTGATATTGATATGGAACCTCCCCTGTTTCACCCTGAACCCACTGCACCTCGTCCTATCACCAGATGACC
>VZRI01012371.1:15078-27998 GCA_013397515.1 Upupa epops
GGGGGGGGGTCCTGTGGGTTCCTTTATACAGGGGTCAACCTCATTTAAGGGTGGGATTAGCAGTGGGCTGAGTCATGCTCCAGTCATTTCCTCCAGGAGCAGAGGAAAGACTAATGGACCTGCCCCTGAGTTGTGCTAATCCTGCACGGCGGGTTTGGTTTCACGGGAGGCCCTGCTACTTCAGCGTGGACGAAGTCAGGGGGAAATCCCACTAAAGTCCCTCTGAACAGGAGCCAGCGGGGTGCCCAGGTGGCCCTGAAGGCCAATGGCATCCTGGCTTGGGTCAGCACTAGTGTGGCCAGCAGGACTAGGGATGGAATTCTCCCCCTGTCCTGGGCACTGGGGAGGCCTCCCCTTGAGTCCTGGGGGAGAATCTAGGCTCCTCACTTCAAGGAAGAGATGGAGGGGCTGGTGCGGGTGCCCAGGAGCAGTGAGGCTGGGGAAGGGACTGGAGGGAGAGGCTGATGTGGAGAGGCTGAGGGAGCTGGGGGTGTTGAACCTGGAAGAAACTCAGGGGGGACCTTCTCTCTTTCCCCAACTCCCTGAAGGGAGGCTGCAGTCAGGTGGGGGCCAGGCTCTTCTCCCAGGCACCCAGCACCAGGATGAGAGGGCAGAGCCTGAGGGAAGGGTTAGGCTGGCTGTTAGGAAGCCCTTCCTCAGGGAAAGGGTGCTCAGAGCCTGGACTGGACTGCCCAGGGCAGTGGGGGAGTCCCTGTGCCTGGAGGTGTTGAAGGCCCCTGTACAGGCCCCTGTCAGGGAATGGAAGGCCTTCTCCCCT
Organism: Upupa epops; assembly: GCA_013397515.1. Classification (NCBI taxonomy): domain Eukaryota; kingdom Metazoa; phylum Chordata; class Aves; order Bucerotiformes; family Upupidae; genus Upupa; species Upupa epops. The sequence continues at coordinate 15,857 of VZRI01012371.1, forward strand.
TTCTTCCTCCCTGAGACACCTTCCCACCTCAAATGCTGGAGAGACATTCCAGGGGGCTGAATCCAGTAAGGGCTGAGGGTGAGGGGGTGTCTCATCACGGATTTTGGGCCCTGTGCAGGAGTTGGGAGATTTCTAAGTGTTATGGGGAGGGCTAAGGCCTTCCCCAGAGGACACTGAGAGGAGGCCCATGGATGGTGTCAGGTTAGGTGTCAGGGCCTGGCTGTGGCCCTGAGTGCCCTGGGGTGACCGATGGGGTGATGTTAGATCCTGGGCTGGGCTGGAGGAGCTCAGAGGGCTTTTCCAGCCTCAACAATTCTGTGATCCTGTGGTTGCAGAACTGACTTCAGTGAAGTCAAGGTCTGGATGCCCCTGTGGGATGGGAATAGAAATTACACAACAGAGCTGCTAAAACACAGCCAAACAGGAGAGCCAGAACGGCAGCTTTCCTGCTGCCATTTAACATACCTCACAACCCTGAGGACATTGTCTTAAACAAAGGCTTGAACTCTGAATGAATCCTAATTCTTGCAGCCTTGAAACCCAGGAGAGTGCAATCCTTGGCAGAAAGATCCTGAAGGGGACATGAAAAGGAAAAAAAAAGGGAAATAAAGACAAGAATAAACTTGATAATTATGAGAAGAAGAATATGCACATCCATAGTTTTGCTAAGTTGGGGATTGATGAGCTGAGAAATCAAAGGGGTAGCCTGAAGAGAAAACCCAGTGTTTGAGGTGTGAGGTTAACTGACAAAAATCAAACCCAAGACGGAAGACTTCAAGAAGAGCTAAAACCTACAAGAAACCCTTACAAGCACAAAATATCAGGTTCCTCTTTATGACCAAGAGGCAAAAGGAAGCGAAAGAGCTGTTATTTTCGTGGCTTTGAAACAACACGGCCCTGGCACAAAGGAGACGGCGAGACAAGACAGCTAATCCGATCGTTTTCGAGCTGGTGACTGCAGCCTTCGCCTGAGACGCTCGATCGTGCCCCGCTTCTCTCCGAAGTGAATAAATTCAGGCAGTCACGAGCAATCTGTGCTCACATTTGTGTTGTCTTCTCAGGCTTTGAAAGCCCCAGCTAAAGGACTTGAGTGCTGCAGGAAAACTTCGTACGGGAGCCTGGATTCTGTCCCAAGTTAATGTGCATGGACTCACAGATGGATAGAGTGGGTCAGGCTGGAAGGGACCTTCAAGATCATCCAGTCCCAACCCCCCTGCCATCAGCAGGGACACCCCCCACCAGACCAGGGTGCTCAAGGTCCCAGCCAATCTGACCTTGAACACTGCCAGGGAGGGGGCAGCCACAACCTCCCTGGGCAACCTGGTCCAGGGTCTCAGCACCCTCAGCATAAAGAACTTCCTCCTGACTTCCAGTCTCAACCTCCCCTCTTCCAGCTGGAAACCATTCCCCCTGCTCCTACCACTCCAAGCCCTTGGAAACAGCCCCTCCCCAGCTTTCCTGGAGCCCCCTTCAGGGACTGGATGGCTGCTCTGAGATCTCCCTGGAGTCTCCTCTGGATGCAGGACTGCAGATGGGGTCTCAGGAGAGCAGAACAGAGGACTGTGACTTTCTTCTTCATTTACCATGAAGGAGTCACTGAAGGAAAGGCATGCAAGTCACACAGTCGGCGCTGTGATGGTTGCATTATCACCCGCATGATCGTTATCCCAGACATGAAGACACAACCACCACCACCTGCTTCCCTGTCCCCTTCTCTCCTGTGTTTAGTCTGGGGGAGACTGCCTGTAACCAGAAGCCTTAAACAAAGGACTGAAGCTGTGAGTTACGAGTGGGAGGTGTGGGATTAGGTGCCTCTAAAATCAGCATTTCCCATTGATTCGTTTGGGCACTGAGGACCTTTGCTGTCACGGGTAACTAGGGCTTTCCAAGATGCTAAACACTCCCCAGGCACCGCACAGGCAGCCTGAGCATCTAAATTAGTGCTCTGTGCTCTTCTCCCAGCACGGAGAGTGAGGCGGCTGCTGTAGCACCGAGCACCACTGCCAGCAGAGACCCTTTGTGCACAACCACATTGATCCAGCTCTGGCTGGGAGGGTGCTTTTGAAGGCCATCTCCCAGGCATCCCCGCTTCCCTGATGTGGGTAGTGTCACACAGCAGCGTGAAGCACACCGACTGGGTAACTATTGAGTCATAGAATCACAGAAGGTGTTGGGTTGGAAGGGACCTCCAAAGGGCAGCCAGTCCAACCCCCCTGCACCAAGCAGGGCCAGCACTCACCAGACCAGGTTGCCCAGAGCCCCATCCAACCTGAGCTTGAATGGCTCCAGGGATGGAGCTTCCATCCCCTCTCTGTGCAGCCTGATCCAGGGATCCCCCACCTCAGATCCCAGCCCTTGTTCCTCCTGCCCAGCCTCACTCTGCCCTTTTCCAGCTTCCATCCAGGACCCCTCATCCTGTCGTTCCCAGCCCCTAGGAACAGCCTTCCCCAGCCCTCTGACAGCCCCTTTTTCAGGGACTTTTAGGTTGCTATGAGGTCCCCTTGGAGTCTTCTCCTCTTCAGACTGAACAACCCCTAGTATCTCAGCCTGTCCCTAGAGCAGAGGGGCTCCAGCCCTCTGAGCATTTTCATGGCCTCCTCTGGACTCACTCCAACATCTCCACATCCTTCTGTGTGTTGGGGGCTCCAGACCTGCATGCAATAAGCCAGGTGAGGTCTCTCCAGGGCAGAACAGAGACCGTTCCAGCCAGTAAGGGGTCTGTAGTCAGCAGGACTAGACTCACCACCATCATCAACCTGCAGGCACACTTACTGTGGACATCTGGTACTCAGTACCAGCAGGTTCCCTCTGCAGTTACTGCCGGTGGAGCTGCAGCCTTGGGGAAGCAGCTTTATTAACCTCAGCTATTTCATAAATGCCATCTCCTCACTCTTCAAGAAAGATATTCCTCCCCGTGTGCCGATGCAGGAGCAGACAGCAGAGGTTGAGGGCTTTTATCACATTGCCCAGAGTTTTCAAGGTGCCTGTAAACCTCTGCCTGGAAGGAGAGCAGGCATTGCCCACGTTTGCAGCCAGAGCAACCAGAGGTGAATAAAACAGTTGGGTCCAAGTTACAGAGCTTGAGAAAAACCAGAGCAGAAACCCAGCAGCTATTATCAATCAAATAAAGCTGATGTTTGGTGACCGTCGCCGATGATGCGAGCTCTCCTCAGTCTGCGGCGCTGGAAATCTCCCACCATTTCTAGAATGATTCGGCAGAGGGGGATATGAACAGAGCAGAAAGACCACAAAGGCAGTAAAGAAAGCAGAAGGAAATTGGCTGCTGCTTTCCCAATTTCCTGTTGGGGCTCTTCAGGCTCTATTGCTCGGGACAACCATCACGGCGAGGTTGGCGGCTCTGGAAAGCTTTTATTGACCTCTCTGTAAATACAAAATGGCCCGTGAATTACATGGCAGGGTCACCGCGAGGAAGTTCACCAGACCTGGCAGATTCTTGGGAATAAGCAGGAGCGGGGATCAGGAGAGCTGATTGAACACGGGCGGGTATTGTGCAAAGGGTTCCTTTTCCTGGGACAGAGCTCCCTGGGGTTTTCTAGGCGAGGGTTTGCAAGGCTGAGGAAGGGTGTTGACTGTTTCCCTTCTGTCACAAAGATTTCAGGCAAGCCAGGGCTGCAAGCATCCTTGATTTGCAATTAACTTCTTCAATCAGCTGAAAAACAGGAGAGGGTGGAGATTCTCCTACATAGCGAACTGCTACCTTCTCCCTTTGCCCCTCAGTTCCCTCGTTAGTGGTTTTTAACCAATGATCACAGAAAACCCAAGGATTTATTTTCAGGAGACCAGTGGATTGATGGTTTGGGTCGGAATCTCCTGGATAACATCCTACATCAAACGAACAGAGTTCTTTTAACCTCAGTAGTGAGGTTAGAATTCCCAGAAAATCAGTAGAGAGGACATGAGGGGAGAGCCAAGGTCATTTCCATTGTTTGCAGGAATCATTTCAGTGAAGTCAGACACCTGAACTGAAAGCATAGCTGCTGGAGGGTGTCCTGCTCAGAGCAACGAAGAGGATGAAGGGAGGAGAGCAGCTCCCTGCTGAGGAAAGGCTGAGGGAGCTGGGGCTCTTGAGCTTGGAGAAGAGGAGGCTGAGGGGGGACCTCATTCCTGTCTCTCAATCTGTGAGGGGTGGGTGTCAGGAGGATGGAGCCAGGCTCTGCTCAAGGGCATCTGGGGACAGGACAAGGGGCACTGGGTGCCAGCTGGAGCAGAGGAGGTTCCCTCTCAATCTCAGCAGGACCTTCTTCCCAGGGAGGGTCCCGGAGCCCTGGACCAGGCTGCCCAGGGGGGCTGTGGAGTCTCCTTCTCTGCAGATGTTCCAGCCCTGCCTGGCTGTGTTCCTGTGCCACTGGGTCTGGGGGATCCTGCTGTCACCTAGATGTTCTTTTGAGTTCCCTTCTGATCCTTAATGATTCCACGATTCCATGGTTCTATGGTTCTATATCTGAGCCCAATCTTGACACCTGGATGCTTTCAAGGAATAACAAAGCCATTTCATTCAAGAAGTTCCAGCTAACGTTGGCGTTTCTGTTGTGTTCGTTAACCCTCAAACCTCTGCATTTCACAGCAGAGCAGACCTCTCTATGCTCTGCCAGCAGGAAACCCACTTTAGGACCAGCTGACAAACCAAGCTCTCCTGCAGCGTCCTCAGAGGAAAAGCCCAGCTATCACGGTGTGCAACCGCTCCTGGGTTGTAAAAGCCTTGGGCCAGGAGATTGAATTTGTGGGGGACCCGAATCAGAGCCTAAAGAGACAGAGAAGGAAAATGATTTGCTCTTCTCTGATTGACAATCTGCAAACTCTAAAGACCTGGAAGACTGACCAGTGGAGTCAGCAAGAGCGAGTTAGAGGGAACTTCTTCAAAGGGAGGCTTCTCCTCCGCAACTCTCCCGAGTCCTCTCAGATACGAAGCGGAAAGCTTAATCAATTTGTAAGAGTGAAGGAGTGGGCAGCCTTCACGAACCAGAAATTGATAAAATGTGAAAATCGATATTCATTTTCATTTTCCTGTAAGAACCAGCAGGTTCGAGAAGATCCTGCTACGCGGGGCTGGTGGGGTGGGGTCTTTGGTGGAGGAGCTGTGTGTGTCAAATTATTAATGCGTTAAAGCAATAACGGGGTTAGGAGGATCTGTTCCTTTAGTAGAGGCTTTTCTATTCCTGCTGCACAGAGCAGGGTTTGGGGGTGAAATGGAGATGCCCAGAAGAAACCAGGGCAATAGGAAGGCTGGAAACAAAGAGTTGATTTCTCGGTGCCTTCAGGCCTGATTTGATTCCTTTTGTTTAAGCAGTCGTGAGTAATTTGGCTACTCAATAGTTAGGTATCCCCTGTTAGCCCCCACCCCGACAGAACGATGGGTGAACTATACTGATCTCGGGCGGCACGAGAGGAGAGGGAAACACCCAACCCAAGACAACCCCAAATGGGAACAGGAGGAGGATTTCAGGGGAATATTCAGAAGGCATCTGTAAACTGCTTCTCAGGAAGAGAAGGCATTTGGAGATCAAATCCTTTAATCCATACAAATGGGATCACATTTGGATCCCAGTGATTTTGCAAAAGCAGCTCTTTTGAGGTGACTTCTGTGCTGAAATGATGCGAGGAGGCACCAGGGAGAGTCAGAGAATCATAGAATCATGGAATCATAGAATCAGAGAGTCAGAGAATCCTAGAATCCTTAGGGATGGGAAGAGACCTGGAAAGATCACCCAGTCCAACCCCCTGCCACAGCAGGATCCCCCAGACCAAGTGGCACAGGAACACAGCCAGGGAGGGGCTGGAACATCTGCAGAGGATGTGCCACAGTGTCTTCCTCCCTGTGATACAGAATTGTTTATATGTTTTCCCTTACCTTTTTTTCCCCCCTCTCCAGAACAGACTCAGGCTGTCCAAAAAATCAACCTGGAAGTGAGCTGAGCTGCTTTGAGCGGCTCCAAGCTCCTCACACATCCCAGTGGGTGCAGCCCAACGTCATCCCCGAGCTGACACACCGGCAGTGCTCATCCTGTGAGGGACCTTCCCCCAGCTCTCTGCTCCTGCTGGTGTTAACGGGTGTCTCCTCCAAACACCCCAAAGATTTCTGCTTAAAGCACCATAAATATTATTGCAAGCTGCTATGAGACCACAAACAGGGCGGCAGGGCGATGCCAGGTTACTCTGCTTTTTATTCAGCTCCCTCCTCCTCCTTAGTTCATCGAAGAACTGTGGAAAATCTCACCTCACATCCCTAGCACTAGATTCTCCTCTCTCTTTAGGTTCTCCTTCCCCTCCCCTCCTCCCTAATAATGCTGGAAAGAGTCAGATCAGGAGCCACAAGATGAACTCACTTCACCTAAACCTTTATCAGGGATAAAAGTAGTTCTCACTCTGCTTTTTCTCTAGACTCCCAGTCAATAATTTAGAGGAAGATTCCTCAATTACTCCATTCACTTAAAAGGTATCGATATCATACTTGGGAGAATAATCCTGTTACAGGCAGTGCAGTCAAGTGCTCGCTTTAATGTTGCCTCTTCAGAGGACGCGGAGCCGAGCCTTACGTGTGATTCCCCCGCCTGCAAAACACAGAGGAAAAGAACAGACAGCGCTGGGAGATCCCCCAGTCCTCCAGGAAAAGAGGCAGAAATGAAAAGACTAGACTTTTACTTATGTGTTTATCAAGAGGAAGAACAAATCGTCTCTGTTTAAAGGGATGATGCTGGTTGCCAGGGCTCCTTTTAGGCTGATGCCCTTTTAGGAGCGGTGGTTCTTCTGGGCAGAAGAGGAAGGAACACAACAACACACACAACAACAACATACACACACACAACAACATACACACACACACACACAAAACATACACACACACACAACAACAACATACACACACACACACACACAAACACACAACAACAACACACACACACACAACAACATACACACACACACACACAACATTCGCACACACACACACAGCAAGATACACACACACACAACAACATACACACACACACACACACACAACAAATACACACACACACAACAACATACACACACACACAACAAATACACACACACACAACAACATACACACACACACTCACACACACACACACACTCACACACACACTCCCCTCCACCCCAACCCCTCAGCTGAATCAATGTGAGTTGTGATGCTGATTTATATGGGGGGGTCAGGGTGTTGTAAGGGAGAATTAACTTGAGAAGTCAGTCCGGTGCTAAAAGGGTACAAGGTCTTCTAAGCAAAATTCCAGAGACAAAAGCTGAGTTTTCAGGAGCGGGGATCAAAACTCAAGATTTCACTGAGAGAAATGGTCACCGGCGCTGATTGCCAGCCAAGATTCTGTATGTGCCTGACACATGCACACGTGTGTTTTCACTTGGTCAGCAGAGAGTTTGAATTTCTTATGGAGACCACCGACTTTGCTGGACATGTTTCAGTTCTGGGAGAGAGGGAAAAAAACCAGAGAGAGATGCATTTAACTCCTTCTTGTCGCGAGTAACCCCACCAACACATCAACCAAGGTCGGCGTCTATCACCCCCCAAGCATCCGACACCACTGCACCACGGCAGATTGAACAGGTGTAGCTGCGGGGAGAGTCTAGTAGACTTTAATTAGTCTAACTAGTGTTTTAAAGAGACAAATTTGATAAAGAGACTGGCATCTCGCTGCACAAATCCCTGCTTAATCTTATAACTGCCAGCAGCAAAGAGCATCACGGAGAATCCAGCCAAGCCACCAATGAGTTGCTGAACCTCATTAGCTCAGGCTGTCAGTTATGCTTCTAGAAACTTCAGCTGCTAATGGGAAGCAAGCTGTAGGTGAAGACCAGAAGGCAATGGAGAAAGTCCCCTCTTCACAACTTCCAACGCAGAGCTTTGTCTGTGCTAGAGGTTTGGTGATGTGAAGGGGTCAGACTGGTTCCAACCAGGTGATGAGAAAACCAGTGGGCTCCAGTGCCACCTTTGCTGTGAGCACAGCCCTCCTCCGTGCTTCTCTAAAACTCCAGTCAGTCATTAAGCTCCGTAGCGTTAGAGAAGCAGTCGTAGGGGGATGAACTAAAGGAAGGGCTGATAGATTGTGTTGCATTGATGGGTTCCGCTTGGTTGGTAACATCAAGTGGCAGAATGAGAACACTTTTTAAGATATGATTAAATATAAATTTTATCAAAGGAGCAGTAAAACATTATAGCTTTAGGCTTTTGAAGTATCACAGACATTCTAGGATTCCAAAAATAAAGCTCCAGCTTCTTAAAGTTGAATGTCTGCCTTGTATCGCTTACGCAAGTCCTCATCTGAGCTGCGCCTCGGTTTTATCCTCAGGACCAACACAGAAGGATTTAGGAAGGTGCCAGGTTGGCCAGGGGGTCTGTTCCCTTGTACCCAACTTGTGAACTTCCACCTGTATTACTGGAGTCCTTAGCTACCTGATTGGATGTCTCTGAAACGAGAACCATGAGGAAAAGGGACTGTGTCCTCACTGGGACTGAACTCAAAGTCAGTCCTGCTTGTTGTGTCAAATAGAGCAATGAGATGAGCCCGCTCAGCCTGGCATGGGCACACAGTCTTCCTCCAACACTTGGGTGTCTCTGCTCACATCCCACTTTGGGTTGGGAGAGAAACGAGGATTTTCTTTAACCTGAGCCTTCACCAGACTCTCACATCAGCTTTTCTCTTCTGTAGTAGAAAGGAACTACTGGAACTTCATCTGGTGCTTGCAAGTGGCATTATGGTTCAAAAAGCAAAGAACCATCCCTGCTGAGTGCCCAGCTTTGAGGATTCTTGCACCCTCGCACCCCGCTGGCGTTGGCACTCCGATCCGGTCAGACTCATTAAAAACAACAGTCCCACCTCAGCCCAGCTTCTTCTCCGAGCCTGGCTGCTCCCAGAGCATCTCCCCATCTCTAACCCCCCCAAACCAGACACTCCCTTGATCCGTGTGTGGGAACTGATTGGACTTGTCACCATGAGTGGAACCCAAAGGAGAGATTTGGGGGTTACCCACACCCCAATGAACAGAGAGAGAGGCCAGACCATCCAGGTACTTCATCATTCCCCTTGCTTCTGTGGTGTTGTGCAGCAGGGTACCCCAGCACCAATTACAGACCTTTGAGAGCAGGATCATCCTAATTGAAGTCAGAGCGCATCCTTTAGCTGTTGAAAACTACCCTTATTAATTAGTACCTGCTCTAATTGCTACCAAGACCGATTCCAAAGCAGAAAATAAGGAGCAAAGTAAGGTAGTATTTACAAGTACCCCAACTAGGAATAAATATTCAGCACAGCCTTTTCAAGTCAAACGCCCAGCCAGTTTTGCATAATGAAGCAGGACAGAGTCATTTGCACAGAAAAACCTAATGATTTCTGCATTTTGCTGCTGGTAAAGAATTGAAGGGTGGCTGATTTGAATCTTCCTTCAATCTCCCATCAATAAAACAGAGACAAGGCAGATTCGAAAGCTGATCTGGGAGAGTCATGTTTTTATAATTGCTTTATACCCTCCGGCGTTTGAAATCCAGAGGGTCAGGAGCGCCTGTGTTAGTGCTGGCGCAGTCCAAGAGGCCCAGTCAAAGCCCTGAGACGCAAATTAATTTGTTTGTGGTTCTCATGTCTAATTTGGGGAAAGAGAAAACTCTTTGCCACTTTACAATGTTATAATCTAATTAAAGGGAGAGATGTGAAATATTTATGCAACCTTTAGGAGACAAAAAAAAAAAGACAGAGAGGGAGAAAGAGAGAGAAGAGGGAAAGAAATTTCAGTCTCATTTGGGAGATTTTCTGAAATGTGGGAAGGGAACAATTCCTTAAACAAAGAGAGGAGAAACCTGTGGACAAACCATTAGCCTGCAAAAATCTGCGAAGAAATAGGCCACCCCCCCATTTGCAAGTTTTAGGGAGAGGGTAAATCTCAGCTTCTCATTTTTCTTTTTGTCACCAGGAGGCCTCAAAAATGCCAGAGCAGCAAAGTGCGAGTCCTCGCCAGTGCAGCCACGCTGCAGCCAATGTCTGGTTGGAAAAGAAGCCCTGTAAGCACAGCTCTGCCCAGAAAACATTGAAACGATGCTGTGTTAGGGAGATACAAGACAGGGAAGTGCCGCCAAGGGATAAGCTTCATGGAAAAACAATTCTAGTTGCTGGGTGTTTTGTGTTCTCCAAGTGTCATGCCTTGCCCGAGCAGGGCTCCAGTACTGTGTCAACCTGATTTACAGAGCCAGGACCTGCAGTGGCTCAGGGCTGGAGTGCATTGCACTGAGATGCTTGTGTGGGTTGTACTCCTTGCATTTGAATATCAGCTCTGGCCCCTGCGTAACCCAGCCCGGGGTCACAGCCTGGTCCCACCAGCCATGGGATACGAAGTCCCAGCGTCTGTTGCCGTATTAAATGGCTACCTGACCTTTTGCATGGCCAGACCTCACCACATAGAGGTGTCCTGCTACCAGAGAGCAATCTGTGTGCAGGCTGGGATTCTTCAATAGATTAACATTTTCATTTTAATCTTTATTCTAAAATGATCAGGTTCTGTAATGAGGCCACAATCTCCTGTGACCCAGGACTAGAACCTTCTGTATCCCAGGACTAGAGCGACCTCTGTCCCAGGACAAGAACTGCCTGTGTCCCAGGACTAGAGCCTCCTGACTCCCAGGACTAGAGCCTCCTGAGTCCCAGGACCAGAGTCTCCTGTGTCCCAGGACTAATGCCTCCTGTGTGCCAGGACTAGAGCCTCCTGAGTCCCAGGACTAATGCCTCCTGTGTGCCAGGACTAGAGCCTCCTGAGTCCCAGGACCAGAGTCCTATGTGTTCCAGGACTAGAGCCTCCTGAGTCCCAGGACCAGAGTCCTATGTGTTCCAGGACTAGAGCCTGCTGTGTGCCAGGACCAGAGTGTCCTTTGTCCCAGAACTGGAGCCTCCTGTGTCCCAGGACTCGAGCCTGCTGAGTGCCAGGGCTTTTCTCAGCTGAGAGCATAGGGGAAAATTCTAAAGAACAGAAAACCCAGAGTAATGTAAACACATGAATATTAAAACTCCACACACGTTACAAAGGAGACTTCACTGCCAGGTGGGGAGATACAGCTCTGTTTACTCCTCCTTCCCCCAAACAAGGCTGCCTTTACGCTCGGTATCATTAAGCCCCATTTGGGTGAAAACCATCACACCGCGTCTTGCTTCAACACGGCGGCTGACCCTTTCCAAAGGTCCCTGGTGCTGCATAAAGTGTTTGCTTCCTGGGGAAGAACTTAATGAAAACGGACAGTAAATCACTTGATTTCAGGTCGGCGTTTGTTTATTTGGCATCTGATTATAACCTGCTCGTTGACCTTGTTTGATAGGTGATGGGACAAGCTCTTAGAGCGGCGGCTGACAGCGCTGGGAACGGCGATGGCTTTTGAAACTTAGCAAAATAAGTGATGGCCAAGCAAATAGATCACCCCATCCTACGACTCCTGTCCTGGAAACGTGCGTGTGGCCCTTAATCACAGTAATAAAAGCGCTGGAACCGAGGGGAATACCTGAGTGAGGACGAGCTTGCAGGGTTGCAGCTTATTCCTCTAGGTTTGTCAGAGGAAGCTTGTCAAATAAACCCCAGACTGATAGCTGCTGTATTTCCCCTTATTATAACCCAGGAACAACATACTTGTCTGAACAAAATAAAAATAAGTCCTCTTTGAGGCTACTCTGTTTGTCTTGACAGCAAGCTTGGGTTTTAAGCCAAGATTCCAGATTGTTTTTGTGAAAACATTTCCACTTGTCTGAAAGAGTATATATAATGGATATGTGATAGCAGTAATGCAATGCTGAAGTAATCTCGGGAGAACACCCGCATCTCCGGGGACAGCGCGCTGCACCGGGTACTACACACCAGCAGAATCAAATTGGTATTCTAACAATATGGAGAATGCCTCCGATTTGTAGCGCGCAAAAATACCAGCCCTCATTTATAATTCAGCTGTAATGTGTGCTTTTCCTCGTAGGAAGTGTTTTGCTTTGGGGAGGAAATGGAAGTGACAGTTTTGAAAGCTCTTTCTGACTTCATACGGGATCAGAGCGGAGAGGCGCGATGCTGCGGCACCATGTGCCAAAAGCAGCTGGTGTGGTGGGATGGGGTGGGATGGGATGGGATGGGATGG
>VZRI01012371.1:28031-50049 GCA_013397515.1 Upupa epops
TCTAATAACTCACAGCAGTGCTTCCTATGACGCTGAAGTTCTCTTCAGCCTCCAAATTAACCAACAAGGTTTGGATGGTCCAAGCACCAGGCTCCTGGTGGGATCCTCCTGTCCTTGGTGTCTACACAAAGAAGTAAACAGAGGGCTCTTCCATCCCTCAGGTGAGAAGCAGATCTTAGAATCAGAGAATCCTTAGGGATGGGAAGGGACCTCCAAAGATCATCCAGTCCAAGCTCCCTGCCACAGCAGGATCACCCAGACCCAGTGGCACAGGAACACAGCCAGGCGGGGCTGGAACGTCTGCAGAGAAGGAGACTCCACAGCCCCCCTGGGCAGCCTGTGCCAGTGCTCCGGGACCCTCCCTGGGAAGAAGGTCCTGCTGATACTGAGAGGGAACCTCCTCTGTTCCAGCTGGCACCCAGTGCCCCTTGTCCTGTCCCCAGATGCCCTTGAGCAGAGCCTGGCTCCATCCTCCTGACACCCACCCCTCACAGCACCACATGGGAACTGAAATGAGCTTTGTTTTATGAATGAATTAACAGCTGACTCAATGAATTTCCCCTTCTTAGAAAGCTCTTTGCTCAACACGATTTTGACTGGAGTCGTGGGGCTCCAAAGAGGGAACGTGTGGGGCAGAAACCCATGGCTGCATCTCCCGGGATGAACCCTGCTTGTGACCCGCTGCAGGAGGCGCAGAAACTGCCGTTCAGCTGCTCCCAAAACGAGAGGCTGGTTTCCAGATTCCATGGGTGTCACCCAGCTGTACGCTCCTCGTCTTATTGAATCCGAGCAGCACAGGCAGAGACGTGAGGGGACAGGTAGAAATATCCAACAGAGCAGTTGGTACTGACAGAGTACACCAAGCCAGCAAAACAAAAATCGCAGCAAGCAGTGAGTTTTCCAGGGCGATGACAGAAGGCAGCGCCGTACTGTATCTCATTCAAGTGCATCCAAACAGGATGACATTATTTTCCGGGGGAGTTAATGGGGTTCCCAAACACGCACATCTGAGGGCAGGGTCTGGCCCTGAACTTAACCGTTGGAAGGATGCAAATTTGAAATTTAAGACATCTATCAAAGTTAAGCTGCTGCGCTCGCTCATTTCCCCCGACCCTGGCGTTAAGGCAACGAATTCAATCGTGGAATCCGCCTGTAATTTAAAAAGGGGGGGGAGAAAACGGTGTAAACTCTATTCCTTGAAGAGAGATGGGAGCCCTCTCATTTATATTCGCTCTCGGATGAGGTTTGGTAAAGGCAGGCAAAGTGAATATTCTAGCGAGGCCGGAGCGTTTTCCTAACACGAATTCCTGAGGTGACCCTGGAGATCAGCAATAAACCAAAATTCCATAATGGACTTAAATAGCGAGCAAAGGGTCCCGTGGCTCTCTTGTCTACCCAGATACGTCGCCGCGCTTCGGGGTTGGGGTTTTTTTTTCTCCTAGGTGAGTGTTTCCCGTTGCAGAATAAAATACCAATTCAATCGGCTTTCTTGATGGCTGTCCAGGAGCTTTTTACAGCTGCCTTGGTTTGGTGTGTGTGTGTGGGGGGGTTATACCGCGTCTTACAGAGCGGATTTCCCCCTCCCTCCACCTCTCCCCACCCTGTACCGATAAAAAAAAACCCCCAGAGGAGGTAAATTAAACAAATTACGGATTTGAATACTTTGGAAAATGGTAGAACCAGCTTTTCGCAACCTTTCATGCTCCATCTCCCCGAGGTGAAATGCCAGCATCCATTCGGGGTCTCTTTCAGTTGCCCTTGCCACTTGGAAATGTGTCTGGAAACAGCTCTGCAGATGGCCTCGTATGTTTTACAGGAAATATTACTTAAACATTGGGAGGGATCAGATTTCTCCTGTTAGGAATTACAAATCTGGATTTCATTTTCTCTCTTTCCCTCCCCCCCAACCCCAACCCTCCAGACCATGGGAAAAAAATGCGCCTGTTCCCTACGACACTAAAGGAAGGACTGGGGGGGATTTTTGCTTTTCTGGGGGGGGAGAAAGGGTGCAAATCTTTATTTTCTTCAATCTGCCCCTTGAATCACAAAATCAAGCCTAGATCTTGGAACTCAAGCCGGTTAACTAAGTCTTTTTTCCTTCCTATAAAAACGTAGCTCATCGAAAAGATTTCCCCAAAGCATCAAAGCTTTTTATACCCTATGGTCTGGAAAACAGATTGCCTACGACTTGTATTCTCCCCCCCCCAACCTCCCACCTTATTCCTATGAACAGGAACCAATAATAAACTTTTCCTTCAGCTTTGCAGACGTTGGAAGCGTTTTCCTAGGCGGTTGACCTTGGTTTATGTATTCTGCAAAGATTCATTAAGCTTTTGGGGGTTCTATTGTCAGGAAAATGGTTAGCGTTAGTAAAACACACAATTAAAATAGTAGCAGGTGATGTCAGTTTTAGTAGGGTTGACATTAATGACCTGTTCATAAGGGGCAATTTCCACCCTCATGTCATGTTCTTTAAATTCAAATAGCCAGGAATACACATTTTCCATGTAAAAGAACCCTTTTTTGTAATTCATGAAATCCCCTTTTCCCCTATATTTAAGTAGACACCTTTCCAAGAGGGAGTAGAATTCCAAATAAAGACATAGGAAATTAAAATCAGGGTTCCCACAACTGCTCTATTTAATATTCATATTCAGGAAAGGATCCATAAACTCTTTTTCTTCTTTTTTTATTAACAAAGGAAGTTAAACTCCCCTTGACAGTCTGTTTTTCCCAGCCGTGTTCAAGAGAGAGAGTGCAACAACTGCCTTTGTTTCGGGCTAGAATGAAATATCCTCGTGTAAGAGCTGGGCAGAGAGAGATGCGGGAGGACATTTCTGGAGGGAACCCATCTCTTCACCTGGCTGGAGATGGGATTTGTGCCTGAATTTTCTCCGTCCTGAGGAACATACATCGCCAACATCGTACCAGAGCCGCAGCCAGCATACTGTTGGAGCTAAGGCCAACGCATTGTTTGAGCCAGCGCGTTGTTGGAGCTACGGCCAATGCACTTGTGGAGCCATGGCCAACACATGGCTGGAGTCATGAACAGTGTGAACGCAGTGGTGGAGTCACAGCCAGTGGTGGTGGTAGCCATGGCCAACACGATGCTGCTTTTCCTTCACTGCAAGACCTGCCTCACCAAAAGCACTGCCTGGTTTCCATAGGGATGGCTGCAAGGGAAGGACAGATTGAAAGGCTGGGTGCTTAGCAGCCTGTAGGGTCACCTTTCCCACACCACCTTCTTCTGACATCTCCACCCCTGCTTGTCTGGGTCATTGCCCCCTGCAGTCACCCAGCTCTGCCCAGCACATCCTCACCAAGGAATGTTCTGTAGTTGCTTTTGCTTTCACTCTTTATGGGGGGGGGGAAAGGCCAAGGTCGAGCAGTGCCAGCTGTGCACTTGTGTCCTCTAACTCTGTGCACCTCAGCAACCCACCCAACCCGTCAGCTCCAGGAGACATCGTTGGACTCAGCCGATGCCAAAGCAGTGGCAGATGCTGTTCCATGAGCCAAATCGAACCTTGTGCTGGCGAACCAGGATCAGTTGTGTCCATCTCCCCGTCCACTCCTTCTCACAGTCATCCCCTCCACTGTAAAAACTGTTTCCTTTATTCGAGTTCACCTTATTGTCATGGTAATCGCTTCAAGGAAACCAGCGCGCCTGGCTGGCTGGCTGGCTGGCTGGCTGGCTGGCTGGCCGTGGCACCGATCTGCCCAAGAATTTGGCATCGTTTGCTCTAATTGGCAGCCTGTGCCGAAAAGACACCCAAGCCTGAAATGAGGTTGCTGCGGGTCATCCTCCAAGTGCACTGGAATTTGGCAGCCCGGGTCGACGCGGCGGCACGCGGTGGCTCGCTGCCCTGGACCCGGCCCTGGCGATGCTCCGGCTTTCACGTTACGGTGCTTTCTCTTTTCTTTTCCCCCTAAAAAAATTAAAAAGGAAATCAAATCCCCCCCTCCCAACCCGGTGAATGAATTAAAGGTTGAGTTTCACCCTCAACTTTGAATCTCTTTGCATGTGAGCGACTGGCAAGCTGAACGAACGCTGAGGGGGGTTTTTTTCTTGCACTTAATTGTAAATCTCGGGGCTGCTGATGAAGCAAGAATAAAAATTACAGCGTGAGCGGGAGGGGTGGGGAAGGCAAATGGATTGGACAAGTGCACCCTTTCCAGCAAGGAAGCCGGCCTGAAGCAGATAAATAAAAGTAAAGCCCGAGGGATGGCACCTCTGGCATTAACCGCCTGGCCACCAAGGGCCCTCGCAGGACAAATTTAGGGTCATCTGGAGAGCATTTCTATGGCAGCTGAGTAGTCAGGGCTGCAAAGCAGCCGTCCCTGCTGGAGCAGTTCAAACACTCCTGCGAGTGACCACCAAGTGCCCAGTAGAGGAGGGCCAAGTGCTGCCTTGTTGGCTGCACAGTTTTAAGATGAGGGAAGGGGAGGTGAGGTCACCCTAATCAATGAGCAGCTTCTCTCCCCATCATCCTCACCCATCCTTCCCCACTGAGGTGGGAGAGGGTGGCACGGGTGGCAGCTGAAACAGGCAGGGTGCGATGATGCCAGTGAGAATCCACCACTCACAGATACCAGATCATTTGCTTAGGATGTCCTACACCATCCCTCTTCTCTCCTAAGGACCTTTCATGCCCCGAAGTGAATTCCCCAGGCATGTGCTGCCTGCTGTTGCCCTCTGGAACAGAGAGATGCAAAAGCTGATCCCAGCAGTGAGATGAGTTTTGGTTTGTAAAGCCCGCGATGTAAGGAGACCTTCCACAAGGTGATGATTTCATCCGCTTTGTCTAGACTTTTTACTGTGGTCACAGTCAGCAGAGGCAGAGGGGGAGAAGGCTGAGAAAAAAAGCCCCAACCCTTTTGGCAGCGCAGGACCAGCTGCTGGGGAGAAGGGGTGGGGGTAACAGCTTGGACAACCCGGCTGTGGGAAATGGGAAATGGAGAGGGGTGGGGGTGAGTAGGGGGCTGTTTCTCCCCTGCTTTCTTCTGCTAGGTACGGGATGGCAGAGCAGCCTGAGCACGAGCAGCCGTGGAGATGCCTTATTAGAACAAGATTTACAGGCAGCAGCTTTGCAATCCCTTTTTTAAGAAGCGTGGTGTAGATTTTCTCGGGTTCTCTGGTCGTAGCAGCATGAAAGACAATTGCCTCATTTAGCAAACCAGTTCATCTTTTCCCCGTCAGCTGTATTATTTAACACAAAACAGGACCCAAAACAAAAAGAGTTGAGCCCAAAAGAACTGAGATTCCCAGTACAGCCCGTGATTATGAATAGGCTGTGAGAAAATGCAAATTCCATGTAAATATTTATGCTGGAAATTCAACAGAAATAAAGTGATTTCTCAGCAAAACAGTGAAGGGGGGGCAGGGAAAAAAAAATCAATATAGAAAATAAACACCCAACCCTTCCTCGTTTTGGAGTGTTTTGTCCTTAAAGAATAAATAAATAGATGGAGAAATAAATTAAAGGGAAGAAAAACTCTTGGCTTTGTGATTGCTCCATCTTTCCCGAGCATTTTGTGTCCTCTTGAAGAAGAAAAAACGCTAAGCTGCCTCATTAATAATAGCAGAATGCGATTTTGGAATGAGCTCTAATCACGATTATTAGCAACTCTATGGCTTCACTTGTCCTTGTGGCATCAACCCGGGCAGGGCAGGATGAGCAAAGCCCTGACGACCTTAAAATATGTTGATGATATCAATGCCCAGGCGAGGCCGAAAGCCACCCGTCAGGGCTCTTCTCCTTTTTGTGGAGCATCGGGGAAAAGGCCTCGTACAGCCCTGGACGAAGCATCGTCGGAGCCCGCGGCCACCCCGGCATCTCCCCTCATGCTCACGGCTCTCCGGCTGGCACAGCCCCGCCGCGGCTCAGCTGGGACGTCGCTAAGGATCTGGCTTTCATGGGCAAACACAGCTTCACCTGCCCTCCAAATCCCTGTCTGCTCCTTCCTCCCCAGCCCTCCCAGCTGAGCTATGTTAATCAGGTGGGGGACACAAGGTAGCATCGAAGTAATTCAGCCAATTAGGCTCTGAATTGTTTGCATCCAACAGCATTTTGTATTTCTGCAAATGTGTGAAATGCAAAATGTGCCCTGCAGCAAAAACGACAGCAGCCATGTACTGGCGGCATGTCAACAGATCCTCGGAGCGGCTGACGGCTGATCCTGATGCCTACATATGTTTGGGAGAGTGTGGACTTTTTTTTATGTCTGCGCTTCTCCGGCGAGAGGAGCCGGAGCTGGGGGTCTTGGTGGCAGATGGGCAGGGGTATCAGGGATTGGCTAATCCCAAATCTGCATTCGCTTCTTCACGTAGCAACTGGGGAAAGATGGAGCCAGCTGTCAAATGGAAGACTTTCATGGTCCCCTGCACACAACAGCTGCACAGGCCCTGCCTGCTTGGTTCTAAATTATTAAACATCTTTTTAGTTTGTTCCAGCTGCAGGCATCAGTGTGTTTATGCAGCCTTTGTGCATTTTACATATGATTCCTTCTCCCCTCCTCTCATCAAAATGCTGTTTGTAAAAGTCATTATCCCATCTGTGCCCCAGTTTGGCCAAACAGCCTAAGACAAATCCGATGCTATTCTCCTTCCAGGACAATTTGGGAGTTGAAGATGATTGCAGTGACTTGAGACTTTAGGGGTTTGGTGCTTTCGCTTGCTTTCACTCCACCACCTGTAAGTGGTGGTGTCATCTCAGCAGCTTAAGGGTACGCGCATGTAATAAGGATCTTTGCAAGTAAGATTTTATCCTTGGAAACACGGCTTTAGGTAAAAAAAAAAAGGGAAAAGAAAAGGGGAGGAAAGGGGGGGTGGGAGGAGAAAAAAAAACCCCCAACCCCAAACGCTGAGCCTCTCTGTCTATAAGGATTTTTTTCTGAGCGTTTTCATTGGGGAGGGGCGATGGGAGAACCTGCTTTAAATAATCTCTCGCTGGCAGCTAGCTTCCCTGAAGATTTCAGCAACAATAATACTGTTATTATTTTCAGGAGACATGAATATTCACAGCCTAGGTATAAACCTACCCTGCTTAAATGGGATAGCTCTGCGAGAAAGCCGGTGACTCCTAACTCCTGGACTACAGCTAGAAATGTCTGTGAAGTAATAATGTAATAAACACGCCACTGGCAGTACAAAACATGACCTGATGTATTAATTATATTCCAGAACAAAAAAATGGCTTGTTTGAAACGACTGCTTCCTGCAGGATATTCTGGTTACAGCCAGATTCCTGCACAAAGCAGGTCCCGCTCCCTCCCGCGATGCGAACCGAGCCCCCACCAGCGCCTGGCGCTTCGCTGCAGACGGTTATTAACCCTTTGGTCCTGTTGGTTTTGAAGCTCTGAACTTGGCACGCAGGTTTCTGCGGTAGATACGTGTGTACATCCTTCTTTTTTTTGCTTTGCCTTTGCTTTAAACGAGCTCGCCCGCTCTTTGCTGGCTGCTCCCCCCAGAGCCATCCTTGGCTGGGAGGAGAAGCGAGGGGCTGAGCGGCTGCTGCCAGCGCTTGGCTGGTTCCACAGCCTGCGGTGAGGCAACGCACCAGCGCGGGCAGCAGGGTGTTGAGGTGGTCCCCTGCTGCCACCACGCTTGGGGGACCCACCTGAGACCTGAGTGAGATCTAACTCCCACTGCCTCCTACCCTCTCCCAGACTTGGTCTGGACTCCAGCGCTGGAGAGACCTTGTCTGGGAAAGGCCATTGCCTCAATCAGCATTTGAATGACATTCCTAACCTTTTCCTTAAGTTCATTAATCCCTTTGTGTTTTCCAGCTCTAAGACCCTAAGTCAGGATCTCATGTAAGCATAAATTTGAAGTTTATGATAGGATTTATGTTTAAATAAGAGCATCTGTTTAAATACCTTATGAATCAAGGCTCTGGACTGAATTTACGGTCATCTGCGTGGGGAGAGATTGGGGAGGCTTTAAAAAACAGCGGTCAAAAATCGATTCCAACCCACAAATCTTGGATTTTCGGGGGAGTGCACTGCTGTTTGGAGAACCCTCTCTAGAAATGTTCCGTGATTGACCCACTGGTCTGAGGCCAGCAAGGCACATAGCTCTGGGAAGTGATTGAAACCTCGATGGAGATATTTCCATAAATATCTTTACAGCCTTGGACCTACAGCAGCATGGCAAAACCCACCCTGAGAACCACTGCCTGGATCTTCACGGGGAGACGTGGCCATCCTCCAGCACTAACCAGCCTTCGTGGCTTCCTTTGGAGAGTTCAGTGGGGTGTAAATCCCTCCCAGCAAAACTCCTGCCCTGGGAGTTCACCTCAGCATGGATGAGCTCTGGGACAGGCTGACTGACACAGCACCACTCCTCCCACTGGTCTCCCGGGCTTTCAGTAGGATAAGAGCCTGCTGTGGCAGGGGGATTGGACTAGATGATCTTTCAAGGTCCCTTCCAATCCCTAATGATTCCATGGTTGTATGAAATCTGTTCCATACCCTTGTGGAGGGGAGTGATGCTACTCAGCCAGTAGCACCACTTGGAAGCGTGGTTTGGGGGTCATGGCTGTACTGGATGGTTGATAATTGGACTGGANCAGTAGGATAAGAGCCTGCTGTGGCAGGGGGATTGGACTAGATGATCTTTCAAGGTCCCTTCCAATCCCTAATGATTCCATGGTTGTATGAAATCTGTTCCATACCCTTGTGGAGGGGAGTGATGCTACTCAGCCAGTAGCACCACTTGGAAGCGTGGTTTGGGGGTCATGGCTGTACTGGATGGTTGATAATTGGACTGGATAATTTAGAGGTCTTTCCCAACCATAATGATCCTAAGTTTAATCCCATTAAAAGCCACTTTTCTTACCTTACAAAAGAGAGAGGGTGCCTGCTAGCAAGGAGTCTCTTTGGAAGAACAGCAACCCCTCTGGGGATGAGCAGTGGGTACACGCTGTGCCATGCCCATCTCATGCACCAGGAACTGCTGAACCCCACTGCTGCTTCAATCTCTTTAAAATACTACCTGCACCTGGCAGGGTGCATTTGGAAACACCTTCATGGAGCCCTAAGCACTTACTGAACTTCACTTAGCCTCCCTGCAGCTGCTCAAAGGTTTCCTTTCTCACCCAGCCCCGTAGGACAGCGGTGAACCCGACATTTCCATGAATGTAAATTCCAGCTTCAGCTAATTTTGATGACAACGACTTCCCCTCTTTATGAGGTGCATAATGAGCCGGACCACAGTCTCGCCAAAAGCCATGACAAGCTCCAAGCATGCCCCAGTGGCTCTCGGTGCTTTCTGTACCCAAGGTTTAAACGGAGGATGCCTCCAGCCAGCGGACATGAAGAACCGAGCTCGGCGATAGACAAATGACTCTTTTGTTTTACATTCTTTTTTAATTAGCCTCTTTTTAATGACCTGAGTTAATAAGTGTCAAAAGGTGCAAAACACAGCATGGCTTCATTTTTAAAAGAGACAGCATTTGCCTTTCATCTCCTAAGTAAAGCAAGAGCCCTCTTTAAATACCAGCTTCAAATCCGGATACTGGATTGCAGGGTAAAACAGCTGGCTGTGTACGGAGGATTCCCTGTCCCCTCCTCAAATCCAACCTTACAAATCACGATGCTGTCTCACTCTCTCTGTCTGTTTTACCGGCACCTCTCCAAATTTAAATGTTATTTCAGCTAGATAAAGCACTGAACAACAAAACATTTGAAGCTTATCAGTTTCCTAAAGACTGAGACCTAGACACAAAATGATTTTGAGAAGAGAAAACCCATCGACTGCAACTAAAAAGGAATAGAGGGTCCTGCTGAGAGCAGTAGGACTCCTTTTTTAATTTGCCGTGAATTTAGAAATCAGGCTCTTTGAGTCCAGCTACGTTTTCCCATGGGCAGCTCATCCCAAAGAAGTGGACAAAACCCCTCCAGGTGCCACGGTCGTTCTGTTTTCCCCAAAACCTTCCCTCTGTCCTTCCTCGCGGTATTTTTGTCTCCTTCAACTTGTTCTTTTACAAAGATGTTGGAACACAAAGAGGAATTAGTGCTTTGCCAGCAAAACTGCACCTTACTAGTGATTTTGGAGGAGTTCAATGTCTGTTGCACCTAGGTGGGCTCAGGCTCTGCTCATCAGGATGCTGCTCAGCCCAGCATGTGCATGCTCCCAATTTAATACAACAGCATGAGCAAAACCTTCCCCTGCACCCCAAAAAACTCTTCCAGGAGACCCAACGTGCCGTGATAGTGTCGAATCCTCATGGACAATGTTCCATCCTCATGCTGTCCCGGGCTCTTGCCTATTTGAAGCTGCCAATCGCGCTGCGTCCTGCCAACCTGTACGTTGGGTTTGTAAGATTAGTCTCCACCAGAGAAAGGGACTAGGATGGATGGGTTGCAACCCCAGACTGATTATGGGGGAGACTCCAATGTGGATCTTGAACAGGGTTTGTGAGACTCAGCCACAAAACCAGGGAGAGGATTTAAATCCCCATTTCCCAGGGTGAAAATGCAGGAGGCTAATTCACAGAGTCACTCGACTTCTTTATACTATTGATCTTTTCCTGCAGCTAACAAAGAGAAAACTGTCTAAATGCTGCAGTACATCT
This sequence comes from Upupa epops, assembly GCA_013397515.1. NCBI lineage: Eukaryota > Metazoa > Chordata > Aves > Bucerotiformes > Upupidae > Upupa > Upupa epops. Next base: position 38,606 of record VZRI01012371.1, read on the forward strand.
ACAGAGAAACAGACAGATCATAAAATAACCGGGGCACCATCAACACCAGGGTGCTCCGCAGAGCTGCCTCAACTTCTCTCTATCAAGAAATTAGTCGGATGCATCGCCCCGTTGTGCCTGAATGTAGGATGGACAACAACAGAGGAATAAACCCCATTTGCTAATAATGAAAACCACGAGATAAAAGACAGTTTGTGTCTTCCCCTTCCTCAAGAAAACCCCTTTTCTAAGGTTTTTTTTGGTTGCTGGAGAGCTAACTGTTCCTGCGTTTACTGGGCTGAGGTCATTAAGAGAGAAGGTATACAACAATAATAAAATTATCAACAGAGCTTTTGACAAGCAGTCCTGTGCTTGTAAATGAAATTTATTTAGGTGCCACTCAAAACGTTGTAATTAAGAGGTACAGAATGCGTTACCAGATGGTTCCTGTTTAGTATCTATTGCCTTTAGAGAACAAGGTGATTAGAGAGAGCACTAACTTGTAACTGAGCACCAAACACCCCACGGGCCTGATCCAGCTCCTGGTGGAGTCAATTAAAACCTCCACTTGACTCTCACACCAGGGAAATCAGCTCCACCCAACTATTCCTCTTCAAAAATATCATGTTGGGGTTATTACGGCAGCTGTTTGGCCCCTGTGAATCTCGCTTGCATTTGGGCTAACAGGTCTATCCACAGGATGGTACCGACTGTTCAGAACGCTGACGTATTTACTAATCTTAAATACATCTAATTAAGAGCTTTTAATCATCCTCTCCTACTTTTAAATAGTTCAAAGGGAGCACTGAGCAACAGAAAGGCTCTTTCAGTTTCCAGCCCAGCACAGAAGTGAAGACATCCCCTTGAACATCAGTGATTCAGGGGGAAAAAAAGACCTTTCAGCTACATGAAATAAACTCCGGCAGCCAAAGAGTGACTTTGTCACTCTGTTCTTTCCTACCCTGTTTTGCACATGAGCTCCGTTAATCGTTATTAAAGTCTATGATGTCACGAGGATTTTGATTTTTAATTCACCCTACTGGGATTTCCAAAGTGGTTGGAAAGAACTGGTGGAGAAAAACATTTGCTGGGACAGTATAAATTCTTTTTCCATAGAAAATATTCGACCCCAAGTGAATCCATAAACTAAGTCACCCCCTTTTCTTACCACTGGGTTCTGACATGTGAAAAACTGAATGAGCCTTTCAGCAAACCAGTTTATCCTAGAATGGTTCAGATTGGAAGGGATTTTAAAGATCATCCAGTTCCAATCCCCCTGCCGTGAGCAGGGACACCCCCCACTAGACCAGGGTGCTCAAGGTCCCAGCCAATCTGGCCTTCAACACTGCCAGGGAGGGGGCAGCCACAACCTCCCTGGGCAACCAGTGTCTCAGCACCCTCATCATGAAGAACTTCCTCCTGACTTCCAGTCTCAGCCTCCCCTCTTCCAGCTGGAAACCATTCCCCCTGCTCCTACCACTCCCAGCCCTTGGGAACAGCCCCTCCCCAGCTTTCCTGGAGCCCCCTTCAGGGACTGGAAGGCTGCTCTAAGATCTCCCTGGAGTCTCCTCTTCTCCATGCTGAACAGCCCCAAGTCACTGCATAGGAGAGGTGCTCCAGCCCTCCTCTGGACACGCTCCAATAGTTCAGGGTGCTTACAAACCCAGCACCCCAGTGGAACCACTGAGGTTTGATGTTCAGCACAGATTTGGGCACCACCAACCCCCTGATCTTCCCTAACAGAGACAACCTGGTTTTCCTCTCGTTTCAATGACGACAGCATCAGAGCAGCCTTCTGATACTGCTGTACTCTGGGACCTTGCAGCAGGTTTCTGGCTGCATGATTGTGGTGCAATCTACTCCTACTGATTTATTTTCACTCAGAATGTCACCCTCTCAAGGGAAATGTCACCCTCTCAAGGGAGCTGTCACCCTCAGAATGTCACCCTCTCAAGGGAAATGTCACCCTCTCAAGGGAGCTGTCACCCTCAGAATGTCACCCTCTCAAGGGAAATGTTAGCAAGAGGATTGAAGTTCCTTCTGATATGTGACATCTCTGAAGACACTAGGGGGTGGTGGCTCTTCCAGCCCATCCTCATCCCTGTGGAGAGCTGGCACCCACACCAGGAGCTCCCTATCGCTCTGCAGCCAAACGCTGCTGCTGATTTATTGGACTTCACTGTGTGCAGCCTAAATAAAGGTGTGCGACTGCAAAATCAACAGGCACCAGAGAGCTCCTTCTGGTCCAAACCCATGGCAGCAGCACCTGATGGCTCCCAGCTCCTGCAAAGCTGAGACAGGTTTTCCCAGGCTGGAATCTGCAGCCTGAAAGCTGGGTTGATTTCCTTAAATCTGTGTTGATTTAGGGAATTTATTCATGGAGTAATTAATTAAAACAAGCTGAATAGGAAGAGCTCAGCAGCCTTTGGTGTCAGTGTGCACCTACTACATAGAGCCACACAGTCACAGACTGGTTTTGGTTGGAAGCAACCTCAGAGCTCACCCAGTGCCAACCCCCTGCCATGGGCAGCGACACCTCTCGCCAGGGCAGGTTACCCAGAGCCCCATCCTACCTGGCCTTGGACTCTGGAGCTGCCACAACCTCTCTGGGCAACCTGTTCTCAGCACCCTCACAGGGAGGGATTTCTTCCTGAGGTCTAACCTATATCTGTCCTCTTCCAGCTTTAAATCCTTCCCCCCGTCCTATCAATGGATGTCTTTGTGAAAAGTCCAGTTTCTACAGGAGAAGCAGAACAGCAGCAGTGGGGCAGAGGAGTTCCGGGGTACATAAGCTCATCCCCAAAACCCAACCCTGCTTAACTTTCAATTCAGAGGGAACAACAGCATCTGTTAGAGGCAAGGTGCAAGCAATAAAGTGTAAGTTATTGTACAGAGACAGACAGAGAGGTCACCTGCAGCCCGAGTAACTTCAACCCCTCAACTGGGTCACGCAGGACCCATGTTTTAATCGCAGAGGTTCTCTTTCTCCGAGATGAAATACAGCAGGTTTGAGAGGATTTGTCCTGTGCAGCGCCTCGCGTCCCAGCAAGTTTCAATTAGTTGTCCTCATTCCATCAAACTAAATTTAGTCCAGGCATATCAGCGCTGAGTTGTAAACTTTCTTCTTTTTCATCAAATGAACCACATCACGTCTAACTTCTTGTTTCCTTTCAGAGAAACAGAACTGTCCTAGGAATTTAAATTTTCCAAAGGCAGTTTTTTGATCTAGAGTAGATTCCCTATTTATGTGTCTGAATAATACCTGGAGTCCTGGGCTGCACCGCGCGATGCAGACCGTGGGTTGGAATGAGTCAGAAATCACCCACCATGTGAACCACAACCGAATGGGAGGTGCTGTAGGAATCTCAGCAGGACCTTCTTCCCAGGGAGGGTCCCGGAGCACTGGACCAGGCTGCCCAGGGGGGTGTGGAGTCTCCTTCTCTGCAGACGTTCCAGCCCCGCCTGGCTGTGTTCCTGTGCCACTGGGTCTGGGTGATCCTGCTGTGGCAGGGGGGTTGGACTGGATGATCTTTCCAGGTCCCTTCCCATCCCTAAGGATTCTGTGATTCTATGGAAAAGTTTATGTAATCAGGGAGCTTTGGGAAGTTTTACTAGCCCACTATCATCCCAGCATGGAGTTGGGATGAGCTAAACCCAACCATGTGGGTAGTTTCTGTCACTTTCCCTCTATCACTGTCACAGGAATCAGAGAGAATAGGGACAATTGCTTTTCTCCACATCATTCAGATTGGAAAAGAACCTTAGATCTGGGTGATCCTGCTGTGGCAGGGAGATTGGACTGGATGGGCTTCTGAGGTCCCTTCCAATCCCTAATGATTCTATGATTCTATGATCATCGAGTCCAACCATCAACTCAGCTCTACAAGTTCCCCCCTAAACTCTATCCCCTAACTCCACAGCTCAGTGACTCTTGAACACAGCCAGAGACAGGGACTCAACCCCCCTCCTTGAGCAGCCGACCACTCTTTCCATGAAGAACCATTTCCCTTTCAGGAGCATTCAACCCACTTGTTGGGTTGGGGAGTTTTTTTTCCTCTTTAACTCAAAGCAGCTCAAACTTTCCTTCCCAATCCAACCCAACCCAACCATCCTCTCTGTATTCCGAGCACTTTTTTTCCCTCTGACACATTTTAATGACAATCACTTTGTAAATTGTCAATCCGTAATCATATCAGCTCGCGCCTGCTTTTCCATCGGCACCTCCAGCTTGCATTAATTAAACAGCCCGTCTGACGCCGCCTCATCTCCCTAAAAACAAACCAAGGGAGATTTCCCCGGGTTGGGTTTTTTTTTTTCCTCCCGGTGTGAACTCTTTTTCTTTCTAGAAGTCAGTTATTAAGCTGCAGGTTTCTGTTTCGTTTGCCTGCCTTCCTCTTTAAAGCAAGCAGCAGCCACTGAGAACACAATAATGAAAGAGGTCATGGAGCACCAGTTGTGCATGAAAGATGCGAAAATTTACTGCAAATGAGACAAGAGCAGTAAATTCATTTTTATTCAAATTACTGTCATCATACATTACCACTTCTCCTGTAAACATTGTGCTTCAGACAGTGTGACAGCATATTATTATTTGCGAGATTATACTATTATTAAGCTATTAACATGTCACCTCCTGCTTGAAACAATGACTCAGCTTGGTACTGCATAATAGGACAAGTTAGGGAGACAAGGCGAGGTGACGGGGAGGTTAGCTGTAAGGAGGGAGGCCATGCATAGAGTGACAGCTGGCACTTAAAGGCCAACGTTTATTCAAAAGAGCCACATAATGAGGGTGCCATTCGCTTTTATTTACATACTGGACCTCTTCGCTTTCCATGAGCTAATTCTTTTCTTCCTTTCTGTCTGTGTGAGATGTCACTCAGCGCTTGGGATGAGGGAGGCTGGAGGAGTCACCTTTCCCCCAGGCTGGAAAGAGTTGTGAGAAAGGTTAGTGGAGGGGTAGGTGACTGCTGCCACACAGAGACCATGGCCAAGGCTCATGCCAGAAGATGGATGATGCTCATACAGTGCTACCATCCTCTCCCTTCCTTCTGGTGAGGGTGCTCTACATTGGCCTATAGGTACTGCTCAACATTATCCTAGAGTTATTGCTCTATATGATCCTATAGGTATCGATCTACATTGCCCTACAGGTACTGCTCTGTATTGTCCTATATGTATTGATCTACATTGCCCTACAGGTATTGCTCTGTATTATCCTATAGGTATTGCTCTGTATTATCCTATAGGTATTGATCTACATTGCTCTACAGGTACTGCTCTGTATTGTCCTATAGGTATTGATCTGCATTGCCCTACAGGTACTGCTCTGTATTATCCTATAGGTATTGATCTACATTGCCCTACAGGTACTGCTCTGTATTATCCTATAGCTATTGCTCTGTATTATCCTGTAGCTATTACTCCACATAGTCCTATAGGTATTGCTCTACATTGTCCTGTAAGAATTGCTCTATATTATCCTATAGGTATTATGGCCAGGTCCCTGAGAGCTTGCTAATGATTAGTATTTCATATTGACAGGTTTCAAAGATTTCTAGGGTGAAGTCATGGTACAAAGTCGCTGTGACATGAGGATAGGTTGCTGCTGTGGTGATGGCAGCCCCATCCCTCCCCACAGCTCCTCCCCAATCCTTCCTTGAGTTTTGTGGGGATTTGCCAACCATGCAGCTCCCTCTCAGGGAGCCCTCTGAATGTTCCAAGAGCTTCTTTTGCAGCTTCAAATGAAAGATCAACTCCTCGACCTTGTGCTCTGCTTTATTTCCCTTCCATTTGGATTTGCCATCCTTTCTGGACCTGTTCTTGATGAAGTTGAAACCTGTTTATGTAAATATTCTATCTCCAGCCATTGCAGCAATCTTGGGGTGTGGGGAGGGGGGACCCAACTCCATGTCATCTTGTGAAGCCAAGTAAACAGCAAGCTTTGCTCTGAATTAGTTGGGGAAGTGCCTCGTTTGTAGAGCAAACAGACAGAGACATCAGCGAGTTGCTAATGATCTCTTGTCAGCCTCCTGGAGAACCTGCGGTTGCAAAAGCTTTTAAAGCCTCCAGGGTTTGGGTTTTCCATGTGTGGGATGTAGTGAAAGCCACGGTGTGAACGATGTTTCCTAGGCACAGTCCTTCCAGGTGTCCTTCTTGCATTATCCCAAGCTGGAGGAAGGCAACTTCAATGTCTTCTATGCTCAAAATTATGAGGTGGGGCTACTTGGTGGAACCACTGTCCTACATGTAAAGGGCACCTCTGCTTACTGTCCCCCTCTTTCTACTCGATTTTATCCCTCTTACAAGTTTTTTTCTGCTTTTGATTGGTTTCTGCAAAGTGTAAAGTGAGATACAGAGAGGTGGCATCACACTGGGGCAGTGGCCCCACATATCAACTCACCCTTCAGATGAGTCCCCTACTTACCCACCTGGTACCCCTCATTCTCTGAATTCTTGTGTAGGACACTGAAATCACCCTAAAACCTCTTTGTTTAGTAAAGGAGGAGCTCAAACCCTCACGCTGGTATTGCAGTACTTCTTGTGAGGTGCCCAACCACAGCACAGAGCTGCAGCAGCTGAGCCCGGGTCCTCCCCACCCCTGGAAACTGCACGGATTAAAGTCATGACCATAAAACCAACCTGAAGTGCAAGTTTAGAGGGCCTGAGCTTGGTGTGCCTCACAAATTCCACCCTGTTTTCTTTACACTGGACTGCATGAGACTGTTGGGGTCTTCCCATCCGGGCCGTTTCCACTGCAGACACCTTGTCCTCTAATCCCCTGTCATCAGGCTTTGCTTTAAGAGCCGTTAGTGGTTTTTCACATCATTACCCACATGTGGAGTCAGCTCCACAGCTTCACTGCTTTGATTCCAGAAAGCTGAATGTCTAGCCTCCCTGTAGATGCAGGTAGCTGGTGCCTGTGTGTCCTGGAGCCAACTTTATTCCACAGCCCCTTTTTCTCCCCTTTCATTTGAGGGCAATAACCATGTAACTTAGCATCAGTGGTCTACAGATTCACCTCTCACAGAGGTTTTCTCTAGTATTTATTCTTCAAGATGATCTTCTCTTTGTGAATGTCACCTTCATCCATCAGATCTTTCATTCTAGCTCAGTATGCTTTGCCTTTCTTTGCTATGGATTATCTCAAACTGCCGGGATCTCCTGACTCTGCTGGTGACGACCTCCTCATTCCCACAGATCAGCTCTCCTGGCTCCTTTCTGGACACATCCTGGTCAGCAATTACTGCGTTTTATCACACCAGCAGGACTGGTATTGACCCTGCTGCTTATTTTAGGAGGATAAAATACTCTGCAAGGTCATTCCCAGAATTCAGAATAGTCCTGTAGAGTTGGAAGCAGGAGCTGCTGGAAGCTTTGTGCTGTTGCCTCGTTGTCCTTCATTATTATCCACTTCTGTAGAGCCCTTTGTGGGTGCCTTCCATATCCACCTTGTCTCATGTTTATTAAAACCAAGCTACCAGCCCCAAAAGCCTCAGGTTTGGCTCCAGACCCTCAGTGGGACCCAGTGATGGAGAATAATCTCAGTGTGCTGAATGGGTATGGAGTAGCACGGCCTTTCCCCACTCCAGGAGCTAAATAAGAGCTCAGGGATGGATTTTTTGGTGGTGTCAGTTCATAGACTCATAGATCCTATTGGGTTGGAAGGGACCTCTAAAGGTCACCCAGTCCAACCCCCCTACAACAAGCAGAGCCATCTCACTTCTTAAAGACTTAACTCCATGAGATACAGAACCCCCTGTTTCCCATCCAACCATAAAGCTGGGACAAAACTCAGACTAAGAAAGAGTTTCTGTGGGGTTTTTGGATCTGGCCAGTAATCACTGCTCGTGGGCAGCACAGCCCAGTGCATCAACAAAAGATCAGCACAGGAACCATTAAACACCGACTGTTCCCAGTGCACGGCGAATGCACAAATAAACACGGAGTAACCTCAGGCTTAATCAGGGTTGGAAACACAGTTAAGCACCTCTTAAAACACTTCTTTTGTTGTTTATGCTGCTGCATTTCCTCCTGTGGTATCAGATGCCCTTGCAGTTGTAATTTTATACTGAGATCCAGATCCAGCAAGAGTGAGAAAGAGAAATCGTAGAATGGACTAGTGACAGGACAAGGGGCACCGGGTGCCAGCTGGAACACAAGGGGTTCCATCTCAATATCAGCAGGCCCTTCTTCCCAGGGAGGGTCCCAGAGCACTGGAAGGGGCTGCCCAGGGGGGTTGTGGAGTCTCCTTCTCTGCAGACGTTCCAGCCCCGCCTGGCTGTGTTCCTGTGCCACTGGGTCTGGGGGATCCTGCTGTGGCAGGGGGACTGGACTGCATGATCTTTCGAGATCCCTTTCCATCCTTAATGATTTTATGATTCTATGATTAGGTTGGAAGGGACCTCCAAAGGTGATCTAGTCCAATCCCCCTACCACGAGCAGGGAAATCAGTGCTATTGTAGGAGCCCACGAAGATCACAAGGGAAAAGAGGGGGAGAATAAAATAAAACAACCCGAACCAACCTTGGAAATATAAAATCAGTGTCAAAACTGGAGTTGTTCTGCACTTCCCCAGGTATAACAGACCTCAGAAAGGGATGGGCATCTGGGCTGAGATGATAAATATTTGATCTGGTTGCCCAAAGAAGAAGATGGTTTGATGAGGCCAAGTCAGACCAACCTGCAATCACCCCTCTGATTTAGGGGAAACCACACGTGGTGTTTGTGCTGATGTTCCATGAGACAACCCTCACATAGTGACACCTCCAGCAGGTTGTAGTGAGGGTGGTACTGGTCTTTTCCCCCAAATTCCTAATGATAGGATGAGGGGAAGTGGCCTCAAGCTGCATCAGGGGAGGGGTAGACTGGATCTTTGCTGAGAGAGTGGTTGGGCACTGGACCAGGCTGCCCAGGGAGGTGGTGGAGTCCCCATCCCTGGAGGGGTTTAAAAACTGAGTAGCTAGAGCCCTTGAGGCCATGGTCTGGGGGTTGGGATGAGGGCTGGATTTGGTGATCCTGGAGGTCCTTTCCAGCCAGGAGGATTCTATGATGTTTGAAATGCTTACTTTTTTCAAATAAATTATACACAAATATGGAAATAAATGATACAGAAACACACAAATAAATGACACACACATATAAAGAAATCCACAGATACTCAAAAATGCACAAATTAAACAAAATACAGCAAAATTTAACAACAAATACCAAAATACATTGAAACCAGACAACATAGACAACACATACAAATAGGAAAACATACCAAAACATGCAGAATTAAACAAACAGCCTCAACATCCCTTTCATCTGCAATAAACCCCCCCCTAGCTGATCCTTGTAAAGAAGAGTTGCGTGAGGCAGGATTTTTCCACCGCCCCCCCTTGCCATCGCACACCGACCCTGCTCCTCAGGACCACGCAGCTGCTGAAGGGGAGTCAGTGCCTGCCTGCTCTGACGGGGAGGGGGGGGATCTCCTGTGTTCACCACTGATTAGACTGCATTATTTCTATTATCCTATTGGGCTTCACACCAGGAATAGAGGCACTTGCCCTTATTTGAAACTAGCAGACACCAGGAGAATTTGCTGATTGCTAATGAGAAAGCAGAGGTTTTGTTGATATCATCTGGGACGTTCTTGCTGTGGTCTGCTATTAAGATCTGCAGCTCTACACAACACACCGTATTAAGCAGGCAGTGACTTTATTATGGGATCAGTATAACTTTTTCATGTCTGGTGGACTCCTAAAACACCTTTTTTCCAGAATATGAAACATAATATCTCGGTGCTAGCTGCATTATTTAAGAAGGGGCAATGTGGTTCATAACTTTACCTTTACTACATACTTTTTAAGCCGCTTGACCCGTATAAATATTACTATAGAGTTGCTCTCACTTATTAAATTCTTATTGCTTATAAAAAGGGGCAGCAGGAAGTATATAATCTATAGGCTGAGGTGTGGGGGGTTGTTTTTTAAGGGGGAGAGGGAGGAATAAAAGAAAAAAAATTAAGAAGAGAGAGGAAAGTCTGGAAACAAATGTGTTTTGGTCCTGCCCTTAGCCTCGGAGTTAGTACTTGGCTTAAAGAGAGAGTCTTGATTTGAACGCAGAGAATTAGGTACCAGGGTAGTAAGTAGGTCCCTACCTTCTCACGCTGGAACCCCCACCTCTTAAAGGAAGCTGTTTGCAGAAGCTGTTCAGTCTTTATTAAGTCAAAGCCAGGTAAAAATGGCCTTGGCACAGGCTGCCCAGGGAGGGGGTGGAGGCACCGTCCCTGGAGGGGTTCCAAACCCAGGCAAACAGGGTGTTCCAGGAGATGGGTTAGTGGTTGGGGGCTTGGACTTGGACTTGATCATCTTGAAGGTCTCTTCCAGCCTTGGTGATTCAGTGATTCCTGCATGCCCCCCCCACCCCAAAAAAACCCCCTAACCCAAAACCTGACTGCAAACCCCCATTGCTTTTAGGGCTGTTTTGTGATGCTTCTCGCGGGCTGGTGAGGTCCAGCACAACCTCCTGCTCCGGTGAGCGCTCACGCCCTTGGTTTGGCACACTTGCACGGCTGACAGCGAGGACAACACATTAACATAGGTAATTTCACTTCAGAGTTGCTCGGGGCAGAACCTCTAGACCTTGAGGTTACTGCTGTCAAAGTAGGACCTTTTTCTTCCTGTCACTTCTTTCAGAGATGAAGGGAAAGATTTCCCTTAGCCTACAGCATTTAGCGTGCAAACGCTGCACCACAACATTTTGAAACTATAGAAATCATGAAACCAGCCTGTGACCTTCCATTTCAGTGACAGTACAGGAATCCCTTGAGCAGCGGAGGCATCCTCTGATATTTGGAAAAGTGTCATGTTTTCTTTACAGAGAAAACTGTCATATTGTTGTTGGCATAAAATACAACACTTCCAGGAGTTGTGATTTCCTTGTTTGCTACAAAAAATGTCACCTGGGCAACTGACATGGTTGGTTTGTTGTTTTTTTTTTAGGGGGGGGTGTGGGTGGTATTTTTGATTTGTATGGTATTTTTGTTTTGCTTAAAGCAACTTCCCACTTCTGATATTCAAATGGAGTGGATATTGATACCTTAAGCTGCGCTGAAAGGAGCGGCAATTACAGACATCTGAAATTCCTGGAGAAACAGGCAGTTTAGCTAAAAGACACCGACCCTCCCGACAATGGCAATTCGGCTGCGAGTTAAACACAGCCCTCAGATAATTTGCAGCCTATTGATGTGCCACGGCAGTCACTCGCCAGCAAGGAATAATCATAAAAATAAAAAGAAGAAGTCTGGGGAAGGAGAGGGCTCCGCTAAATGAGATGCTTCCCCAAAATAAGCAACTGAGCCTTCCGTGGGAAAATACAAATCAGAATAAAAAAATAAGGAAATAAAATAGAAAGGGAAAACAAAATGCTCAGCCTGAAGCAAGAAGTGGAGCTGACTGGAAAAGGAGGGGTGTGGGGAG
>VZRI01012371.1:59386-71448 GCA_013397515.1 Upupa epops
CCCCCCCCCCCAGTCCGTTGACACAATTTTCCAGATGCAAAATGAGCTTTTGGCTGTAAAATATTTTATCACATTGTCTTACACAATAAAGATGAGATGCTTTCCCTCTCTCCCAACTCCGCTGCAATTAGGTTTTAGTGTTTGCAAATCATAGTATGGTTTAAAAACTGTACTTTATACCTCAGTTGAAATAGTTTTATAGCTGTGGGATGGGGGGGAATAAAAAAACAACAACCTCCCCCCAAAAAAATAGAACCTGGAGGACAAGAGCACAAACCTGAAGGATAAAAGAACATGAACATGAAGAAAAAAGAGTATAAAGATAAATAAAAACAACACAAACCTAGAGAAAAATAACACAAACCTGAAAAAAAGAACACAGACCCCCTCCCCCAAAAGAAAGCCCCCCCAAAAAAGCCCAAACCCAACACAACGTGGATTTCACGACCCTTCCTTGGGGTTGTTTTTTTTTAAGTGGCAGGAATATGCTTTGGTATCATGTGCCAGCTAAAAAAGCTGAGCTGTTCTTGAAAAACAAATCTCCCAAGAAGCATCTTTGTGAGGAAAAGGGAAAAAAAAAAAAGAAAGGAAAAGAAAAGAAAAGAAAAAAATCCCCAGAATTGAATTCCCTCGGCTGCAGAGCCCAGAGAGGCTGAATATAAAAATAGTAGCCCTGTCATTTCACATTCATTAAGTGTGAAACTCAGAAATTAATAATGTAAAAATATGCTTTTTAATTAGTCTTACATTCTGCCCAATGTACTTAAATGGGATCAGCAGCTCCCTAATGATTTTTTTCTTAATAAAGTATTAGCCTGTGATGCACTGGGGTTGACAGGTATGATAAACTGGAAAGTACTTTTGGAGGCGGATGAATGATACCAAAACAGGACTCTCCCATTTAAATGTAATTAACATCGGGGAGCGATATTACACCGCGAGAAGGCTGCGAGGGTTTTTATTTCAGGGTATTTATTTTCCTGATTTGGGGTTGTTTTGAGGTTGTTCTGGTTTTTTTGAAGGTTTTGCTCGGGTTTTCTTTTGTCGTCTCGTGTTTCACAAATAGCGCGGCGGTGATTTTGATCATTTAATTACCTGGCTTGAAAGCTAAGCTGTTGCTAATAGCGGGTCACCGGGATCATAAAGCAGTCTTCAAAAATAATATAGAGGAGGTAAATCCCCTTAGCCAACCTCCACGAGGAGGATGTGCGAGTGTGCCGTGCGCTGTAGGGCTGTAGGGCTGCGGCTGTGTGTACGGGCTGTCCCCCCGCTATTTGTTTGCTCTGCTGTTTGGAACCGGTGTTTGCTCTCTGAAGGGATTTGCGATACATTAATCATGTAGGAAACAATAAAAACTGGAAAAAGAGGGGGGAAAGAGCAAAATAACAGGAAAAAAGAGCAAAAAAAAAAGGGGGGGGATTGAAAAAAAGGAGGGGAATAGAAAAAAAGAGGGGGAAATGGAAAAAAAGAGGAAAAATAGAAAAAAAGAGGAAAAAAGAGAAAAAAGAGAAAAAATAGAAAAAAGGAGGAAAAATAGAAAAAAAGGAGGAAAAATGACCATTAAAAGAGGAAAAATGACCATAAAAAGAGGAAAAAAAAGACGAAAAGAAGAGCAAGACAAAAGAAGAAAAAAAAAAGACAAAGAGCAAAGACAAAAAAAGAGGAAAAAAATTTTAAAAAGGAGGAAAAATTGAGGGAAAAAAGGTGAAAAAAAGAGAAAAAATTTGAAAAGGGGTGAAAAAAGAGAAAAATAAAAAAGAGAGGGAAAGACCCAAAAAAGAGGAAAAATACATGATAAGGAGAAAAAAAAAACTAAAAATGATAAAAAAGTTCAAAAAAGAGGGAAAAAATAGAAAAATTAAAAAAGAGGTGGAAAAAAGGCAAAAAAAAAAAAAAAAAACAGATGAAAAAGTCGAACCAGATAAAGGAGAAAAAAAAGGGGGAAAAGGAGAGATAAATAAAGCCCAAAAAAATCTGATAAGAAGTGAAAAAAGGAGAAAAACAAAAAAATGAGGGGAAAAATGAGCAAAAAAAGGGAAAAATAAGAAAATATTTTATAAAGGGGTGGGGAAAAAGGATTAAAAAAAAAAGTAGTATGAAGTAAAAAAAACAGGGAGAAGGATCAAAAAAGAGGAAAAGGAAAAGTAAAAGGAGAGTAAAATGAAGAAAAAAAATGTAAAAGGTGTGAGAAAAAGAGGGAAAAAAAGACAGAAGAAAAAAGGAGGTCAATTAGAGCAAAACAAAAAATAGGAAAAAAGAAATCAGGAGGAAAAACCCAAAATGAAAGAAGAATGAGAAAAAATAAAAAATGAGAGGAGGTAACTGAGAAAAAATTGTGAACAGTGGGGTAAAGAAGAGAAAAATTAAAAAATGGAAGAAAAAAATGAAAAATTAAAGAGGGGGAAAATAAAATAGGAAAAAAAAAAAAAGAGAAAACAGCACCAAAACAGGAGGAAAAAAGAGAAAAAATTTAGAAAAAGGTGAAAAAAAAGAAAAATAAGAAGGGGGGAGAAAAAGGTAAAAAACTAAAACATAAAAAAGAGGGAAGAGAGGAAATGGGGAGAAAAAAAGAAAAATAAAAGGAGAAAAAATAAAAAGAAGGGAAAAACTAAAAAAGGGGAGGGGAAAGAGAAAAATTCAATAGAGGGAAGGAAAAAAGAGCAATAAAATGAAATTAGAAAGAAAAAGAGAAAGGAAAAGTAAGAGGTGATGGTGAAACCCATCTGTGGCGCCATGGATTCGGGCAGAACCAGAAGTCCTGGAGCCTCGAAGCTGGTTGATCCGGAGCAGCATCCAACCCCTGCTGTCTCTTCCACAAACACTTGGCGCTTTTCCATTTCCAAAGCAGCCGATTTTAAAACAGGAGATAAAAAAGATCATTGTTGACCTGCACTGCTTGCGCAGGAGTATTCCCCAACTTATTTATATGCCAAATGTCACTCGTGTTTACTTAAGAATTTCTTCTCATATCTCGACGTCGCAAGTGCTCCCCGCAGATGCACCTGCCATAGGGTAAACAAGAGGGGAGGAGGGCAGCGTTCCCAGCTCTCTCCTCCCCAAACTAGAGGCTCCTCTGTGGGTGTCACCTTCTCCAGCACACGCTGACATATCTATAGGTTTCCAGGTTGATGGAAGGAGGAAGAGGCTGGGTGATGGAAAACACTCGTGACACTCACGCACGGCTCTCCGGGAGTTGCATGGCTTGTGCCTCCTGGCCAAGTCCAACCTGTGGTTTGAAGGGATTTGGAGTGAGGGGACAAACTAACCAGACACCCAACAGCTGGGTGCTGGTCAGACCATAGGGGACGAGAGGAACTTCCCATTTTGATACGAGTTTCATAGAGTCACTGAATCATTTAGGTTAGAAAAGACCTCCAAGCTCATTGAGTCCAACCCTGAACCCAGCTGGCCCAGGGCCACCGCTAAACCCTGTCCCTGAGCTCCAGATCTCCACAGCTGTGAAATATGGCCAGGGGTGGTGAATCAAACCCCTCCCTGAGCAGCCTGTGCCAAGGCCTGAGGACCCTCTCGAGGAAGAAGTATCTCCTCATGGCCAACCTCAACTTTCCCTGGGGCAGCTTTCCTCTTGTTCTGTCACTCATTCCTTGTAGAAGAGACCAACTGCAACCTCTGTACCACCAGGTACTTGTAAACAGAGAGAGGGTCTCCCATTGCCTCCTGTTCTTTACCTATTTACTGCCTTTCTATACCCATTTTGATACTTAGAAAACACTTTTATATATTTCTATAATTGATCTCTTTTCATCTGGTTTGGTGAGCATAGCTAATCCAACAATCAAACAAAAACACCAGTTGGGTTGTTTTCACTCTTCCATCACAACCCTTCAGGGCTGATCCTGCTTCCAGCTGAACTGTAAGGCCCTAGGCTGACTGAAAGGACCCATCCCATCACCAAGATGATCAAGGGATGGGATCAAAACCTTCAGGTTGGATCAGAAGAGGGGTGGTCAGCAGATAGGGAGAGGTTCTTCTCCCCCTCTGCTCTGCACTGGTGAGACTGCATCTGCAGTACTGTGTCCAGTGCTGGGCCCCTCGGTTCCAGAAGGACACAGAGCTGCTGGAGGGTGTCCAGCATAGAGCAACGAAGAGGATGAAGGGAGGAGAGCATCTCCCTGATGAGGAAAGGCTGAGGGAGCTGGGGCTCTTGGGCTTGGAGAAGAG
This sequence comes from Upupa epops, assembly GCA_013397515.1. Classification (NCBI taxonomy): domain Eukaryota; kingdom Metazoa; phylum Chordata; class Aves; order Bucerotiformes; family Upupidae; genus Upupa; species Upupa epops. The sequence goes on from VZRI01012371.1 coordinate 63,569, forward strand.
GAGGCTGAGGGGGGACCTCATTCCTGTCTATAAGTATGAGAGGGGTGGGTGTCAGGAGGATGGAGCCAGGCTCTGCTCAAGGTCATCTGTTGACAGGACAAGGGGCACTGGGTGCCAGCTGGAACAGAGGAGGTTCCCTCTCAATCTCAGCAGGACCTTCTTTCCAGGGAGGGTCCCGGAGCACTGGCACAGGCTGCCCAGGGGGGTTGTGGAGTCTCCTTCTCTGCAGCCGTTCCAGCCCCGCCTGGCTGTGTTCCTGTGTGACTGGGTCTGGGTGACCCTGCAGTGGCAGGGGGGTTGGACTGGATGATCTTTCGAGGTCCCTTCCCATCCCTGCTGATTCTAGGACTCCATGCTGTATGGTGGCACACCACCATCCCGAAGACCTGTAGCAATAAGGGTGAGGGGATTGGAGCCCAATGGGTGTCCAGTCCGTAGCGACGCCACAGGGGACAGCAGATGCATCATTGCAGGACATCCATTTCTCCTGCTTTGGTAACTTCCAACGTCCTTTAAAAATGCTCTCATGAAATGTCATTACTTTCCTATTTATCCTGGCGGTACAAAACTGCCCAACTATTGGCTCTACGTGAGCTCTTTTATAATATTTTTTCCAATCACAAACACCAGTGCATTGTTCCCCGGGGAAGCCCCGTGATGGATCTCTCTATCTATCTACTTACGCGTTCATGAATCAAATCAGCCGAGTGGAGAAAGTTTGTATAATCTATGGCTTTCATAAGATTTCACCAAACTTAGGCTTCACGGGGGATTTCCAAGGGGGAGCGGGGGAGCAGGGGGTGGGTGTGATGTTATCTGCACCCTCACCGCGCACCTTCTCCCTCATCCCAGCTGATTTACTGCTCTGTCGATGCTCACCTCACCCCAAAACCAGAGCTTCAAGCGCACGTCCTGCGTGCAGGGGGTTTTCCAGGAGTGGGGATGGGCTGTTATTTCTAATGGGAAGCTGCATCAGAAACTAATCATCCGAACTGCCCTCATGTAAACACACGCTGGAAATTTTATTACCGAGGTATTTGGGGTTTTCCTGATAGAGAATAAAAGACAAATAATCGAACTTATTGGAAAATATTTACATAGGGCCACACAGAGCAAACCTTGGGCAAGCTGAAGGGTATTTACTCAGAGGAATAGCCCCGGTGCAGAGGCGGAGGAGCGGATACCGCTCGGCTACCCGGGGAATTGGAGGGAGTTTGTCTGAGTCAGACAAGCAGGCAATGGCCCCACACTGGGGCATCATAATGCTTTAATTAATTAATGTCTGTAAACTGTTTGGTGATCTTGGGATGAAAGGAGTTCTGGAAATGCCAGGTATTATTGAAAATTAATTACTCCAGCCTTCCCCCCCCCACCCGCCACCCTGATCTCCAAATCTTGCTAAACATATTTCAGTAGTTAATCTATCCTGCTGCTTTAGGAAAGCTCAGTGCAGAATTATTTGCTGCTAAATACTAAAGCTACGAAAATCTAATGAGATAGAGAGGGAACCGTTTAAGCAGCAGATTGAGATGCAGCAGAAGAGGCTGTAGCAGAGTCATATCTAGGGGATAGAGGTCTCCGTGCCTGAGGCAGGAATGGACAGAGGACACAGTGGTGTGGATGTTCCCCTCAAAAAGCTCAGCCTGCCTTTCCCCACCTGTCCCCCTGGATGGCCAAGCCAATTCACATGATGCTGGGGGATCAAGCTGCCACCGGGAGACAAACCCATGGGAGATGTAGGACAAGTTTGGGGGATCCAAGGACAACACTAACAGTTCCAGGTGCTGCTGCGTGTGCATGTCGGCAAATCAATCACTCTAAGTGCTATTCATCATTCAGAGGGAGACAGAACATGTGTATTATTTATACAAGTCGGATATCATTTGGTGTTACTTACTGAAGAGTCACCTTCTGCATCATCGCGAAGCAAAAGGGAGGTCCTGGTAGAGACTCTGTGTTCCAGCCCACCAGGCACACTCTGGGTAGCTCCAAGTGTGGGGTCAGCCCATCAAACTACGATAAATAAAATGGGTGCAATAGATAAAACAGTGCTCAGTCAGGTTCAGACACAGGAGTTTTAGTTTGTGGAGTGAACTACTCCACGATCCTGTTGGTGCTTACTTGGAAGAGCCAGCCTTGTGTTCTCCCTGGACTCTTAGTAATGGACATAGTAATATTGGATCTCTTTCAGCTCTCCTTGGGCCAAATCTACCCTTCTACTTCTGTGAGCAGGCAAATTCCAAGCCTCACACATGTCCTAGGATGCTTGAGGGGGAAACAGAAGGAAAGCATCCCATTGAACTTCCCTAACTCCAAAGTGACCCTGTTCTGTATCACGTAGAGCTGTAGATACTGCAGTCGCCGGTCTTCTGCTCCATCCCACCCCATTTCTTTGGTTGAAGCCATTTGGGTTTGGTGAGATAAGGAAGGAGCTGTGTTTGCAGATCTTCCTTGGTCACCACGATGGGAGCTGTCACCAAATCTGACCTCTCCTCCTGTCCTCCCCTGTGAGGAACCAGCTGTCTCCCCAGAATACCTCCTCAGTCACGGCTGAACGGAGGTGGAAAGTTCCACTGCCCTCCTGCAACTGCTTCCTACAGACTCTGGAAGACATGAGGTCCTTCCTTACCATCCTGAGGCAGATCCACAGCTGAGGTCTCACCTACTGCCAGCGCTCATCACAAAACCCCACCTTTCACCGAGCCCTCTTTGGAATATTTCTGAAAGCGAACAGCAGATGGGGCTACAGAAATCATCACAATTAAAAAAGAAAATGAAATAAAGTATGAAAAACAGCCTTTTCCCTTCCCAACAGCAATTTCTTCAACACCATTTCAAAAAATAAATAGGATTCTCCTTTTCTGGTTCCAGACATCAATGAATCTGTCGCGTAATGGGCTTTCGTAAAGCGATTATCCTTGATAATCTCATTAGCTGAAATTATTTTACTTTTCGAACACGGTAGATTTTTAAATACCTTTTATTTCCTATCCCTCTGGGCAGGGTGCAGTGAAATTTACTCTTAAGCAAAATAATTATCTATCTCAAACCTTAATGCTAACAAGTTTTATAAAAATAAAACCCTTCCAATCTGGGGACAGATATTAGAACGAAGAAAGTGCAAGAGAGCCCACGACCCACGAGAAGAAAGGGAAATCTCTGCGAGGGGGCAAATCTCTTCTCCCTATTGACAAATAAATCATCCTTCTTGTTTTCCTACAAATATGAAGAATAAATATTGGTTGATGCAAATGGCAGAGAGCTGAAGTCGAGGTGGGGTTTGCAACCTCCTGCGGCGGAGCGGAGCATCGGCGGCAGAAGGACGACGCTCCCTCCTTCAGCTCCCACCAGCCAGGAGCTGCGTCACCCACTTCCCCCAGCAATTAAGGAGTGGGAGTTGGTTTGAAATAAGCTTAAACCTGTGTTTCTGCGTGTGGAAGTTTGCAGCTGTAATGGGATTACGGTGTCGGCAGAGGGAGGGAAGTTTGCAGCTGGACCGGTTTGGGGGGTAGGAAGCAGCTGTTAAAATAGAGGACTAATGGTGATTAATTCTTATTATGTGTTTGAAGATCACACAATGAGTTCAGGACCCGAACCCTCCCACGGGGAGTAAACTGAAGGAGGAGGATTTAAAAAAGGGGGAAAATAGAAGGGGAATTTTAATGTAGGGTTGGCCTAACTGGCCTGGCCTTAAATCACTGTATTAATATTTCAGTGTAACTTGTATCAGCGTTATTAAGACCAAAAAATATCTAGCTTGGGAAACCTGTAATTGAGATATTCCTGCTGCTTTGGGACATCATCTGTGCTCTCTCCAAAGTGCACAGCAGGCAGCGACACTTCCCCTCAGCTTGCAGAGCAAAGGACAGGCAATGGTGCATCCCACAATTTCCTGCTTCCCACGCCAGTATGCAAAGAGGTGGGAAGAGACCCTGCTTCCACTTTTTCATCCTTCACTTTTGGTGAGTGATGCTGGTCACACTTCTGCATCCTTCTCCGTGATAAGGGATGCTGCTACCACGTCTGCATCCACCACCATGACAAGGGATTCTGGTCCCACTTATTTGTCCATCACCATGACAGTGGATGCTGGTCCTCCCTCTGCATCCTCCACTTTGGTGAGAGATGCTGATCCCACCTCTGCATCCTCCACCTTGGTGAGAGATGCTGGTCCTACTTCTGCAGCCTCCACCATGATAAAGGATGCTGGTCTCACCTCTGCATCCTCCACCTTGGTGAGAGATGCTGGTCCCACTTCTGCAGCCTCCACCACGATGAAGGATGCTGATCCCACCTCTGCATCCTCCACCTTGGTGAGAGATGCTGGTCCCACTTCTGCAGCCTCCACCATGATAAAGGATGCTGATCCCACCTCTGCATCTTCCACCTTGGTGAGAGATGCAGATAATGATGCAGACAAGGCACAAACAGCAGGAAAAGCCCAACCTGCACTCAACTCGATTTGTGGCCTCTGGGGAAGCTGCAGCATTTCCCACAGTCAGGGCAATTCACATCAGACCCAGGTTATTTGCTGCAATATTGTGGCTGGGTCCTACAGCCGGTTTGCAGGGAAAGGCCATGTGCTGGGTGTTCTGGGGCTTCCCCAGAGCACGGCAGGTAGAAGATATGAGATTTCTATTTATATCCTCCAGCCTGGCAAGGGAAGTGACAATTTAACAGCAAAGTTAAGGGCAGAGGGAAGCAGCCTGGAAAAGGCAGTGGGGGCAGATAGTGCAGGGAGAGTCTCAGCCCCCAAGCCATGGTGACCCAACTTGAGCTTCCCCAGGAGCACCCAGCCTTTCTACATGGAGAAGCTGCTCCCAGCTCATCCATTTAGAGGCTTAACAGCTTGTCGTGGTTCTCACAACACTCCGGAGGATAAAGGAAAGTGAAGAAAGTAAAAACAAAGGTGGTGAATAGGAGCAATAGGGTCAAATCCAGATCAGGGGGCTGGTTTTCAGGCTTTGATAAGGACTCATCCGACACTGTACCTGCGGGGAAATTCCACTGGGTTATAATCAGAAGGGGAGAAATGGAATAAAAGTTAAAAGGAATAAAAAGTTAATTTTTAACGTGAACTTCTTGAGCTTAAACTTTAAATCATAGAATCTTAGAATGGATTGGGTTGGGTTGGAAGGCACCTCCAAAGGTCATCTACTCCAACCCCCCTACAGGAGGCAGGGACGTCTGTAAATCACTCTAATCTTTTCAAAGCTCAAAGAGAACACAACAACAGAGATTTATTTCAGGGCTAACTAGAATTTCCTTTACTCTGCCTATGGATTTTCCCTCTTCCCCATTTTTTAGGTGCTTCTTGCTCTGCGACTATGAATGAGTGAACCACAATGAGTCATGGCTGTGCACCAAGTGTACCGGGCAATCCCGCCTGCTGCATGGCTGTGGCTGATAGCCGTTCCCAGCAGAGCTGGTTAGTAAATTAAAACATTCCTTCGAGCAGCAACTGATAACTTGGAGCTGACGATGTAGGTCAAAGACATCTGCAGTAAATTATACCCCCACCACAGGAGGAAGGGGCACACTTGGGACAGGGAGACCGTGTGGTTTCCCTACGTGAGACCAAAATACACTTCTTCGCTCGGAGCTACTGCTTCACCAGAGCCCTCACTCTGGTTCTTTTGCACCCAAGTAGCAATGGGTCAGCAAGAAAGGCTACGATAGATTTATTGCCCGGTGGTCACCCGGAGCGGAATGGGGTAGGACATGGTTTAAGCGCTGGGTGCTCAACCACAGGGCCCTCCGTGGAGCTCAGATGACCAGAAAGAATCCCCCCGCTGGCCTCCAAAAATAGGTGTGATGCGGTTTGGCAGCTTTGTGGGAGGTTGGGTTTCGGCAGTGAGTCCGTGTTGTAATTAATAAGCGATTTCTGTTTGAATGGCGTGTTTTGTCTTCGTTTGAGCACGTTCTCTGCAAAGACAAAGATCAAGACAAACCTACTCAGAACACAACGAGGATAAAAGGGAATCATAAAAAGAGACAGACAGAGGAAAAGAAAGAACAAGGGGAAAAGAGAAGACAAGGAACAGGGAGACAGCAAAGAGGGCACAGAACAAAGATGGGCAAAATGAAAAGACAAAGAGAAGAAAAGACAAAGAACAGAGATGATAGAGCACAGGAAAATATGCAAGAGAGGCACAAAAGGAGAGAGGGGGGGGAACAGCAGCCGAGAACAAAGGGCAGAGAACAGAAACACACAAGAAGGGAGGAAAATGGGAGAGAATTCAGCCAAGATGAGGTATGAAAAACAGCCCAAAGAACAAGAGCAAATAAACACAACGAAGGGAGAAGGCGGCTAAACGTCTTCTGATTTGCATTAAAAAATAAGTCATGGGAACACAGGCTCGGCAACAGAAGTGTTGTCAAGTTGAATGTCAAGATTTCTTGTGTCCTCTAAATTCAGTCGGACTGGCAGTACTTAGGACTCCTGTGGGTTGGGTTGTACCAGCAGGGAGCTGAAGGATTAGTGCCTGGTGTTGAAGAACCAGTACAAACCAGTGCTGAGGGAGAGCTGTCCTGATTATCTGTGCTCTGCCTTGGTGACACCTCACCTGGAGTCCCGTGTCCAGCTCTGGAACCCCCAATACGAGAAGGACAAGTTGTGTCCAGTGGAGGCCATGAAAATGATCAGAAGGCTGGAGCAACTCTCTGGGGAAGACAGGCTGAGAGAGTTGGGGTTGTTCAGCTTGGACAGGAGAAGGCTCCTGGGAGACCTTATAACGACCTTCCAGTCGCTGGCAGGGGCTGTCAGAGGGCTGGGGAAGGCTGTTCCCAAGAGCAGGGAAAGATAGGACGAGGGGTCCAGGTTTGAAGCTGGAAAAGGGCAGAGGGAGGCTGCACAGGAGGGCAAAGTTGTTGAATCTGAGGGTAGGGGATCCCTGGAACAGGCTGCCCAGAGAGGGGGGGGAGGCCCCAACCCTGGAGCCATTCAAGGTCAGGCTGGCTGGGGCTCTGGGCAACCTGAGCTGGGGAGTGCTAGCCCTGCTGGGTGCAGGGGGGTTGGACTAGATAACTTTTGGAGGTCTCTTCCAATCCTATAATTCTGTAGTTTTTCAAGGTGAAGGATGCTGAAAGAGTAGCAAAAATCACTTTATAAAGGTAGGGGATCCAGCTCTGTGATGAAGCAAGGCAGCAAGGGCTCTCCTTAACCTGCCTACAACTCCTTTGCAAGAAAAGCATGGCAGAAACCTCGATGCACAAGTGCTACTACATGTTTGAAATTTCAAAAAAAAGGCTTTTAAGACAAAATTCAACCTTACAGTAGCAGACAGCAGATACCCAGCTATGGTAGGAATGCCAAGAGTAGCCGGTTTTGAGCTGATCGAGTCAGTCTGCATGAGATTTAGAAGCAACACCCAGAGAAATTAGACAGGTTTCAGCCCTGCTGCAAAAGCTGAGCAGATAAATCATTCACAAATCTTATCAATGGGCTGAAAAAAAGTGACTTAGGTGAAACAGAGCTTCAGGAGGAAAATGAAGACTCAGGAGTTTTCTGCTCATTGCAGAAAAAGACAGATGTAAGGAGCTGGAAGATTCTGAGCTCTCCTGGTTGTCAGATACAGCAGGAGGAGCTCCCCTGATTATCAGATACAGCAGGATAGGAGGATTCTGAGCTCTCCTGATGGTCAGATACAGGAGGAGGATGGGAGGATTCTGACCTCTCATGGTGGTCAGATACAGCAGGACAGGAGGATTCTGAGCTCTCCTGATGGTCAGATACAGCAGAAGGACACCAGGATGATGGAGCCAAGCCAGGGCAAGGGAGTACCACGATAGAGGGATGCAACACACAGGGTTATTTCCTGCTTAAAGTGTCTGCCAAGTTCCATGTGTGGTCCTTGCAGCATTTCCTCACCTCCTTGATG
>VZRI01012371.1:71497-116497 GCA_013397515.1 Upupa epops
TCAAGGGCTGAGGTGGAAGCATCATTCTCCAGTTCTGAGGCTAAAATGTCTGATTTTTGTAACCCACCTGTCAAAGAACCTCAAAAGGTGGAAGGGCCAGTGTAAACTCAAGGCTGGATCTCATAAGGACCTCTGGGCTTGGCCCTGCAGGTGTTTTAAAGCAGTTGGTGTGAATTTATCTAGAATAATAAAATACTGTTTTCTTGCAGGGCTCCTAGAGACCGAGGGAAGGTCTGGCCATACAGAGGTAGAATCGTACAACACAAGCGTCTCCTGATGCAGCAGCTTTCCAAAACCTTATGGGTTTAGGGTGTTAAGTAATTTCTCTTATTAGAACCCTACTATTATTCCTCAGATAGTATCAGTGGTCAAGGGAGGGGATTCTCCCCTCTCCTCTGCACTGGTGAGACTCCACCTGGAGTCATGTGTCCTGGTCTGGAGTCCCCAACATCAGAAGGACACAGAGCTCCTGGAAGGGGTCTGGAGGAGAGCAGCTCAAATGATCAGAGGGCTGGAGCAGCAACCCTGTGAGGAGAGGCTGAGTGAGTTGGGGTTGTTCAGCCTGGAGCAGAGGGGGCTCCCAGGTGACCTTCGAGCAGCTTCCTGATCTCTGAAGGGGGCTACAAGAAAGCTGGGGGAGGGCTTTTGACACCGGTGGTAGCAAGAGGACAAGGGGAAAGCGTTCCAGCCTTGAAGAGGGGAGACTGATGTTGGCCATGAGGAACCAATTCCTTGCTGTGAGGGTGCTGAGATGCTGGCACAGGTTGCCCAGGGCAGTTGTGGCTGCCCCATTGCTGGCAGTGCTGAAGGCCAGGTTGGCTGGGGCCCTGAGCACCCTGCTCTAGTGAAGGTGTCACTGCCTGTGCAGGGATGATCTTTAGGATCCCTTCCAACCTTGGCCATTCTGTGACTGTATGAAAGACTCAGCCAGCACTGGGGGGCCATCGGGGAGAGCTGGTGTGCAGCGGGTTAACCCTGCTGCTCATTGCTTATATTAATTTACCCCTATTTCTAGACTGTGCTATTTCATTAATTTTCTTCTTTCCCCTCCCTCCATTTGAGATTTCCTCCTCGCGTTCAGCACACTTTCACCTTATTTCCGGGCTGTTTCTCCCCAAGGGGCGAAGTGGAGGTTCAGAAACTTCATCTGAACTTCCTGAAAAAGAAACAGATCACCTATTTAAAAAAAAACCCCCAAGTGGAATGTGCTGCGAATACAGTTTAATGCCTCCCAAAGAAAGAGCTGGCTCTAATCACAGCATCGGCTTCGGAATTCATTGTTGTGCTCAGTTCATTGATTTAATAATGTATTTATTATTTATGATTGCCACGGCAGATGGAATTCTCTTCCCATTATTTGATGTGGGTTAATCAGAGGATAATGCGCTGCTTTTATGTTTTCACCTAAAAACTCTTCTGGTGCTTGAGAAGCTCCATTTGCCAGCCCTGTAAATTAAATCCCTTTCCATCACACGATTAGGGCTGTTTCCTTACTGCACTCTAATCTGTTTAACATCTAAGGCTAATATTCACACGCGTAGGAACTGCACCTAAGGCAGAAGGCTTGGGCTAGCTGACCTTCCAACCCAAAACCTTCTGTGATTCTGTGGTTTGTAGAGGGGCTCCAAGCTTTTTGGGTGGTTTCACCACTTTTAAAATCCTTCTAAGTGGCTTTGGGGCTGTGCTGCTGCTCCTTTTCTCCAGCTGCCTGAGCGTGCTCTGGTGATGCTGCTGCTGCTGCTCCCAGGGTTTGCTCGTCCTGGCTTCACCTTCCCATCACTCAAGACGAAGCATCAGCTGCAGATGTTCAACATCCACAGATCATACAGACATCAGGGCAGAAACTCACCTTAGAGTCACAGAAACATCAAATCATAGTGCTGGAAGGGACCTCCAAAGGGCATCCAGTACAACCCCCCTGCAAGAAGCAGGGCCATCTCTCACCAGAACAGATTGCCCAGAGCCCCAGCCAGCTTGACCTTGAATGGCTCCAGAGAAGGGGTCTCCATCTCCTCTCTGGGCAGCCTGGTCCAGGGATCCCCCACCTTCAAATCTCAGATGTTGTTCCTGCTCTCCACCTCACTCTGCCCTTTTCCAGCTTCAAACCAGGACCTCTTATCATTCCCTGCCCTTGGGAACAGTCTTTCCCAGCCTTCTGACAGCCCCTCTCAGGGGTTAGAAGGTCCCTATAAGGTCCTCTCAGACTCTTCTCTTCTCCGGGCTGAACAANATCCCAGACCTTGTTCCTGCTGTCCCTACAATGTCTTCTCAGACTCTTCTCCTCTCTGGGCAGCCATCCAGGTGAGGTCTCATCAGGGCAGATTATAGGGACAGATTCACCTCTCAATCCACTGACCACCCTTCCTTTGGTGCAGCCCAGGCTGGCTTCTCACCATGTTGTGAGGAACGTTTTGATCTGGTTACCTTCAGAAAAGGTTTGACGTGGCACCTCTCCTGAACTTCACAGGCATTTCTTATTCCTCTACCCCAACATCAAGCTCCAGATGCGGATTCATTGGTTTCCTTGGAGAACAGCACCAGCAACAGGCTATTCAGATCAATTCATACATGAGAAGAAGGGAAATCAGAGCAACAAGTTTTTCATGCCCATGGACTTTATCCTACCCTACAATGATTTCCAGCCTTGCTGATGTTTGATACAGGCTTTGCAAGACGGGGTTTGAAGTTTATCTTCTGGCTTTTTTTTATTTAAAAGAACTCTCCACTCTCTGAGTCCTGCAAAAGCTCAGGGTGCCCGAAGGCACAGCCCTTCCCAAAGCTCCTGAGCTGTCAGCCTGCAGCTCTCTGGGCTGCAGAGAGGCTGGTGGATGCGCAAAGCTCTTCTCCCTAAGTCCGTGGGTAGGGTTGCACCTCTCTGCCTCCTAGCCCTGATTAATACACTGAGCACAGCAAAGCAGCTCTTGCACCTTCTTCTGCTTAAAGCAGCTCTTCACGAGCTTCAACACCAGTGAAAGAAGAAATTCAATCTCTCGGATGCACAAGTGGGCCTACAAGTGAAGGTGTAGCAGTAAACCAGCAGCAGCTTGCTCGTGACCATGTCTTCACCTACACAAGCACCCCTCGAGCTTATTGGGAGGGTGGTTGGCTGGGGGAGGAGAGACACATTCAAAAGTAGCTTTAAAAAGGTAAAAAATACCCTTTTTTGATACAAACCAACCCAACCCCAGTAGGGTTGAGTGCTCAGCAAGAAGCCGGACTGAATGAAACGTATGAGCAAGTGATTTATCTGCATCTGGGTGCCGCAGCCTGGGATTGTTTCTGCAGACAGACGTGAGAACAGAGGCAGCTCGCGGAGGCAGATTGCCTCGTCAGGGTGTTTTAATTCAATTGTCACTCCCTGTTTTCTAGTGTTTCCAGAATTTTGGATGCTCCTCCAAAGTCTCTTCGGACTCTGTTCCCTTTAGGGTATTTGGCAGCTCTATCCTGCAGACCTTCCCATCTCTTGTCAAGGCAGGAGGTGACCCTGCTCGTGCAGCACTGCTTCTCCACAGCAGTACAGGACAGGCAGCAAAACCAGGGGAGATCCCCACACCTTTGCTACTCAAGGAAAAACCCTACATTTATAAACTCGATTCTTTTTTTCCCCCCCTCTTTTGCTTTATTTTTCCCTGTAAAATATAAAGAAATAAAATTAACACCACGGGGAGATCCGTCCTTCTGGCAGGAAGAGCAAGGTGAACGGAGCGAGAGGCAGAGGTGTCATTGAAGCGATGCTATGAGGGCCGAGCTCGGTCCCCTCTCGGATGTTTACCCCTCCACGCCATTGAGCCGGGGCGCAGTCTCCCAGCTCTGCCGTGAGCTCATCGCTCATTTTAAAGGTCCACTTGTGCTGTGGGACAAACACGCTGCTCTTTCCCAGCCCGGCCTCTCTTTTTCTGCTCTACACTATCTGAATTTTATAGTTTGGAAATGAGGGGCATCTTACCCAATTAGGTCCCTCCACAGCCTCATCAGCTCCTTTCTCTAGCAGGAAAATATTACGGCGTCTCACCCCAGCTGTTCCCTTGTGCTGTTGTGTTGTCAGTCACATTCTGCTGGAGAGAAAAGCCATGGTGAGCCGAGGACATTCCTGCACATCTGTTAGCTGAGAGGCAGGGATGGCGAAGGGCTTTAGGGCAATTTCCAGAGACAATAAGAATTAGCCGCTCATCCCACAGTACCAGCGTGCTCCTTTCACCCTTCTTCAGCGAGTCCATCAAATCGGGGCGTTAACAAGGCCCAGCAACGCTGCTTTTTTATGGGGACCAGGGCCCCATAGACGGGAGCAGTGCATTTTTAATCACCATGATGTTCGATGGCTTTAATTGCCGCCCCTCTCCTGATTCACGGAGCATTTTTATAACATTTATTAAACAAAAAAAAACCAAACCCCAACAACAACCAGGAAAAAAAAAAGGCCAAAGTTTATTTTACAATCTGCAATAAAGCAGAACCACAAAAAAAACCCAGCAATTGGCTCGACGATCCCAACACATTAGTTTTTATACACAGGCTGCATATTATTCCTGCTCTGTAAGTGATGTGAAAAGCAAAATTGAAGTCCTGGATAAAATTTGATCATCTTACTTAATAACAACAGATGCTCAGAGTGGTGGCATTTTGAAAAGAGCTCTGTATGCTACTGGTTATTAAATGGCAGGACATTTGGCATCCTCTAGCATTAGACCATTTGAAAACCATAGAGTCGCATAAATAGCCGATGAGAGCTAGGGAAATAAAAAATACCCCCAGAAATTGGAGCTCCTGTCTGCATAACAAAGCTCACTTCATTTCAAATATTTAACACGAGCAGGCTGCCTTTCAAAAGAAAAGTCTGGGAAAACTTATTGCAGGAAAGGAGGGGGGGGAGTTTCGTGTCTATCTCAGACAGAGAATGGGTTGGGGAATGGAGGGGAGGGGGCGATGGTTCAACAGCGTCTGCTGCTGTGTGGCTAAAGCACGGTGCCTCTTGGAAAGGGCTCTGGTGACAGAGTCGTCTTCTTGGTGTTTAGAATTCAAAATGTTGGCTAAAATGAACACCAGAGCGGGGCAACACGGGGGAACCGAATGATTCCTGGGCAGTGAAGAGGAATGGATAACGGCAGTGGCTTTCTTCCCTGGAGGAATTCTCCTCCGGAGCATCTCCTGCCTGAATGCCGTTTGGTTGGGTTCAGATCTAACAGAGGGCGTTCTGGCCAGGGTGATGGGATCTGAAGGTGCCGCTTCCTCCTGTCTGTTTGTCCCTAGCAGCCGCTACGCTGGACAGTCATCGAGCTGGAAACCACCGGGATCTGCTTGCCCGACAGCAGCCCACTCCCTGCTCCCTCTGCTCAGAGGGAGATCGGAGGAGCGGCAGTTACAAACCTACCTGAGGCACTGAAGAAACAATCAGAACAATGAAATCACTTTCGGAAAGATTCACTAGCTGACGAATTTCATGAGATTTGAAATTTTTTAACAATTTGAAAATTTTAGAAGGAAATTTTTAGGTAAAAATTATGAAACTGAAATGGTATTGAACTGAAAAATGGTGAAACTGAACTATTAGAAAACTGGGACACTGAGAAGAGAGCAAACTGAAAAATTCTTTAGAATTGAAAAATAAAAAGTTAGAAAGCTACTAAAATGATGCCGCTAAAAAATGAAAGCTAAAAAACTTAAAAAATGAAAAAATCTAAAAAAAAAATAGAAAACTTGAAAAAACATAGAAGGCTTGAAAAGAATTTAAAGCTTTAAAAACATTTGTTAAATTTGGAAAAATTTTTGAAATATGAAAACAATTGAAAACAATTTTAATAAAAGCTTTGAAAAATAAAAACTTTTAAAAATAAAGGTTTTAAATAATGAAAACTTTAAGAAATGAAAGCTTTGGAAAAGAAAATCTTTAAAAAAGAAAAGCTTTAAAAAGAAAATCTTTACAAGAAAGGCTTTATAGCAGAAAATCTTGAAAAAGAAAAACTAAGAAAACCATTAATAATTAACAACTTTAAAAAATTTTAAGAATGGAAAACATTAAGAAAAATTTTAAAATTTNTTTAAATTACTGTTTATTTAGAATTTATTATATTTTAAATGATATTTAAAATTAAACATTAATTTTTTAATTCTAAACTTAAAAATTTTGAACTCAAAATTTGCGACAACTTTTTTGGACATTCACAGGCTTTTACAAAAAAATTAAAACCAAACAAAATTATAAATTATTAACAATTAAAAAGAATACAGCTGAAATTCTCACTTTCAAGCAAATTGAAGCCCAAGCAGACAGCACCGGGCTGAGAAGTGAGCGGAGCATCCCCGGGGCTCTAAGTGTGGGGGTGTGCGCACAGCCCTTTCCGCACACTTCACGCATTGGGGTTGTAACCGGGGGGCTCCCCCCTCTTTCGCTGAGCCGGGCTGAGCGCTGCGCCGTCGTTAGGAGGTTGCTGTTTGTTTTATGCTAATCTTCCTCCAGCGTGACAGACTGTCCCCTGCGTGGGGGGTAACTTTCAGCGCTATATTAGCCCATATGGCACCAGCTAAATTGTATCTAAGCTATGGGCTAATTATGGATGAGTTAATAAAACCCAGCAATGTCAGTCTGGCCACTTCTTCTGGTCCTCTGCCGACCCCCCCGAGTGAGTTTGCTGCCTGCTCTGCTCTCTTAAACTATGTTCATTTCTGCCGTGGGTTATCGCTGCCAAGCTTTGTGTTGGAAGCGCTTTAATCCTCTCCCTTTCCCCATGCCATGCACAATCCCATCCGAACCGTCCCTCCGCGCTTTTCCCCAGGCGATACCTTTCCCCTCGTTAATCAAGGGGTGCAGTGACCTCCCGAATCTGAAACTCATCCTCTTAAGGTTTCCTGGAAACCTGCTTGGGCTGCTGCGACAGGACCAAGACATCAGGGGATTTGCAGGGAGTAAACCCCCCCTCAAAGATAGGAGCGCTCATGCCTGGCCAGGTACCAGAAAACCCTAGGAAAGGTAGCCAGGAGCCTCTCCTCACCCCTCCTCATCTTTTAAGGTCAAGCACGTGCTTAAGTGGTTGTTTGGACAAAGGCCCAGCTTGGTCAGATAGGGAGGAGGGAGGATGAGGCACCCCACAAGTGCTGGTGTTCCCACATCGTTCCATCTGCTCTGCTTTGTGCCCACTTGTGCCTTGCAGTCGGCAGCCCCGGCAGCTGTACTTGGCTCCTCCAAAGGCACCCATCCTCAGAGAAGCAGGAGGCTGCGGCGCGGGGGGGACAAACCCTGCTCCCACCCGGAAGAGAAGGTAGATGAGATCAGTCAGTGACTGGAAAACAAAAGGGGGGATGCGAGGTGGAATTAATTCTGGACCAGGAGAAGAATAAGGGAGAAAGAAGAGATTGAAATCATCGTCGCGTCTTTACATCCATGGAACTGTGATCCTTCCTTCACCCGCAGCCTGAATGAGCAACTCAGGAGCAGTGAGAGGCCAAGCCCACTCATGAAAGGGAAGATTATGGAGATGTTTTAAGTTTTAATTAAACAACACTCAAGGACTTCCGACACAAACATCAGGTTAGGGGATATCATACAGAATTATTTGGGTTGGAAAGGGAGCTCAAAGATCACCCAGTGCCAACCCCCTGCCATGGGCAGCGACGCCTCTCACCAGACCAGGGTGCCCAGAGCCCCAGCCAACCTGGTCTTGGACACTGCCAGGGATGGAGCAGCCACAACCTCCCTCATAGTAAGGAGTTTCTTCCTAAGATCTCATCTAAATCTCCTACCTTTGAATTAGAAGCTGCTACCCCTCCAACAGCCAACACTCAGGACAAAGTCTCAAGTCCAAGTACAAAGCCCAACACTTAGGACAGGCTTGAGGTGTCTTTGCTCAGCCAGTTCCAAGGCAGCCTCCACCAGGCTACCAGGGTATTTAACCTATCTGTCCAGCTGAGCTGCCAAAGGAGTGTGACACCAAAAACCATCAGGCATGGAAACTTCTGAAAGGAGAGCACCTGAGTCCTGGGCACTGGGGAGGTCTCACCTCGAGTACTGGGGCCAGTTCTGGGCCCCTCACTTCAAGAAAGAGGTTGAGGGGCTGCAGAGGGTGCAGAGGAGCAATGAGGCTGGGGAAGGGACTGCAGGGAAAGGCTGATGAGAAGAGGCTGAGGGAGCTGGGGGTGTTCAGCCTGGGTGCTCAGAGCCTGGACTGGACTGCCCAGGGCAGTGGGGGAGTCCCTGTGTCTGAAGGTGTTGAAGGACAGCCTGGCTGTGGCCCTGAGTGCCCTGGTCTGGCTGATGGGGTGCTGTTAGGTGCTGGGCTGGGCTGGAGGAGCTCAGAGGGCTCTGCCAGCCTCTATAATTCTGTAATTCTGTGAAGTGTGAATTCGGATGTGGCAGCAGATACTCAGCACTTCCAGGTTTCAGCTCAAGCTCTCCTTAGAGGGACCTTAACATCTCCTAAAGAGAAAAGGTCTGAGTTATGTCAGCGCACTAAAGGGATTTAATAAAAACTTGCATAAAAAAAAAAGAGGGGGGGGGGAAAACCCAGCAGGTTCCACTTCTGGGAGTCAGCAACATCTTTCCAGGCCAAGCACTCTCATTTTGAGGTAATGCTGAGCAGTTCCAAGAGGAAATTCCAACACGGCTGCTGTGCTTCGGAGCTATTACTTCCACATTACAAGCCCCTAGCACTTCCAACACGAGTGTGCGAGGGGTAAGTAGATTTCTTGTTCTTTATTTCCTGTAAGGAACGAAGCCACGGTTCACACAATGCCTTGTGAAATAAAAAGTGGCAGGGCAAACCGCTTTGAAACGCATCGTACGTAACGACATGTTCCATCTGGAACTGGGGGTGTTTTTCCAGTTCCAAGTTCTTTGGCTTTTTTCCTCTTTCTCTTCTAATTTTCTCCCCTCGGTTTATAGAGAGTCTGCTAATCTACTCACACCCACAGTCCTGAAAACTCCCTTCTCGCTCAGTGAGTCACCCCTGGACATGGATTGCTGCTGTAAAGGTCAGGTTCACCGCTCCGATAGGACAAGGAGACAAAGGCAGTATCATCCGTGCTCACGGCTTTTACTCCAGAAAAACTCCCCTCACATGAGTGAACCCGTTGGTTTGAAACGAAGTCTCTTCCCCTCCCCTCAATAGCTTCAGTTAATGCAATTAAATTCTAATTTGATTCGAGCCAATTCTGGGAAATCTTGTGGTTCACCTTACATGTTAGGATCCTAGAATCCTTAGGGATGGGAAGGGACCTGGAAAGATCACCCAGTCCAACCCCCCTGCCACAGCAGGGTCACCCAGACCCAGTGGCACAGGAACACAGCCAGGCGGGGCTGGAACGTCTGCAGAGAAGGAGACTCCACAGCCCCCCTGGGCAGCCTGGTCCAGTGCTCCGGGACCCTCCCTGGGAAGAAGTTCCCTCTGATATTTGCATTATTAAAACATCTTGTTCTGTCCTGAAGAATCTGGGTGACTCTATGATTCTGTGGAGTTACTTTAGGGGTTCATTCAGTCTGGATGGCAAATCTAATGCAGCCTTCAAACTGACCCCCTCCTCGTTTTGGGAGTAACACCAAGGCTTTGCATTCTTTCTGCTGTTATAAAAACACTGAGGCAGGGGTTACTGAACTGCCCTTCTCTTTCAAGTGCTGAGACCTCTGAAGAGAGGTTGTTCAGGTCTTCAATACCACACCAGGCACTCTGTCTCTTCTTGGGTGACTGAGGCCACTTGCTAACAGAGTACCCCTCGTTTCCAGCAATTCAGGGACTTACTCAGGCTAGGAAAGGCAATCAGCAGCATCTTCAGTAACTGGAAACCTCCCT
Organism: Upupa epops; assembly: GCA_013397515.1. NCBI lineage: Eukaryota > Metazoa > Chordata > Aves > Bucerotiformes > Upupidae > Upupa > Upupa epops. The sequence continues at coordinate 81,274 of VZRI01012371.1, forward strand.
TTCTGGCGTGCAAACCAACCCTTTCCTCTGGAGGAGGATGCACAGAAGCAAATGCTCTACAGAAGACATTAGTGGTTTGGAGCTGACTCAATTATGCCCCTCCACAAGCTTTTACTGGAGCCGACTCTACGAATGGCCAGCCAGGCTCTGTGACCTCTCAGGCTCTCTAATGCAAAAATAACCCAGTCCAACTTCTCTTCCAGACTCTGCTCTCAGGAATTGCACCTCAGGTTGCTTTCTCTTTGGTAGCCATTCCTCTTCTGCATCACCTTGTGTTTGAGGAGATCTGAAGATGAGGACACTTAACGCACACCGTGCTCGCTGTACAAGTTATTGATTGCCTGCTTCCAGAGCCTTTCTCGCACAGCTCCTGCAGTGAATAGAGAAGGGAATGCAGTGGCTAATATGTGCCCTTTCCTCGAGTTCAACCACCAAAACACTTGGGGTACAATCTCACAGGATGGTGGTGTCATTATCTCAGTCCCCCTAAGCAGCAATGCTCAGGTTTTCAGCAGAGGCTGACAGCCCGAGACACTAATTATTATGATTATTTCTATTAGAGCTGCGTGTAGAAACACGACAGTAGATGCTGGATTATTCACTCTCTCTGTTTGCTTCCATATTTCTTTTATCAGAAAATAAAGTCTGAGCTAAGCAGCAAAGTTAGGAGGCATCAGTGAACTGTTCCAGCCTTGCTCTTGCTCAGACATCTATTTCCAGAAGACCTGTTGGTATGCTGAAGTCAGGCTCACACAACAAAGCCCCTCTTTTCAAGTGTCCTGTCAGAAGGGAGGGACAGCCCCATCATATTATGTTCTGAATTATAGAATCCTTAGGGATTGGAAGGGACCTGGAAAGATCATCCAGTCCAATCCCCCCGTCACAGCAGGATCACCCAGACCAGGTGGCAGACCAAGCCAGGCGGGTTTGGAAAGTCTGCAGAGAAGGAGGCTCCACAACCCCCCTGGGCAGCCTGTGCCAGTGCTCTGGGACCCTCCCTGGGAAGAAGGTCCTGCTGAGATTGAGAGGGAACCTCCTCTGTTCCAGCTGGCACCCAGTGCCCCTTGTCCTGCCAACAGATGCCCTTGAGCAGAGCCTGGCTCCATCCTCCTGACACCCACCCCTCTCATACTTATAGACAGGAATGAGGTCCCCCCTCAGCCTCCTCTTCTCCCAGCTCCAGAGCCCCAGCTCCCTCAGCTTTTCCTCATCAGGGAGCTGCTCTCCTTCCTTCATCCTCTTCGTTGCTCTATGCTGGACACCCTCCAGCAGCTCTGTGTCCTTCTGGAACTGAGGGGCCCAGAGCCAGACACAGTCCTCCAGATGTGGTCTCACCAGTGCAGAGTAGAGGGGGAGAAGAACCTCTCTTGATCTGCTAACCACTCCCCTTCTGATCCCCCCAGGATGCTGTTGGCCCTCTTGGCCACCAGAGCACGTTGCTGGCTCAGAGTCACCCTGCTGGCCACTAGGACCCTCAGGACCCATTCTCCTCCCCTGCTCTCCAACAGGTCAGTGCCCAGCCTATACTGCTACCTGGGGTTGTTCTTGCCCGGATGCCAGACTCTACACTGACCCTTGTAAGATGAAGAGTTGGTTCTTGTTTGCAGAGGGTCTGGGAGCTTCTGGGACAGAAAGGCTGTTACAGTGGAAGGAAACTGTGTTTGGGAAGAACCTGTATTATCCCATAAACAAGTTAACAAGGACTCTGTTTATGAATGTAGAAGGCAGAAGCTGTCTGACCTGTGTTTGCAGGACTCCAGGAGAAAACAGCAGCTCTCTCCTGTGCTCCTCACTGCTCTATAGCAGCCCCACAAGACCCCAGCCTTTCCCTCCTTCCTCTTTCGGGCTGGTTAGACTGATGGAACTAGTTTTAACAGCAGCAGGAGACTCAGTGCAGCACAGCATCTGATGGCAGGGGAAGAAAGCTCCCTGATAACATCTTTCACACCTCTTTTTTCCTAGGAGCTTGCTCTGAAACAGGTCAGACCCCATGTTTCATCAGGGCAAAGCTTTGTCCCCATTAGCCCCACAGCTGCAGGGAACAGGGAGGCAGCACATTTCCATTTGGAGGACCAAACCGGTCCCACTGGTGACTTTAGCTGACTGTGCTCTCCTCTTTAGTCACTGGGTCACCAGGCCACTCATGTCAACTCATAGCTGCTTCTCACAGCCAGTGCCAGCTGGAAAATGCCAGCAGAGCATTTGATTTATTTGCCTCATCCTTCTCTGTTCTCAGCTGCAGCACTGAGCTGAAGGACCTTGTCCAGCCAGCTGTTTTCAGCCACCAGTCTGCCTGAATCTCCCACATTCACTTAGATCATTATTGCAACTGATAGACTGGGTTGGAAGCTTAAACCTCCTCCAGTCCAACCTCTGTGCAGTCAGCTGGGACATCCTCAACCAGAGCAGGTTGCTCGGAGCTCCAAGGTCCAACCTGACCTGGGATGGTTCCAGGGATGGGGCTTCTCCCACCTCTCTGGGCAACCTGAGCCAGCGTCCCATGACCCTCAGCATCAAGAATTTCTCCCTTCTCTCTAGTCTAATCTCCCTCTTTTAGTTTAAAGCCCTTGTCCTTTCACAGCAGCTCCTGCTGAGAGGTCTGTCCCCAGACGTGACCTGCCTCTATGCACTTAAAGCTTCCAGTATAAAATGAGCTCAGGGGTTGTTCTCCAGAAAAACACAACATCCTCCCTCATAGGGACTGGAAGCCTTCGGGCCACCAGGCAGGAGCAGCAAGGGAAAGGCTGGACTGAGCCTGTGGCATAGCCTGGCTGTCTGCACCTCTTGGCAGTGACTGTTCCATGGTCTCATGCTACAAGTGCAACCTCCCCAGGACCAGCAGAGCACAACAGGCCTGGTTGATTGAGTTTAGCTTTGCCTCAGATTATCACCCGGGCAGGGGGGAGCGTGGAGCAGGGGGTGCTACTCCTGCCAGCAATCCCTTGGCTGGATAAAGATGCCTTTGGTAAGGGAATGATAGAGCAGGTAAAGAGGAGCCAGAGCAGAGGTGGCACAAGCCTGAGCAGGACTGTGTGCAATGTACAGGCTGCCCAGGGAGAGGGTAGAGGCCCTGTCCCTGGAGGGGGTCAACAAACAGGCAGCCAGGGTGTTTCAGGAGATGGGGTAGTGGTTTTGGGTTGTAGGGTGGATGGTTGGACTTGATGACCTTGAAGGTCATTTCTGACGTGGACGATGACTCTGTGACTCTGAGGCAGAGTTTCCCAGCAGTCTGAAGAGTCTGTGTACTCACACAAGAGAAAAGTCCTCTGTTTCAGAGCAAAATTCAATCATTTGCTATTCAACAGCTGGACACAGTACAAATCATCCTTGGTGCAGCTCGTGAACCCGCGGTAAGCTGATACACCTGAGCTCTTCACGACACTCGGGCTTGAGTGTACGGAGACTGCTGAGCTTGGAAAGGTCACCGGTGCTGTACACAGGAAACTGACCAGAGTAATCTGCAAAGAGCAGATATTGTTCTCCTTGTTTGTAAAGACTTTAGGAATGTAAACAGCGGCGCTCGGGCTCTTTCCTTGGGATGTATCGAATTCGCCGGTGTTGGGGGGGAAGTTTACACATGGAAGACTTCACAGTTGGTTTTGGCAAGGCTAGTCATAATCTTCAGCGAAAGCAAAACACGGCAGAGATCACACTCCACATTTCTAAGATCTAATTTAATTAAAAGCTTTCACTGGGAAGGGATCGTTTCAAGTTCTTCCCCACACCCCCCTCCCCTTCCTTTGCATACAGACATAAACATTTACCAGAACCAAACTCAAGCATTGATTTTGCTTTATCCCTTGCGCTAGCCTGAAGTCCCAGGAGATGAGCAGATGAGGTTGAGGTTAAGAAAGTTATGCACAACAGCTCTTAACCTGATGGCTAGGAAGATAAACAACGTGCTGGTATCATTTAGGTGATCTCGTCTATCGAATTACCTGACCCTGTTGGTTTTGGGATGGAGAGTTCCCACTTTTAAGTGAACACTTGCCTAATGCATCCTCAAAAGGCTTCTCTGCAAGATTTAACTCAAAGATCCATTAAGAAATAAGTACAGTTGCTGGAAGTCTCCTGGCGTGAGCTGTTGTCCAGTGGGATGCAGCAGAGACAGTTGCAAAGGCATCTAAAATATGGCTAGAGGCAGAGGGTTCCTGTGGGACTTGGTCTGGGTGATCCTGCTGTGGCAGGGGGATTGGACTGGATGATCTTTGCAGCTCCCTTCCAAACCCTAATGATTCTATGATTCTGTGAAATAAAATGTGCTTGATGCTCTCTCTCATCGTTGCCACCTTCCTTTCAATGTAAAGATCCAGATGCCATCACTGACTGTCTCTTAGCAGGGAGCTTTAATTCAGATCACACCTTGGGCTGTCTCAGCATCAGGGACACCAGTGAGACCACAACCATTGCTTTCTGAGGGGAAGGAGTGTAGCTGAGTGGCCTCGTGTTGATTACTGACCAGTTCCCATCATACTGATGGCTGCTCCCGGCACAGATTTGGCAGAAGCCCAGTCTAACAACAACTTTTTGGTGATGTTCATCCCTAAACAAACATGTCTTGTAAGGAAAACACTGCAAGTCAATACTACTGTTTTCTTGTAGCTCTCTACAGTGAATCATGCTGCTTTCACTGACAAAGGTCCTGCCCCTGGGTCGAGGCAATCCCAGGCACAAATACAGGCTGGGTGGAGGAACAGAGTGAGAGCAGGAGTAGGAGTAGGGGGAATGGTTTCCAGCTGGAAGAGGGGAGGTTGAGACTGGAAGTCAGGAGGAAGCTCTTCACCCTGAGGGTGCTGAGACCCTGGACCAGGTTGCCCAGGGAGGCTGTGGCTGCCCCTTCCCTGGAAGTGTTCCAGGGTAGATTGGCTGGGGCCTTGAGCACCCTGGTCTGGGGGGGGTGTCCCTGCTCATGGCAGGGGGGTTGGAACTGGATGATCTTGAAGGTCCCTTCCACTAGTTGTGATGGGCAGACAGAAAACAAACTGCTTCTTCAGTAGAAGCCTAAGGACGATCTGAATCCAAACTGCCGAGTGAGCTCACAGCCTTCCTCAAACATTTGTTTTCCATTTGCCTTTTCTTTCTGCTTTTTTTCTTTTTAAAGTAGTAATTTCTCTATTTCATTTAATTCTTTGCACCAAATCCAGATCACTTCCTCCCTTAGGTAAAGGTTTTTATTTGTTGGAGACCAAAGTGCACCAAGAGTTTTCTTTTCCATTCAGCAATTCGGTCCAATTTTTCGCAAGCTGGGAACACTCACTCAAGGTTTTTCTCGTGTAAAAGCAAATTAAGGGATTAAATGCGCATTCCACGCAACCACTCTGCTCCATGGAAGGCTCGAGAAAGCTGGGGATGCCAAAGGCAGTTTTTACTGGTTTTCTTCCTGGGAAATCATGTTTCCAAGACCAGAAAGTACTGAGGGAGGATAAGTTTTATACTGTTAACAGCTGTAGGATCGTTGGGGGTGTTTTTGTTGTTGGGTTGGGTTGTTTGGGGGTTTTTTCCTCTTCCAGTCTGGATGTTTGCACTTTTTATTTACTACACAGCCTGTCTGGAAAACTAGTTGTAATAAAAATGAACATCAGATACGGAACGTTAGGTTCATCCAGCCACGTAAAGTAAATGATGCCTCTGCTTGTTGCAGGAGGGTTGGACTAGATGACCTTTGGAGGTCCCTTTCAATCCAACACTTCCCATGATTCTAGAATCTATCTATTTATTTATTGTTTATCTATCTATCTATCTATCTATCTATCTATCTATCTATCTATCTATCTATCTATCTATCTATCTATCTATCCATCTATCCATGCATCTATCTATCCATCTATCCATCTATCTATCTATCTATCTATCTATCTATCTATCTATCTATCTATCTATCTATCTATCTATCTATCTATCTATCTATCCATCTATCTATCTATCTAGTAGGTGGAAGGTAATGGCTCCTTTATCTAATTTTATGTGAGAGCCATAAATTGAAGAAGAGAGAACTCTGGGCTGTTCCGCTCATCCCAGATTTATAGATGTGAGAGTGAAAGCTCAAAATGAACAGCAGAAGATTTTATTTACTCAGTCCTTGCTTGTAGAGCTCTTCAGTCTATTAGTATCATAATTAGTGGAAGACAAGTAGAGAACATAAATTCATCCATGGGAAAGGAAAAGATTTAGAGTCAATGTTTGGTAATCGCAGAAATAGTCTGCAGGCTGGTGATTAAGGCTTTACTACACAGGCTTTTTTTCAGCGAGCTCACTGAGAACAGGAGTTGTGCATAAGCACATGTCCTGGGCAACAGAATGAGCTGGGTTATCCATCGGATTTATCCCAGGTCAGGAGAAAACCTGGTTTGCAGCCATACACTCTCTTTGGCTTTATCCCAGGAGATGAAGAGGTGGCTACAGGGAACCATAAAGCTTCTGCTGTGGATGTAGCCCTCATGCAGAGGTGTAAGACCGTGGCTAGTGAAGGCCATGGCTTCCAGTTCACACTGAATCACAGAATGATTGAGGCTGGAAAAGCTCTCTGAGCTCACCCAGCCCAGCCCAGCACCTCACATCACCCCAGCGGCCACACCAGGTCACTAAGGGTGAGTCTGTCCTTCAACACCTTCAGACATGGGGACTCCAACACTGCCCTGGGCAGTCCAGTTCAGGCTCTGAGCACCCTTTCCATGAGGAAGGTTCTCCTAATATCCAACCCAAGTTTCTCCTCAGTTCCTGATCCTTATAATATTTGAGATGCTGAGGAACTCCCAGCATCCAACTGCTGGGATTGGAGGACTGGACTGGGTGATCTTTCGAGGTCCCTTCTGATCCCTAATGATCTCCCTGGAAGAATCGTTGACAGAAGGGGATCAAAAGCAGTTACAGAAGCCTCCAAACTTGGCTCTAGAGCTGGCTGCTGCACATCAGCATCATCTGAGTGACCCCAAAGCCAATTATGCCAACTCCCAGCTCTGAGAATCTCTTCCATCACACATAAACTCTGCCCATCATCTCGACACCCTGAGTTAGGTCGGCGTTTCTTCTCCCACTTTACAAGGACTAACCCACACACCTTTCATCTGCTCTGGGCAAACAGCATGTGATTTGTCGTTGGCTAACACCATCAGCTGTGGCTGGCCACAGAGAGGTTGTCCAGCTGCTTGGGAGCCCATTTGAATATGAATCGAGACAAGAGCGTTCCATGGAAATTTGGACGCTCCACGCTCTCGCTGGCTTTGTCTGCCCGTAGATTGTTTGTCCCTCCTTTCAGTTCAATAGCCTCTTTCAAATCCTAACAAACAAGTGTGCTGGGGAATACCACGGAACAGCTCCAAAGACGTCGAGCTCTTTTATGTTCCTAGGCATGTCACTCGCTAACAGCCCCAGCGCCTGCTCCTGCAAACTGGAACAAGGGCGAGAGCCGATGACAAAATTCCCCACTCCTGAGGAAACAAGGGAAACAAACCCGAGACAAAGAGCAAAAAAATATTTCCTCAATTAGGCAGCTGAAAAAAAACATCCAGAGCCTGGTGACTCTCATTCACGTGTGGGCCTTGCTTTCCTCACTAACATGCATCGTTTGAAATGAAGGCAGAGATCCATAGGATGGTTCTGCTTGGTAAGGGATCTCAAAGGTCATCCAGTTCCAACCCCCCTGCCATGAGCAGGGACACCCCCCACCAGACCAGGGTGCTCAAGGNCAGGCTGAACAGCCCCAACTCTCTCAGCCTGTCTGCATAGCAGAGGTGCTCCAGCCCTCCCCTCATCCTCATGGCCCTCCTCTGGACACCTTCCCACAGCTCAGTCTCCTTCCTGTGCTGGGGACTCCAGAACTGGATGCAGCACTGCAGATGGGGTCTCAGGAGAGGAGAAGAGAGGGGGAGGATCAGCTTCCTTGCCCAACTGGTCAGGGTTCTCTTGCTGCAGCCCAGGATGCTGTTGTCTTTCTGGGCCAGAGTGAACACTGCTGGCTCACACTGAGTTTTTCATTGACCAACACCCCTAAGTCCTGAAGAACAATGGCCAAGAGCTGGCTCTTGATCCTCCATGAAAAAAAATCAGGTAGGAAGTAAATGAGATGATCTGTGCTGCAGGAGAGCAAATTCCTGATGCCTTCCTCGCAGCCCTTCTCAACTCACATCAGCTCAATTGTCAGGTTAGGATAAACAGCTACGTTGGGCACTAGGACTTCCTTTAAGGGTTGGGTTTTTTGGAGAGACATCAATTTCTTATAACTCTTCCTAAGAGAAGATTCCATTCTAAACTCAAGTGCCTTCATTATTGTTGAATTTGAAGGGATTTGGGTCAAACCAGCAGCAGCACGGCGCAATTCTGACTGTTACTCGCGTGACTGTTAGCGTTGTTGTTCTTCTAGCTCTCCACTCTGATTCTGTTTGATTTATTGGAAGAGGACAATAGAGCTGCAGATACAACAGGGACTTCCTAGAATCACAGACTTCTATTCCTTTCTAAAGCTGAGCTCATAAAAGACCCAATTCTCATCCTTCTTACCCCAACCTCCCGTGTTTGCTGCTAACTGCCAGGGCAGGTTATCCCAGCCACGGACCTGACCTTTGTCGTCTGGATTTCCCCCCCCCCTTTCCTAATCAACACGGAAAGCTGTTCTCTCTAATGAAAGCAGAAAATAGCAATGAGGATTCCTGCACATCCAGAGCTTGTCTGGAGCCTTTTTCCTCTCCCCGATGGTCAGGGACTGGCAGTACGGGGAGGTTTAGTTCTTAAATGTCATCGCTTTTGTCACTTTAAGTTCTATTAAGATTGGTTATTGACTTTATGTATAATTAATGGCTTCCAAAGCCCTACATTTTTACACGTGATAAATCCTGCCGCTGAGAAACCAACAAATTTCTGTTGTTTATTGCTGTTCCCTCTTCCCCACCCAGGAGGAGCAGAAGTCACTTGAACTAAAGCCCTACGGCTTCTTCCATAAACGTGTCTGGATGTTTCTCACTTAGGTTGACGTGACAATTATTGGAGCTGGCACATATAAACACGAAGAGCAAGAGGCATTAACAGGTCTATTCACTAAGGGTTCTACACCCTTTCCCAGACAGAAACCACAACAACCTTAAATAAAAGTAACATGCCTAAATTGTGTAAATGTCAGGGTTTCTCATTCATTAACTCCCCTTGCTGTGATGTGCGATGCTCTCCGCTCTGTCTCTGCTCGACACAGAAGTGCTGGACTGAGAAAAACCAGTCACCCTGGCACAGCCACCGGCTCGTGAAGGAAACGGGCTCGGACTACGATCCAAAAATGCACTTATGTGCATTGCACCTACAGAGGAGCTTTTGCCTGGAGCTCATTTCCCCCCTCCCCGTCCTCGAGGGGACTGGTAGCCGTAGTGGTGGCCACACGGCTCTATGAACAATGCTCCACGGCATCCTCACAGCCATGACCTGCTGTACCGGAGGGAGAGGCACGGGGAAAGCGGAGAGAAAAGATGCTTTTTCCTTTCTTTGGACTGTGCCAGACAGCTTCTACCCCTGAGAAAGATCACCCTGAGGCACAGCACATACCCGCTGAGGGACCCGAGGGACCCGTGGTGTCTCCTCACCATCAGGAAGCTCTATCCTTGCAGAAGTAACCACAAACCAAGTGGTGACCATGGACTACTGTGTAACCCACCGCCAAGTGCAGACATCCTCCTCTGCCACCACTTTGGGCCCTGGCAATGCCAGGTGGCAACAAGAAACGGCCAGGTCTCCAGCTTGGACCTGAAAACCCCGCTGTTGGCTTTGAGCTGGCAGGATGGCAGCCTGCAGTGATCGGCGAAGATGAGGGTGTCCTCTTCCTTCTACTGGGGGTGGCGAAGAACATTCCTAGCTGCAATGTATTGGTCAATGGTCTCTTTCTTCGGGATAATACATTTTCTATCGAAAAATAACCCCTGGGTTAGAAAAGTAATCACTGTATTAGAGAAATAACCGATGCATTGGAAAAATAATCGATGGATTAGAAGAAAAAAAATCAATGAATTAGAAAAATAAGGGATGGATTAGAAAAAAATCAATGAATTAGAAAAATAAGGGATGGATTAGAAATAAAAATCAATGAATTAGAAAAATAAGTGATGGATTAGAAATAAAAATCAATGAATTAGAAAAATAAGTGATGTATTAGAAAAAAAAAATCAATAGAAAAATGATCAATGTGTTAGAAAACATCTCCTGTGTATTGGAAAAATAATCAATGTNTATTAGAAGAAAAAAATCAATGAATTAGAAAAAAATAAGTGATGGATTAGAAAAAAAAAATCAATAGAAAAATGATCAATGTGTTAGAAAACATCTCCTGTGTATTGGAAAAATAATCAATGTATTAGAAGATAATCAATGCAGTAGAAAAATACCTGAAGCTTTCAGTTCCCTAAATAATTCTGAATAGATCCTATAGGAAAAAAAGATCCCTTCTGAGCTTAATGCCTCCTGCTTGCCCACCCCCTGAATGACTGTAATGGATTTATTGGGCTTCTATGACCAGCAGCTGCTTCAGCAGGAGAGAGGGGAAACAGAGGAAAAGCAGCACCTCCCAGTGAATGTCAGTGCACGCTGTACTTGTGCGTGAAAAGACCCAATAAAAATATGACAAACGCACCTCTTGTGGTGGCTTCAGCTTAACTTTCTTCCTCCTGACTTGCCCCAAGTCACGTCAGCAGCCCGTGACGGCTGGCACAGATGGCACGTCATGGCACGCGTGGTGTGTGCCAGCTGTCTAGCGCCGGGACACAGGTGCCGAGGCTCGCGCTCGCTGCTTGCTGGAAGCCAGACCTCCAGGAGCCAGCCTCTAAGACAAGGAAAGGGGCATCGCCCGCGGTTCCAGTCCTTGTTTTTCAGACCTATTTGTGCGTAGAATGAAGGATTACAAGGCAAAAGTGCCTCCTAAAGGCTGCTCTGTGCGATGCTTAGGGTTGATGCAATGAGGTACCAGGATTTCTCTGCAGTGAACAGGCAACGTGTCGTTACAGACAGGGTTAGGCACAGACTCATCCCTTAAACAATTGCAGAATGAGGCACTGGGTCCTCAGTTTTTAATCTGAATAGCTAATACATCTCAACCAGCACAGACAGATGGCCACAGGTACTCTTCACGGGAGTGAAATACAGAAACAGGCAGGACATTAGACGAGTGGAATGGACTGCCCAGGGAGGTGGTGGAGTCCCCATCCTTGGAGATATGTAAGAAAAGACTGGACGTGGCATTTAGTGCTCTGGTCTAGGTTGTGGTGATGTCAGGTCATGGGGTGGGCTTGCTGATCTTCAGGGTCTTTTCCAGCCTCAGTAGTTCTGTGGAAAATCCCAGATTCATCAGACTGTGATTAGCATCATGGCCATGCTACAGTGGTTCTCAGGTTATTGCTGTTTGTTTCCCATTCCTCACCTGTGTGGCTTGGAGGCAACGTACTGTGGGCTGTACATACCAGGTGAGTGACAGGAACAATGACAACGATAATCGTAGAATCATTAAGCTTGGAAGGGACCTACAAGGTCATCCAGTCCAACCATCAACCCGACCCCAGCCTGCCCACTGAACCCTGTTTCCTAGTGCCACAGCTACGTGGTATTTGAACCCCTGCAGGTATGGTGATGCCATCCCCTCCCTGTTCCAACCCCTGGCCACACTGGCAGGGAAGAGATTTCTCCTGATGTCCAGCCTAACCCCCCCCCAGCACAACCTGAGGCAGTTTCCTCTTGTTCTGTTGCTGGTGACTTGAAAAGAAGAGACCACCCCCCACCTCTCTGCAGTCTCAGGTAATCATAGACAGCAGTAAGATCCCCCTTCAGCCTCCTCAGGATCCTCAGCCTCCAGACTAACCAACCCCAGTTCCCTCAGCCTCTCCTCATCAGCCCTGTGCGGATACAGGAGCCTGACCCTTCTTGCACCCCCGTAAATATCAGGGGATGGAGACTCCTTGCCTCGTCCCACCTGGACAGCAGTGGGTCCACAACTTGCAGCGTAGCTCAGGCAGAAGATGATCAAGTGCTTCCCATGGTCTCTCTTGGCTGCCTGGTGCCGCAGTGCCTCCTTTGTTTGCTCCTAGCAGAGCTGTTTATGTCTCACGCTGAACTGAAAGGCAAGCATCCAAAGGACTGAGTTTGAGGGTTAGTTTGGGCAGGGACCCAAACCTCTGAACACGAAGGTCTCCAAACCACCGGGGTCTGCATCACACACACACACGGGCTTTCTCCACAATCGTTCCTGCTCTCCATTTGTAACTGAGCCCCTCTCCTGACGTGCTTCCATATTTTCCTATCAAGATCAAACCAGGATATGAAAATATTGAATCCTAGGCAATAAAGAGAAACAGAGAAGTAGCCGTTGTCGGTCTGGATTGGAAATGAAGGGCATCAGGGCAAGAGATGACATTTCTTCACTCTGCAGTGGAGGGAGCCCATCCTTCACTCAGGATCTCGGTGCTGGATCTGGTGGTGAGGAATCAAAAATAGGTTTAATTGTAATTAAAAGTATTATAGTCAGATGTTTGGGTTACTGGGTTGGTTTTAGGTTGGACTGGATGATCTTGAAGGTCTTTTCCAGTCTCATCAGTACTGTGAGGCTGTGATACTCTAAGTATATAACCTGCCTGGCTGTGTTCCTGTGCGGCTTCGTCTGGGGGATCCTGCTGTGGCAGGGGGATTGGACTGGATGATCTTTCCAGGTCCCCTCCCATCCCTAAGGATTCTATGGGGAGGGCATCCTCGTGGAAAGGAGAGGAAAGGGAGTCAAAGGAAAAGAAATAGCAAAGACTTTGTATTCTGGGGGCTTCTGCACTCTGCAAGACCAGAGGGGATCTGAGGTCTCCATGGGACAAAGCTCACCCTCTCCCCACAGGAGATGTCTTGGCCAGGGTGTCAGAGAGGCCTGAGCTCACACTTCCAGCTGATTTTTGGGATTGAAGTGCTGACACTCCGCTTGGACCAATCTATCTTCATTGATGGAGCAGGGAGAGCTATTTTGCCAGCAGGGACCAGGTCCTCTAACACTCAACTGCTCAGCGCTGTTGTATTCAGTTTCATGGCTGCGTGTGCCAAGTGACCAGCAAGCCAACTTGCTCGGCGTGGGCTAGCAGCCCAGCTCGGTGGCAGGCATGCTCCCAGGCACTCTGGCTTGAGTGTGTTGGAGAGAATCTGACGGAGACAAGGCCGTGCTGGCTTCCTGAGCGCACAGAGCACTTGCAGGAAGCCGTTCCCTGGGACTACTCTGACTTGCTGTGCACATCTCAAGGAGATCTGGCCAATTCAAGGTGTGTTTGAATATTTTTCAGAAAGGTCGGGAAGGTGGCAGCATTTAGGAGGTAGGTTTGGAGGGTAAGGAGCACATTCCTTTTACTATTCTGACCCCTGTGCAGCTGTTGAAGACATAAAATAAGTCAAACAGCCTTCTGCACAGCAAAAATCCTTTTAGAAAAAGAAGGCTGAGGTTAAAATATTCTTCAAGCCCTGTCATTCTGAAAGGTCTCTCTTCTTGTAAAGCACCTACAAGCCACATTCCGAAAGCCAAGGTCATTAAAAAAAATACAATTAATTAGTAAAACATTCCGGAGTACTATTGCCACTGCTTCTCCTCCTGCTTTTCAACGCGGGATCGTCACTGAAGCGAACCTCTGCCCGCAAAAGGCTCCCTTTTCAACGCATCAGCATTTTCCCCAAGCAAAGGTTTCATTAAACATTTGTCAGCCCTCCTTATCCTGGAAATCCGTGAAGACCTACCACGCAGCGACCTCAGATGCTGATCCATGCCTGCATCCCGAGATGTCCCTCCAGCCGGTGATTTGCCCAGCAGGCAGCTGTAAACCAGTTGCTTTTTTTATCCCACCAGTGTCTTTCACGCTTGTGCTTCATCCCACAAAAGCCTCTCCTTTTCTGTCATGGAGACCTAGAAAGAAGAATTATGAGTTGCAGCTCCCCGACAAGTTTCAGATGTACGTTAGGCCACCGCACCCGTCCTCCTTATTCGAGATGAAGCCCTGGGTTACACAGTTAGCCTTGATTTAGTCAACACTTCAAGTGAAAGACAAAGCGCCTCGTGTCTACTTGAATAATAGATGCAACCAAAGCAATACCCAGCCATACAGAATGATGTTGCTTTTTAATCCAACTCTCTATTGCTTTCTTCTTTTAAATTACAGATGATAACGCAGCAATCCTGCACAGGCACTGGGGGTTTATTTTAAATACCCCGAGAAGCATCTTGCAATATTCATGCCCTGATGCTGCGTCTTTTTCAAGTTCCACTCGCTGTCTACGTTAAAACACTTCATTCCACCCCTCCTCTCCCTTTCTCTTCCCCCCCTCCCCTGCTCCATGCCCTTGCTACCTGATTTGTAATACAAATCCACAACCAAACGGCAGGTGGACACGCGTGTCCTTGTCTGGTTGCTGAAGTCCACCATTCCCGGGAATCACGGCGGTTTATCCGCTTGCTCCTTTAAAGAATTTGACAGGAGTTTTTCTTGCCTTTGGCAATCCAGTTGCAGCCTCGTTCTACATCTGTTTTGATTGTCAACCTAATTCTGAGAGCAGTCAAAAACCTAGTCAGATCTCTCATGAATATCTTGGCAGGTTATGGCTTATTTAGGCTACCAGTAGCTCTCTTGGAACGGCATCCAAATCTACCGCAGATTGACTCGCGCAGCTCTGAATCCCTCCGTGTTTACGATACCTTCCTGCAAACAATTAGTAAAATGCCTCATTGAGCAAGGATGCAAACGGCACCTTCAGCCTGCTCGACGTCCTACCCCGGCAGCGGGTGAGCCTCGCTGCCCGCCTGCCGTCTCGCGGCCTCAGCTGCACGTGGGCTGAGCTCTCCTCCAGCTGCTGCAGCAGCAGCAGCAAGGTGAAGCGCGGGAGCTCTTCAGGGAGGGGAGAGCAAATTAAAGCTCACTGCAGGAAAGTTGTGCCCCTGGCACTCTGCTCATGCAACAGCTGCAGATACAACAACTATCATCTGACATTCTGACATATACGTTGAGCAAAGCAGCAAGCGAGCCAATGCCTACACAATATCGCGCAGGGCTCCAAGTCCCAGCCTTGAGCAAAACAGGTGTATGACATCCTGTTGCTAGTCTTCAGAGGTTATGGGTACGAGGAGAGACATCTGAGAGAGGAGCAGATGAAAATAACAAAGAAGGTTAAGGCTCGGGTTGACAAGCTCATTGATAATATTTTAGATGGAACAGACCCGCACGTTGACTACAAATTGCTCCTAATGTCTCTCGTAGTCTGCAGGCCACAGTCAAAGCGAAAATGGGCTCATTCATTACTTCAGGCGAGCGAATTTCTGCAAGGAGGAACCGCCGCCACCCAGAAGACTCCAGATGTCCTCCAGGGCTGAGGTTGCAAAGCTGTCCTGGTGCCAAAACGGCGGCGTTACGCGGAGCGGCGGCGGCCTCGGCGCTCAGATGGAAATGGACGGGAGCAGTGAAATCCTTTAGCAAATATTTTTGTGAATTTGGTGGAAAATCCTGTTGCAGCATTTTGGGTTTTAATGTTGTGAGACTAATTGATTGTCTAATAGGAGACAAGGACACTGCCAGCAAAGACATTACTCCCGCGTTAGCATCCAGTACGCGGCTCTTGGTGAAACTGAACTGGAAAAACAGTGGCTTTTGAGGAAGAATTTGAAATCCAGCCGTCTGGATGTTTACGTTACGGCCCAGGATCAGGACATCGGCTGCCGTTCCTCGAAGCTCAGCGCTTCAAGTCACGTAGGCTGATCGGCCGTCGCCGAGTTGCTGTCTTTTGGTGGGGAAGGGAAGGCGTGCTAAAGCGGGGCCACGTCTACATAAAAGATGCTCGGAAGAGCACTGTTGGATATTAAAGTTAGCATCTGCTATTGTCTGGTTAACAATTGGCAATTACCATTAGTTTCCACTGTGGCTGATGGAGTCACAGATGGCTGATTGAGTCAAGTAAGTGCACTTATTCCTATTGAGGGGTATTCTAGAGCAGGAAAATACTTACGCTGACATTACACGCCAGCCAGCCAAAAAGTCACGAGGCATCAATTCCAGCTTGTCGGGCCCGTTTGAGAGACCCGGGCATTTGAATCCCGAAAGATGCTGTCAAGAAGAGCTGTAAAGACTGAAAAACTAGGTGCCAGACTGCGGTGAGGGGTTAATCCAACGCAGCAAACTACAAAAAAATCAATTTAGAGTGACCTGCACGAGTATCTCTGTCATTACAGGGAAAGCTGCTGGGAAAAATTTGGATGGGTTCTTCTATTTTTAATCAAACCGACTCGTTCGGTAATGGCTTGAAAACGTGTCGGCGATCACAATCTATCATCTTTAGTGGAAAATCTTAGCCGCTTGCTTTGCACGGCCTTAACTAGAGGTTTAATAAGCAGACGAGTGTTTAAACGCAGCCCTCTTTCCCTATGAAGTCGTGGTGTGATTTAACACCTCTGCCTGCTAACACGTCGTGCCACTCAGATGCTTTCAATAATTCTGTGCTTTCCAGGTGTTAAATTAAAAAGGGTCTCTTGAATCTGCAGGTTGGGTTTCTGTTTGTCTGGTGTTTGTGCCCTTTCTTTCACTGTGTTCTGCCCTTTCCATCTGAGCTGGTGTGTTTTCTCTGCTGTTGTGGCTCACCTCAGGGGAGGATCAAGGCAGGGGCTCTGCTGCAGGTTATCCTTCCCCGCCTGCCTTAGAATCACAGAGTGGTTTAGGTTCAGAGGGACCTCAGAGATCATAGAATCATCAGGGATGGGAAGGGACCTGGAAAGATCATCCAGTCCAGTCCCCCTGCTGCAGTAGGATCACCCAGGCCAAGTCTGAACAGAACATTAAGGACTGGAAGTGACCTGGAAAGATCATCCAGTCCAATCCCCCTGCCACAGGAGGATCACACAGACCGAGTCCAGGCACGTTTCAAACATCCCCAGAGAAGGAGACTCCACAAACCCCCTGGCCAGCCTCCTCCAGTGCCATTCCAGCCCCTGCTATGGGCAGAGACACCTCTCACCAGTCCAGGTTGCCCAGAGCCCCATCCAACCTGGCTTTGCACCACCCAGAACTGGTTCAACACCCACCCAGGACCTTCAAGACATTTAAAGACATCCAGCCTGCGGCAAGGCTAACCACATCCAGGCACCTCTAACTGCTGGGCTTACCTTGCTTTTCGACATTGACTCTCAAGGTGATGCTGCTGCCTCCCATTTACATGACACTGAAGCTCTGCCAACCTTCCCAGTGTCGATCACAGCCCTTGATAATCTCTGCAGTTTTACATCCTGTGCTTATCCACCCTGAAAGGACACTTGGAGGATTAGCACAGCTTTCCTCGAGAGCGAGAGGGTCGTCTGAACTTGGAACAACTGCAGAGAGCACAGAACAGTCAGATGAGGCTGAGTCCACTCAACAGCTCTTGATGATCTCAGGGGACTTTGGGTCAGACCCTCAGGAAACCCCGGGAGGATTTGGTTTGGATTTTCCTGGATCGATTTCCAGACCTATTGCAGCTTCAGAAACACCAGACGTTACTGGATGTGGAGACCTGGAAATTACAGTGAGGAAGAGTGAAAAAGCATCTGGGGTTGTTTAGCCTGGAGAAGACAGGAAACGGTCTCAAGTGGTGCCAGGGGAGGGTTAGATTGGGCATTGGGAAAGATCTCTTCCCTGACAGAGTGCTCAGGGGTTGGAACAGGCTGCCCAGGGGGGAGAGTTACTGTTCCAGGATAGGTTCTAGAAGCAAATAGATGTGGCCCTGGGGGACAGGGTTTAGTGGTGGGGTTGGGGTGATGGTTGGACTGGATGAGCTTGGAGGTTTCTTCCAACCTTAATGACTCTGTGATCATTCTCCTCCTCCTTAATTTTCAACACTCATCTTGCAAACACCCTGGGGCTGATTCCCTACCATCAGTTGGTGAAACCAGCATTGCAGCTCGCTGCATTCAACATGTTCAAAGCTCGGGGATGAAGAGACAACCAGGATTAAGGACTCAAAGCCATCACACCTGTAGCAAAGGCTCCTGAGAAACCTTGGAGCTCTCAGCTCACTCTCAGCACAGAACTGCCCCAGTCTGGCAGCGAGCTCTCTGTTTCCTTACGACAGCGAGCACGGAGCTCAACCGAGCGAGTCTCCTACACTCATCCCATCCCAACTCACTTCATTCATTACAGGGAAGAAAAACAAGAAGGGGGGGTTGGTTGGAGAACACCCCCCCCCAAGCAAACCCCAAAGCAGAGGTTCCCTGTCCTCTTGCTTGGTGGAGCCGGTGCCAAGCCAGCACAGAGATGATTTTTCTTGGCATCTTTATTTCTCGCTGATGTTTTCTCAACGCTTAGCATTAAGCTGAAATATTGTTTGCCAGGGATCACTGCCCATCAGGTGCTTTATTACAGATGAAATTAGATTTCTTTACAGTTGCACTGGAAGAGGAGAGAGGATGTGAATAGCTTTCTAAATCCTACAGTCGTCGCAGCAAAGCAGGAGAAAGCCATCCACGCTCCCCCTCCACCCATCCCAATCAGAGTCTTCACTCCACCCTCTCAAATTCAAAGTGGATTTACCAGGAGCAATCCTTTTCAGCCGAATGTATTTATAGGACTGGGAGTCGAACGCTTAGGTGGGTTTGTGTCCAGCGGGGGTATTTTTATCCCTGCAGCCAAACCCCAGTTAGCTCCTTTTCACTCCGAGAGCAACAGTCCCGATCCAGCAGCTCCTTACAAGAGGAGTGTCTTCCCTGAGGGGAAAAAGCACCCCAAAATAACCCCAACCTCGAGCCCTAAAGGTGACTTTTGGAAGCCAATAAGACAAACACGTTGCTGCCGCTGCACCCGGCGCTGGCAGCTTCCCACCCCGCTGCTCTGCTGCCACGGTGGCAGCTTCGTGGCTGCTGCGAACGCATCCCTTGCCCAGTAAAACAGCCAGTACTGGCTCCTGCCCGAAACACTCTACCTTCAGGAGACGACGGGCAGCATCACAACAGGCAAAGAGGGTATTTCTATTGATCCCTTCTCTTTTCCAAAGGAAACTCCCAGTGCTTTTTTTTTTGCGTCTGAAGCTCTCGGTGAGATTTTTTTTAGAGGACTCCTTTTCTTTTATAGGGGGAGAGGAGGTTTTGTTGGGTTGGGGTGCTGGGTGGTTTGTTTATTTAGCCTCCTCTCCACGCGAGAGAAGGCTGGAAGTCGCACCTGCGTAACACACACACACACAGAAAAAAGCAGAGGCTGGATGAAGCTGTAAATTGTTTAACAGCCAATCTGGAGAAGGAGCAGCGCTGGAAAACATAATACCTCTGGAAGGCTGGAGGCAAGATTCATTTAAACAGTTTTCACTGTCATCGATGTCACCAATTTGAAGCTTGTCTTGTTTACCGGATGAAGGTTTCACACTGTGTCAACGTTCTGCCAGGATCCGGCATTCAAATGAGCAGTTAGTACAAGTCAGCCATAAACATGGCAGATCTGTTAGACTGGCAGCAGCCACCGCGAGCTCCCTGGTGCAGCTTTTAAGCACTTGGCATGCTGCTAGCTCAAACTGGAGAGGGGGCTGCGTGCATCATTTGGGCCTGAGTGCAATGCACTTGAAATAATTACTTTAATCAGCAAAAGTTAATTACTTTAAATCATAAATTAATGGCGGAGCATTTGGCAGAGCCTGATGTGCGCGGCGAAGCTGTCAAGCAAAAATCACAGGTGAACCGGCGACCCCTTTCCTCAATAACACGGGAGGGAAAGAAAGGAAGGAGCTCACCTACCGCGTGGCGCCGCTTCTGCCGCGGGAAAAGGAAGAAAGAACCATTGGGAAAAAACAAAGGGGGGAAGGAAAAAGAAGAGGAAGAAGAAACAAAGAAGAAGAAGAGTAAAAAAAGAAGAAGAAGAATAAAGAGGAAGAAGTCTTTGTAGCGGGAGAGCAGCCACCTTAAACTGTCACCTATAAAAAAAGGGACTATAAACAAGCAGATTGCCGCTAAGCAGGTGCTGCTGGAGGAGTCGGCCCTTGATAATAATAAGATCTTAAAACGGCATCTGCCTTTATTTTATAGCACAATTGGAAGGATGGTTAAAAGTAATAAACCCAGCTGATATGTTTTATGAGTTGGGGGATTTGCGGGGGGGGAGGAATCCAAGATTTGGGGGGAGGGTGGGGGTGGAGAAGGAGGAGGAGAGGCTCATTTTGAAGTGTGTTAAGAGAAAGGGGGTCGTGTCTGTGTGGATGGAGGGACACAGAAACACACAATCAGTATCTTTGGGTGGGAGACACCTTTGAAGTTCATCGAGTCTCAACTTTGACCTAGCTCGCAGATACCGGAGCCTGCCAACCGCTGTTTCAGCATCTCACACTGACAGCCGCTGTTTCAGCATCTCAGGCTGCCGTCCCCGGCCCCACACTCTTTAGGTTGTGTTTCTTATTCCAGCTGACAGGCAACTGGCAATTTGAGGCAACTCTACAAACGAGGCTACGGAAGCACTGGAAAACCCTCAGCACAGAGCTACACCCTTCGTATCCTTGAGGAAGAGCCCGCGTGCGGCTTTACGTCACTGTTTGAGAAGACATCCCCCCATTGCATTGGAAGGCACCTGGCGTAGTCACCCACAAATGACTTGAAAGAGGTGTGAGCTGAGATGAAGAGAGAAAGCTAAACCACACAGCCGCCGTGTCCAGCTGTGAGAGTGAAGGCTGAGCTCGTTTCTGGAGGGTGAAAGGGGAGCAGAGAACATTTGTAGACTAACGAAACAACAACAGAACCGTGGAAATCATTGTAAAGCTCATAAAAACATTGGGTTTTTCTCATAAAAACATTGGGTTTTTGTCATAAAAACATTTATTGTCATAAAAACATTGGGTTTAATCTGAGGGGAGGGAGAGTGGCTGAGGCTACGGTCGTGAACGCGTTTGAGTCATCTATGCGTTTAATATACCAATCATTTGTATGCATGCACACTCACATCTGCATCATGCCCAGTTCTTTATCAAAATTCACTTTAATTATCGAATAAGATTTTCCCAAAGGCCTTGGCTACCTCTGTTCCCTTTCCTATTTCCAGGTTGACCCAGCAAATCAGATTGGTAAAGCGGCCGTGTGAAATGATCATAGGAAACCTCTGTCTCGGCCTGCCTGGAGGTTGGCTTCACCCTCAACGAAAGGAAATAAAACCAGCAACTCACAAAGCATTTCTGCAAAATGCATCAGTGCTGTTTGCTCCTGGCACCTGGGGGGACACTGCTACCTCCCACTCAGCCTCCAGTCCTATAAAAACCTGCTGAAACAGTTTTGAGCACATCACTCGGTGTGCCCTACCCCTGTCAGACCCCCTGTGAGGGTTTGTGGTCACCAGCACTCCTGGTGCCCTTGGATGGTGAGAACCCACGCAAGGGGAAGGGCTAGGGTCTGCCAGCCAAGCCTCCCATCACAAACCCCTAACCTATCACTGCTCAGAAGTGAACCATGGGGTTGTTCTTGAGACCCACAGTGTGAGGATGGAGGTCCTTCAGCCTCACCTTAAATCAGATGGAGATGCTTCAGCCTCAGCATAAGGGACTGCCCAGGGCAGTGGGGGAGTCCCCGTGTCTGGAGGTGTTGAAGGACAGCCTGGCTGTGGCCCTTAGTGCCCTGGTCTGGCTGATGGGGTGATGTCAGGTGCTGGGCTGGGCTGGAGGGGCTCAGAGGGCTTTGCCAGCTCAATAATCTAGAGCAGTGTGAGGACCTCAGTGCACTTCAAAATACAGATGGGCTTTTTTGACTTCTTTTTCTTCACTGTGAGTGGCAGATGACTCAATTTTTCTAGAGCTGCCGTCCTGCCCGTTTTAATGACACTGAACAATGCGAAGGGGCTGATATCCCAAAGCCTGAAGCTGCTCTTCTTTTAATCCCAAAGGACACCCTACTTCTGCTCTACAGGTTTGCTGCCATCCCACTCCTTTTCCAGAGCAGAAGAAGAACCGACAGGAACTTCTGTTGCCAACAACCCTGTAGAAAACCCCGGTCGATTCGGGCTGCGCGGAGGTTTGCTCTGCCGCTCCATCATTCCCCAGCGTCCAAATGAGCTCCACATCAACGTTATCGGTGCCTTTCCTAATCTCACAAAACACACCGAACTCCACAGCGGTGTTTTGATTAAATTCTTCGGCTCTCCATGATCCCAGGCACTGTTTTATGCATGACCTTGAATGCACATAACCCAGACATTTCCAATTCACAGAGACCTTCTCTTTGCAAAAATATGGTAAGCGCATCAGGAGCGGGTGTCTAAGCGGCAGCATCCAAAATGGAATCAAAGATTGCCTTGGACAACTGCAGAAAGTCAGGCTCTCCCCCAGCGATATCACTTGCCAGAATACTCATTGTGAAGGTTGCCAGGTAGGTGACTGAGTACAGAGGCTGAAATTACTTCCCTGGGTTCTCCTTTGTTCCGTGGAGGTGCTAAAGTTTTCAATATTTCTGTTTATTACAGATGTCCTCTCAGGCTGCAGCAGCTCGGGTCAGGAGAGGTGCTGCCTGGGGTTGGGGAGGAACAAAAATCCCCTTAAATACCCTAGCAGGGAGAAGCTGAAGACACCCGCATCCTCAAGACAGGGGAAAAATATGTCCAGACAAGCTGTGGCCAGGGAAGTGATGAGGAGCAAAGTGGTGGTGGGGTGGGGGGGTGTCTTCTCAGGGAAAGACAGAGCAAACGCAGAGCCTGGGGAGACCAGTGAACGGGTTACTCTTGTGACAGCTGCCAGCTTTTCCCATATAAATAATGAAGGAAGAGAAGTCATTTAACCAACTGCCATTAACTCACAGCAAGCCCTTGAACCATTAACGCTGGGGTGCCTTGGATGCCACACTGACCTCTGCTACACGGCTCCTCCTGGAAGGACAAGCAGGAGCTCCAGCCAGAGCCTCCTTAAAAGCAGCCAAGCCCCCTTTTCTCATCTCTAGGACAACACAGCTTCAAAACACCAAGTGTAGTCTGGAAGGTGTTAGGAAATACATGGGAATTTGGGTTTCTTTACGAGCGACTCAACACATAAAAACCACTCATGCTCTGCAAGAAGCTGGTCCGCTCATCTGGCGCGCGAAGGCTCCCGCAAGATCAGGATTCAGATGCTGCTTTTGAACAACATATCTCGAAGATTTACATCTGCTGGCCCCCGTTCCCTGCTCCACACCCTGATTTACAAGCACTCTCCTTGCAGGAGCTGCTGTGCCAAGGCACTCACGCCAAATCGCATCGGGACGCGCAGAGGCTCCAGCCAGCAGTGTGTGTGTGTGTGTGTGTGGTTGAACTAGATGACCTTTGGAGGTCCCTCCCAACCCTACACACTCTATGACTCTACGACACCATGAGCAGCAAACTGAGATGAAGAAGCAGAGATGGGGAGACCAAACTCTACTCCTCAAGTCTCCCCGGCGCAGCCACTCAGGCAGCACAAAAGGTTTCATCGAGAAAACACTTCTTGATTAGTATTCCACCCTAAAGAAGCAACTGGATGCTAAGGAAGGACGGACTTCCCAGAGCCCTCATTTTTTATTTCCTATTTTATTATTTTCTCTCTTTTTCTTTGCTTTTTTTGTTATTTTCCTCAGCACCTAAGCTGTTTCAAATTAAAGAGAATCCGGCTTCAGGAGTCGGTGCTATTTTAATCATTCCAATGTGTCCGGTCCGGGAGATGAACTCAAAAGGTGAATATTAAAAGTAGTTGTGGAATTCAGTCATTTCACGAATGAACACATAATAGCCAAAGGCAAAACCGGAAGGCAACTTCACTTCCAATCAGTGTTTTCATTTTATTGAAACCAGATTGGAATTCCTGGAAAGAAGCCTACATATCACATCTTTAATACTAATTTTCATATACTCCAGTAAAACTGTCAGGCTGAATCAGTTGCTGAAGAAAGCTTCCTGTATAATTTACAGAGGTACCTCCCCTGTAGCCTGCCACTTCGTCCTGAATCAGAAGACGTGGGTTTGATCATGCTCGCAGGTTTCCTCTCACCTGTACGGGTTCCTCGTTGCCTCTGATTTGATTATTAAAATGGGATGGTTTATGGCGAAGGCGGTGATAAAAGCGAAGCAGCTGCTCTACGCTCAGCCAGGCTTTATGGGCTTAAACACCCCCACCACCACCACCACCTCGCTGCAGCGGAGGTGACACATGCCCCTACACAGATAGGCTCCCCTCAATCCATCTCTGTAGGATGAAACGACGCTCACAAACCCAGTCGCTCTGTTTCTGCTCCCTCATCCCTCCAAAAACATCAAAGAGTGGACAAGAAGCAGAGGATTTCCACACGCAGATAAAGGCAGAGCTTGGACGATGCCCTAAGAGCCTTTTCTCCTAAGCCCCACGATAAACCCACTGGTTTGAAGCGGGGTCCAGCGAGGCTCCGTGGCCACCAGCCACCGCAGCCGCCTCCAGAGCAGCTCCGTTAGCTGCTCCTTTTCTTCCCCCCCTTCCCCGAGAGCTGCTCCCTGCCAAAAGCATCTGCCAACCCCCCTTCCCTGCCAGCACTCGGGAGGGAAAAGAAGGCAAGGAGCTCACTAGCCCCATTCCCACGAGTTCTTCCCGTGCTCCGGAAGGAGGGATGGGGTCAGCAGTGGGATTCGGGGGGGATGTTCTGTGGGGCTGCTGGGCTTTGGGCAGTGTCAGCACTCCCATTAAAGCTCCATTAGTCTGGGGGTTAGAACTCCTCTGTGAAAATGCGTTCAGGCTGCAGGAACTTGGCAGAGGAGGAGGGCGGGTGGGTTTGGGGGATGTTTTTTGTTGTTCCCCCCCTTCCCCTCCCTTCTCCGAGTTGTTAACAACAACAACAACCGGCCCCAACAATGATGTTGGCTGCTTTTTCAGCATCTTTTGACACTCGTATTAAATGTTTATTGGTTTTAGACATTTCTGTGCTGGCAAAGCCCTAAATTGTCTCCATGATAGGAAAAAAAAACCCCAAGAAGAAATTTAAGGAAGCTGGAGGGGATCTCTGGAGACTTCGATTCAAATCCTGATGAGGCCACAAGGATAAATAAGAGCTGACTCGACTCAGACTCATCTCGAGCTTCACAAAACCAAGGCTCTGGATCCACACGGGGGGAAAGCTCTATCAAGTTAGCCCCGGGACAAGTGGGGCAGCACCACAGCGAGCTGGAAATCTCCTACCACACTTCAAGCTTGAAAACCAGGAGCTCTTTTTCCACCCAGTGTGTTTTAGCATCACAGCACCCAGCATCGAGATCCAGCTTTTCATACCGTGTGCTGTCCTGTAACCTCTGAATTGTGAGGGAGGGGAGAGAACACGCAGGAAAACAGCTGAGGAATCAGTGTTTAAACAGCCAGGTCTCACAGGCACCACGTCCCTTCCTCTGGAACATCATCGGGGTTTTTAGGGCTGAGAGTCAGTTGTTCTCACCCTGCAAGGGGGATACTAATGCCTGGGATGCAGCCAGCAACCAGCACCTTCACACAGCAGGCTGCTCCCCTTCCTGCATAACCCTACCTGACCCCAAAATGGGCCAGAAGGCCACCAAGACTGCTCTTCAAGCTGCATCAGCTGCATCAGGAGGACTCACTACGTCATGCTGGAGGCAGCAGCAGAAGGAGCAAAGCAAATCTTGACGTGCTGGGCAATGATCAGAAACACTGCAGTGCCATGGAATCACAGGATCTCAGGGCTGGCAGGGACCTGCAAGGGTCATCTAGTCCAACCCCCCTGCAATGTGCACACACCAGCTGCTCTTTGTGTTTTAAAGCCTGACACAACAGGTCTCCTCTCGATACTTGGGAGGTTTTGTCAAACACAGAGTCACAGAATTATTGAGCTGGAAAACCCCTCTGAGCTCCTCCAGCCCAGCCCAGCACCTAACAGCACCCCATCAGCCAGACCAGGGCACTCAGGGCCACAGCCAGGCTGTCCTTCAACACCTCCAGACACGGGGACTCCCCCACTGCCCTGGGCAGTCCAGTCCAGGCTCTGAGCACCCTTTCCCTGAGGAAGGGCTTCCTGACAGCCAACCTAACCCTCCTCTGGCAGCTTCAGGTCCTGCCCTCTCGTTCCAGCACTGGTTGCCTGGGAGAAGAGCCTGACCCCTACCTGACTGCACCCTCCTTTCAAGGAGGAGATCCCTCCTGAGTCTCCTCTTCTCCAGGCTGAACCCCCCCAGCTCCCTCAGCCTCTCCTCATCAGCCTTTCCCTCCAGTCCCTTCCCCAGCCTCCTTGCTGGACAGGAGGAACAAGGGCTGGGATCTGAGGGTGGGGGATCCCCCGTATCTTGACCTCTCCTTTCTCCTCTTTCATGGTAAAACCCACGAGGACACACTTCTGGAAGTAGCAGACCTCTGGCAGCAGGTCTGCTGTGTTTGCTTATCACAGAGTCACAATGGCTGCAAAGGACCTCCAGGATTAACTAGTCCAGCTCTCATCCCAACAGCTCCCTGACCCCCAGACCATGGCCTCAAGGGCTCTAGCTACTCAGTTAAACCTCTCCAAGGATGGGGACTCCATCCCCTCCCTGAACAGCCTGGTCCAGTGCCCAACCACTCTCTCAGGAGAGAGCTTCTTCCTCAGATCCAACCTCACCCTCCCCTGATGCAGCTTGAGGCCACTTCCCCTCATCCCATCCTTAGGAATTTGGGAGCAGAGACCAGCAGCAGCCTCTCTTCAACCTTTATCCCCTGTCATTTCCAAAGCCCTTTAGAAGGCATCACCTGAGCACCTGGAAAAGTCTGTTGCTGCATTTTGAGCTGGTGGGGAGCAAAGTGGGAGCTGCACATGGAGTTGTGGGGTGCTGTGTAGGCAACTTACCGAGCACCGTGGGCGTCTGGCTGCCTCCAGGCCAAGGAAAACAATATCCCACATGGCCTTCCGGAGCTCTTTCCTGCAGTACGTGATAGCCGTGTCCCAGTGGGTATCCAGAGCTCCCTACGGGGTGGGATAAAAAAAGGGAGGATGTTGTTTATTTCTGTTGTCACAGAAGAAGGCCAGGAATTGTTAAGCATCCCCAGCCTCTTATCGCGGATGTCTTTCACCACCCGCCTGCGCCTTCCTCCCAAGCCCAGCCTGGCAGATGCACTGGAGTACACAGCTCTCGTGTGTGCCCCAGGGACTGTTCCCGCTGGAGGCTTCCAGGCGTTGTTATGGGGTTATTCCCAAACCCAATCCTGATTTTCCTAATTAGGTGATCCTTTTCGTTGATGGGTGCTGTCACTGGATTCGTGTTGACCCATCTGTTCTGATGGTACTGGCAGAACTAGGGATGGAGTTCTCCCTTGTCCTGGGCACTGGGGAGGCCTCCCCCCTCCCAGGTCCTAGGGCCAGTGCTGTGCCCTTGGCTCCAAGAAAAAGATGGAGGGGCTGGAGTGGGTTCAGAGGAGCAACGAGGCTGGGGAAGGGACTGGAAGGAAAGGCTGATGGGGNCCTGGGGTGGCTGCTGGGGTGCTGTTAGGGGCTGGGCTGGGCTGGAGGAGCTCAGAGGGCTTTTGCAGCCTCAAACATTTTGTGACTCCATACAAATCTTGAAGCTGAAAGGGATCGTGGATGCAGGGCCACCACAACAGCATTTTTATGTATGACCCCGAGACTGAGTTTCTTAAATTGGCTGAAATTTGAATCTACTGGGTCACTCTGGGAATGACTGACCTCCTGCACCCTTGCAAGCTGAAATCCCACCAGGGAAGAGTTGATGGAAAGACTGAGGTACTGCAATCATCCCCAGAGCTGATACCAGGCTACAGGTACAGAGATGGACAAGAATAGGGGGAAACACCCCAACCAACCAACCACCAACCCACCAACCCACCAGATAAGGTACCGTGGCAGATCAGCTCGGATGGGAGGGACCAAGGAGCCCAAACCTGAGACAGACAGAGGAGCACCTTGACAAACAGCTGCCTGGGATTTCATTTGAGGGTCAAAGCTGATAACAGCTGGAAGGATGGATCCTGGCAGTGACGTTTGGTAGAGCCTGACCATAAAACAGAGAGATGAGGCTTTGGATCCCAAGGTAGAAATCTCAGACACTTACTGTTCAAACTGAGGGCTCCAGAGAAGCAGAGCAGCAGCACCATAACGTCCAGCCTGATCGCTGTGGAACCCCACATTCCAGCAGACAAGGCATCCTGTGGGGATAAAATAAGTGACTTATTCTTGGGTTTAGGGAATGAGTAGCTTTGGCCACCAGCAGCACCCACAAGGCAAGCAGGACAGACTGCACCTCTGCCACCCCTGCATTGTCCTCCGCAGTGATTTACAAACCTCCTGAGCTGCTTCTGCAAATTGCAACCATTTTTCCTCCCTTAATTTTGGTTTCCAGTGCCTAAAACAAGCCGGCCTGGGGCTGGCAGCGAGCTCCCTGCTTTTTGGAGTAGGATGAGGAAAGCCTTTGTCCTGGCTCTGGAGGGCAGCCAGAGCAGAGGCTTCTGGATGGAAAGACGTGGCTGAGAAGTCAACGTTCAGTCATAGTTTCCCCCCTTAGTGTTTAATATCACATCTCGGGTCACCGAGTGCACACTATTAAAATGAAAGTCCTTCAAAAACACTGGGAATAGTTGTAGGAAGATGGGAGGGGGGGAAAAAAAGACCCCCAAACCAACCCCAACCGGAAAGTAAAATAATAATTAAGAATCACGGGGCTCAGTTTCCAAAAATAAAAGTCTCTCTCAGCAAACAGATCAACCCAGCCCCGGCGCTGTGGATAAAATTATCACCCCCATAAATATTTTATGCTCCCCGTTCTAATTGCCAAAAGAAAAGTTCATTTCTGAAGCGAAGTTGTGGGGTTGGGTGGGTTTGGGGGGAGAGTAGAGGGGGTGGATGGGTTGGTCTTTATTTTTAAACCCTTAACATCAGGACTGAATGGCTAATCTGAAATTAATAAATTTTTCAGAGGTTTCTTTGGGGGAAAAAAAGAAATAAATAATAAACTTTAAAAAAAATTCCAAGCTGAAATTGAGCAGAAGACCACGGGGAAGTCTGTAATCTTTAGTCGGACGCCTGGCACACCACCGCTCCGGCCGGTGCCAGCATTGCATTCTGACAGAACAAGTGTTGCATGAGATGTGAAGGATGACTCCGGTCTGCCGAAAAACCCTGGAGCAGGTGTTCCTCATCCTCATTTGCAATGGAGCATGGCCCCTGGCTCAGTGAGCTGGAGCAAATGCGCTGGCAGGACCCATCATGTACCTGCGTGCTGAGATGCACTAATGATAATGGATGCAGGCCTATTAACCACCCCATTTGTAATGGCACACAACGCTGATTGCTCGGGGAGTGAGTCAGCGGCTTTCCAAGAGGGAGCGGGGAATGCCGGGAACCCGTGATCCTTTGTGCATCCCTTCTGCTCTGCCGGGTGTCGGACTCCGTTAGTCTTTATTTAATAACACAAACGAATACACGATCTGCTACGTGACTGCACACCCAGACAAGTCGCTGTGGGCAGCTCGGCATCAGCCTCGGCGTCTTGGGCTACGATCAACCCCGCTTCCACCGTTCGGCTTTGCCGGAGCGGGATGGTGGCCCCGGTTGGGTTTGATCAGAGAACGACCAACTCCAGGGGAAAAGTCGAGTCCAGCGAGCACGCCGAAGCTCCAGGCTTTACAGAACCTCCTGCTTATCAGTGAGTGAACAGAGGAGGAAACATTCTGCTCAGCCTCTCCCCTTCCTCGCCTCACTTTCCTTGGGAAAGAGAACCCTCCAAGAATAACCTCGCAAAGCACACACCCGAGCTGCATCTCTGTTTGCATCCATCTTAAGTAACTCCTGGCTGCTCTGTTTTAGAGGGGCGACTCCTGCTGAAAGCCCAGAGCCCTGGTCTGTGGAGAGAGAAGGCAATCGGGGAAGGATGCGCTGGTGAAGAGCGGCCGTTAATAAATAGCTGACGTCACTTGGAGGTCCTGGAGCCCTCAGCCAGCTCGGTTCAGTAGTGGCTGTCGGGCCAGAACACTGCAATCAGCAGAAACACCCTCTCATTATTATTGTAAACTTAACTAGCAGCTCTGCCAGCTTCCTGGCAAACTCCAACGAGCTGCCTACGCTCTCTGCTTCGCAGTTTGGATTCCTTAGCAAAACGCGGGGAGGGCTCTTCGGTGGCCGTTCGGTTGCCAGTTGAGTCTGTCGGGCAAACATCTTCAATTATTTGGCTTAGCAAAGTGCTGCTTTTCGTGCATAGAGGATGGTTGATGCCGATAAATAAGGGAGGTCGGGGTCTGACTCTGTTTGCTCTGTAGACGGATGGTTCCCCCTGTGCTGTTTGGTTTTGTTGGGGTGGTGATGGTTGCACTGGACGATCTGGGAGCTCCTTTCCAACCAGGATTATTCAGTGATTCTGTGATGGAGACTGGGCTGAAACACCCCAATATTCCTGACGAACCACCTCGTATTTAACCATTCTGATTTCACTCTCGCTCAACTCACCGCTTTAAAGACCAGCCATGGCTACCCAGTCCCCCAACCCCCATACCCGACCCAAACTTGCTGGCAGTCACACTGTAGTCATCAAAGGGCCTGGAATTTCTCCCCGTGTATTGTACAGTATATTTCAAAGGAAGTTTTCTGCCATGCACAGTATATCAATACTCAATGTGGGAGTAATTTAACTTCTTAATTTATTGCAGCAGTAACGGCATTTTCAAACTGGTCATAAAATATTCTCCTGCTCTTCTAATCCGGGTTTTCAGTGTTCTATAATGGGAATTCTATGAATAATATTGGGAAGCGAGAGATATTTTATACGGCATCTCTAAGGGAACAGCGTTATTGCATAAAAGTTAGGTGACATGGGAGAGACGGATAGAGGTGGTGCTTAAAAAAATGCACCCTTCAGGAGTTGTCACGTGAATAATAATGATTTAGTGACAGAGGGGGGGTTTCCCCCTCCCTAAAAAAATCACATCTACCCCAGGATGGGGTGACAAAAAGTAAGGTCTAATTACGGATGGCTCCGAAGCATCGGTGAGAATCAGCTGTCTCATGGCCATGGCCAAGTGCCCAACGATCCTCTGCTGGCCCGTTGTGAATATATCCTCAGGATATTCTCTGAATACACCCTCAGGATTTTTGTGCCTTGCTATTAGCGAGGCCCTGCCTCGTAAACAACAGCACAGGAAGGATTTGCATTCGCTGCCCAGACAGAAAGGTGATGGGAGCACCACTGTCCTCCTCAACCAGGCGGTGCTGGAGGTGGGTTTGACCCAGACACCAGAGAAGGAGGATCAGCAATGAGCCAGGCACCCGGTCTGTGAAATCTCATCGCGTGGTGCTGCTCACTAAACCAGATCTTTCCTAAACAAAGTGGAAAGTTATAGGTGTCTTTCCACGGGAGGCCTGTATGGGTGCTTGGAGGTCCTGGCACCACGGTACAGCAGCCCATGCTGCAGCCTTTCCAGCACTGCTAGCTTGGCTTCCCCAGAGATTCCTCTTTTGAATTCCTTTTCAAGCATGTCTGTGCTCTGGTGCTCCCTGGAGGTCGCCAACAGGCTGCCCATCACCTTTGTGACTGGCACACAATTTTGCCTTGGCAGCAAAGAGAGCCTCATCCTTCCTCTCAATCAATGCTCAGTCCTGAGCTTTCTCACCTGCTCTGACGAGGGGCAGACTGCCACCCCCTCTTCACCCCATCAACACCCTCCACTGAGAGCTCCATCCTCCGAGCAGCACCCTGGGCTCCACCATCCTCCACAACCCAACCCTGGTTTTGCTACGATCGCTTCTTTTCCTGGTGGCCGTGGAGCAGCAGGGTTCACGTTATTGTGCTCCTGTTTTTTAGCACTCCTGGTGAAATTTATTGTTGGAAAGCGCCCTGAGCACACTGGCAGGGAAAGACAATTACCCAGCATTTCCAGCCTGGGAAGAGTGTAATTGTGATACATACGTGCTCTACCTTCCAACTCGCTCCCATGGCCTGGGTCTCATCTTTCCAATTCAACCCTGTTGCCTTGATGCACTCTGTCCGGTGCACCCTGCAGAGGGGGGGTCTGCGCCTGGAAATGACCTTAATGCATTCAGACACGAGAGGGGGATTTGGGGCTGGGGCACAACGTGCAGTGGAGTAATGATCGTCATCACCAGCTCAACAAATAGGGTGTCGTTGCACTCATAGAATCACCAACTGGTTTGGGTGGGAGTGAATAGTTCAAGGTCATTTCCTCCAGCCCCCTGCAGTCAGCAGGGACATCTCCACCCAGAGCAGGCTGCTCAGAGCCCCAAGGTCCAACCTGACCTCGGGATGGGACTTCTCCCATCTCTCTCTGGGCAACCTGAGCCAGGGTGCTCAGTGTAAAAAATGTCTTCTTTCCATCTAGTCTGGTTCCTCTTGTATTTTAAAACCATTGCCATTAGGTATAAAACCTATCCTGAACCTTGGAGGTGGTGCACTCTCACAGGATACGGGGTGCTGCAACTGTTTTCCAGAGAAAGAATCACTCTTTCAACTGACAGCAGTCTATGAAGCTGAACAACACAACACCCTGCCCACCTTCCTTCTACCACAGCGTTTGCATGCTCACACAAGAGGAGCCAAACCAGCAAGCTCAGGCTCTCAGGACAGAGCCAGCGTCCCAGGGCTGAGGTGCAGCAGGAGCAGCTCACTGTCAAAACACAGCCAGGGGATTGCATGCTTGAACCCAACCAGTTTGCTACTGGTCAACCCCTCAATATGTACTACAAGCTCCAAAATCAGCTTGCCCTGGTGGTTAAGGACCTTACTGGGATGTACACAGGACCTTACTGGGACACCAAGCCCAGGGAGTGGGCATTTCTAGGACAGAACCATCACTCCATGTGCATTTCCTACACCCTTGAACCTCTTATCCAGAACGAAGGTCTGCAGCTGTGTGCACTCTATATAAGAGCACATGTTGGGTCCTCCACAGGCACCAGGGTGCTGTTTTATCTTTCCTAGTATTTGTTATATCAATTGTCCTTTCTCCCAACCCCTTTTTGACACTGCTATAGAGCACGACTGTCCGTGCACAAACACCAGAGCCCAGGCAGCCCTTCCAATCATCAATTATTTCACACAAGAAGCACCAAGCAGCTGGAAGCTGGGGAAGAATCAGTTCCGAGCTGACTTGAGCAGGATACAAGACGGATGCAAAGGACAGGTGGCAGAAACTCCCCTATATTTTCCACCATCACAGAGTTCCACATCAATTCAGGGGAGGGTTGTTCCTCTCCCCCCCACTCTTCTTTGTTTGCACGCCTGCTGCTTGGGCTGAGACATGAAGGCTCTGGTGCCTGCTTTTATGTGCTAGCCCTGCTCTAGTCTCCTGCCTGTGCAGCACAGCTGGGCTTTAGTTACCTCTACAGCTGACCAAAGGCATTTCCAGCTTCACGCACACGGGGCTGCTCACGTGGGCACCCACAGACACCTGCACACACACACGGATGGAAAATTCCCCCCCCCAGCACCCCAACACCCAGCGCACACCCCTCCATGCAAAGTTCCAAGGCAAAAAGCAGCCCCCGAGGTTCCCAGCAGAGTGGGTTAATTGCCATTTCTTTGGTGTCACTGCCTGTGCCTTCTGCTGTAGATAAGGCTGAGAGGAAGGGTGATTTCCCTGCCTGGCTACCCATTTCCAGAGCCGCTGGTCAACGGGAAAACATCTGGAGCTCAGTGAGAGCTCCCTTCAAAGAATGAAGGGGAATTCTGGATTTCAGAGAGTTCCATCGATCCTGAGGTGTTCCGAGCAACATTTCAAGCTCCAGTACATTTCTCGATGAACACAAAAAAAGAAGGGAAACAAAAATAACCCCCCCTAACACCCCCCCCCCTCCCCCCCAACACTTTTCCAACAGGAAAACATTTCCCTGGAAGATGGCCAGGCTCTGTATTTGCCCAAATTCGCAGCGATGCTCGAGGGAGGATGGAGTACCTCTGGCACATCTGCTGAAACTGGAGGAACTGCCTCTCTGGCTGTGGTGATGGAAGAGGAATGCAGCAACTTAAGCCTGCGTTCTGGGGTCAGGAAACTCGCAGGAGAAGTGATGAAAAACAGCCCAAAGCAAGAGGAGAGCGATTTAGTTTCTCTTCCATGAGGCCGCCTCAGCGCCCCGAGGGGGGTGGGTGGATGGGGAGGAAAAGAGGGGAAAGCTGTAAAGAAAACTGCATGAGCAGAAACTGAGGGTGGCTTGGATGGGTTGGGTTGGAACGACGCCTCTTTCCCCCCCTTCCTCCATCCCCCATCTGCGGAGGCTTTTGTAGAGATATCAAAATCAAGAGGAGAGGAAGGGGATCAAAAAGCCTGAGCAGATTCGCTTGTAGCGGAAAATACTGTTGGCACCTCTCCTTAGGTGGAGCAAGGACCGCACGACGCCTCGCTATTGTTGAAGGAGGATTGCCCTTGAAGTCCGGCTAATCCACTAAGGGAGCGGGCTAGCGGGGGCGATGGGCCAAGAGAAGCTCTGAAAAAAGAAACTCAGGGAAAAAGCTGTAAGGGTTGGTGTCTTATCCCGCCGCACAAGACAAAGGATTAAGGCGCTTATCTGGGAGCAGCAAGTGAGCCTCGGCGTCGGTGCTGCGGCACTGGCACTTAGAGGCATCGCTTAGCAGGCGGCGAGGAAGGGGGGGAAAAATAAAGTGGGGGAAAAAATAAGTCAATCAATCAGCAGAAACCCTGGGGAGAGGGATATTTTGAGGCTCTCCAGCTTCGGCGGTGCGCTCGGTGCAGAGGGCTGGGGCGCGGCGAGGCTGGTGAGGAGAGCAGGGTAGAGGAGCTCGCGCACCAGCGGGGCCCGTGGTTCATGAACCTGTCAGTCTAAAAGCCTGTTTGCGCTTAGCCAGTCTGCTGGAAGCACATCTGCTAATATCCACTAAAGAGAAAAATGGTGTAGGGAATATGGGGATGTCTTCTCTGCTTTGCTTGGGAAGCCACGTACCAAGGACACAACACGCTGCTTGCGGCAGGGGGTGCGGGGGAACAAGGTGAGCAAGTCCTAAAAGGGCTGTGAGATGCTGCTGAGAAAACACGAAGGTTTTCTGTTCTTAGAGAGGAAAAACCACCCCGCATCACACCCCAGCCTTGTTATTGTTTGTGCCCTTTCAAGCCTTCCAAGGGGTGTCACATACCTAGGCCACCGCGGCAGCGACACCCAGCAGTGCTCATCCCCACCTGGCAGCCTCGTGGCCCTGACACTGGCGTTAGGCACCTGACAAGATGGATGTTGACAGCTCAACAAAAGCCCCTTTCAGGGCGGGTGTGATGGCAAATGCACGGAGAGCAGAGCACTTGCACCCATTTACCAGATGCTCCAAGCCAACGGCAAAAGCCAAGCGAGAGCAGCTCCTGCCGTCACCCCGGTGGA
>VZRI01012371.1:121497-146754 GCA_013397515.1 Upupa epops
ACCCAAATGCTATGCTATCCT
Source organism: Upupa epops (assembly GCA_013397515.1). Taxonomy (NCBI): domain Eukaryota; kingdom Metazoa; phylum Chordata; class Aves; order Bucerotiformes; family Upupidae; genus Upupa; species Upupa epops. Next base: position 121,519 of record VZRI01012371.1, read on the forward strand.
ACCCAAACCCCACCCAAACCCTATCCTACCTGAACCCTCTCCTATCCTACTCCACCCAAACCCTCTAAAGCCTTGAGTGTCCAGTGTTCCAGGCCCTCACACACTGTGGGGACAGAACGGAGCTTGCCTGCAAGTAGACATCCTGTTGCTCCTCCACATCCTTCTTTGGGCAACCAGAGCACAGCACCTCTAGCTTGCTCCTGCTCAGCTCTCGTGACATGTGAAACCCATCAGAGGGAGGCTGTGGTGTGTGATGCAGGGACAGAGCCAAGCTGCTGACACCTCTCTGGGACCCCAAGATGCAGATGAGGAGCAAGCAGTACCTACAGCCCCGTGGCCAGGCTGTCGCGCTCCAAGCGATGGCAGGTAGCGGTACCCACCGGCGCGGTGAGTGCCAGGACTAATGACAAGCTGTTGCAACGCTGCTTCTGCAGCAGCGGGCAAAGATTAGGAGGCTGTCAGAAGGCATCACTGGTGGTTTGGGAAGCTCTTTCTGAAGTCAGTCTGAATTAATAAATAAAGACAAGCTCCCTCTTACAGCTCTTTTATGATGAGGATGGGTCTGCATGAAAATCAGCCAAAAAGGGAACAAGTTTGGATTATTAATGGTCACTTTTGTTTAACAAATGTTTTCTCCTACAACCACCTTGTGCATCCTGGGAAGGGAGGGTCTTCAATTATTAAAACTGAGCATTAAATTATTTCTTTCTTTCATTTGTTTTCCCAAACTAAACAGGTTGTAAGCAGAAACTCACCCTTCCTAGGAGTTTATTTCCTATCGGTTTCAGAGCTAAAGAGCCGCCCGCGTTGAAAAGGTTGAGGCTGTAAGAGCTCTGTCGCAGCACATCACCCCTTTTCCTCCCTGGAAAGGTATCTTGTAGTGACTAATCACACAGAATTCACCCCACCTTTGGACAATCCCAGAGTCATTAATAGAAAATGATATTCCTAAGCTAAAAAATAACCACCAGCAAACAGCCCGCACTGAAGTCTGGCTGAAACCAACAGAGGACTAAAAGTCTCTGCAAATTATGCAGGTAAATGAGAAAGAATTCTGTTAGAGTTCCTCAGCTCCCCGTTGGGGCAGTTCTTGTCGGATTATATACGGCTGAGAACAAGATATCTATTCATAGAGTACAGGGGAGAACCTCTCTCCATGTCCTAACCACCCCCATTCTGATCCCCCCCAGGATTCTGTTGGCCCTCTTGGCCACCAGAGCACATTGCTGGCTCAGAGTCATCCTGCTGGCCAGTAAGACCCCCAGGTCCCTTTCTCCTCCACTGCTCTCCAACGGGTCAGTTCCCAGTCTATACTGGCCCCTGGGCAAAGCTTGCACTGCCCAAACCATCCTGTGCCCAACTCAAAGGAAAAAGAAGAGGTTCTTTGAAAGGAGGGCTCTGGACCACCAGTGAGTTGTAGTGGAGGATTGAGCAAGTCAAGGAATAGAAACCAGCAGCAAGAAAACTGGTCATGTACCATAAGACAGAGACATGGTAGAGCCACCGGTGCCTCTTGGAGTCTCCAGGTGAGGAAAACCTGGAGAAGGTGACCCAAACGCAGCCAATGCAGGGAGGTCTTTTGCCCGAAATGATGCTCAGTGACAGGCTGAGCTCTAGCTCAGGGATCATCTTTAAACATCAGGGTTGCTACCTACTTCTCTGCTCCTTAGAGTGAGAGAGAAGAAAGCCCATAGGATGAAAGCCTTGAGTGTCCCATAGCATAAGTATGGGCAAAGGGATGGAAGATGCAACCTCAGGAGGACAGATCTTGACTGCACGGGAAGCTCTGGCAGAGAGAAAAGCTAAAGTGGAGGGGATGGGCAGAACCACAGAATCATCAAGGCTGGAAATGACCCTCAAGGTCATCAAGTCCAACCATCCATCCACTACCCCATCTCCTGAAACACCCTGGCTGCCCGTTTGTTGAACCCCTGCAGGGACAGTGCCTCCACCCCCTCCCTGGGCAGCCTGTGCCAAGGCCTCCCCACTCTTTCTGGGAAGTTTCTCCTCGGATCCAGTCTGACCCTCCCCTGGCACAAGAGACAGGGAGATGCTGCTGTCCTGCACCTCCAGCTTTATGAATATACAGACATCAGGTGCCCATCTCCTGCGGAAGGAGGGCAACAGCCCCCAGCTCCCCTGCTCTCCGCTGGCTTTACTGCCCATCCTTCCCTGAGAGAGCCCAGCAGGTTCACCTGCCAGAAGTGTTTCCTTCAGCTGGCGCAGGGCACTCGCTGTTTTGCGAGCCTGTTCAGCTCAGCTGAGTACTCTTTCACGTAGATAATTAATTTGAAATTAAATATTAAATATTAATAAACACAGCTCAGGTAATAAATCGCATACACTAATTTAATTAAAAATAGATTCCAGCATATTTTACAAACGGGACATTTTTGTAAGGAAATATAATGGACTTGTTCTGTTCCTGCTTTATCCTAAGAACGAGCAAGCTCCTCACCCATTTAGTCCTGATTGTGGCTCATTAATTTTTTAGAATCCAGCTATTTTAATTGTCAAGTGTTTGACAGACTGCTAGAAACCCCTGACACTTAAGTTTCAATTTTACAAAATGCATTTTTAATGCAGATTTTTGCATCCTACTTTATTATCTATAACTGTCTTGAAAGGAAAGGGGAAAAAAAAAAGAAGGAAGGAAGGGAGGGGGAAAGGGAAAAAAAATAGAGGAAAAAATGAAATAGAGAATCATTTCCATACCTGGGCAAAGAATCGAGTGAAAGGAAGCAGTGCTTTTGAGCAATCTCAGACTGCATCTGGGCTTTGTTGTGCCAACACAGAGTCTACCAGGGCAGCACAGCCCACAACTCAAAGCTGTAAGACACATCCTGAATACTGGGTTTGGTTCTGGGCCTCTCATGATAGGAGAGACAGGGAGATGCTGGAACGGGTCCAGAGCAGAGCTACCCAGCTCAGGAAGGGGTGAGAGAATCAGTTGTGTGAGGAGAGGCTGAGGGAGCTGGGCAGGGTGAGTTTGGAGAAGAGGAGGCTGAGGGGGACCTCACTGCCCTCTCCAACTCCCTGAAGGGAGGCTAACACTCTATGATCCTATGATCCACAACTGGAAGCTTCTCAATTGTTAAAACACAGCCACAGCCTGTTTGTGGGGTGCTTTCCCCCAGCCCCTCGATACGAGAACCTCTACATGACGAATTCTCTCCTGGGAACCTGTCTCTGCTCACTTTCCTTAGCAGTACAAAACCTGCTTTTCCTTTCTCTTTCTCAGACCTCCACAGGAGCAAGAGGTTTGATTCTGACCGGCTTTCAGCCAGGCTATGAGCAGCAGATGGAGAAGGTGCAAACGGGTAGAGATCACGTCCTTTACGGAGGGGAAAGGGTTTGCACATCACACCCACACCAGGAGAGGTGCAATTGATTCACAAATCCATTTACTAATGGGTTTTATGTACCTGTTCCACGTGTTAAATACCTGCCAGCCCACCAGGATAACTCTCCTCCTCCAGGGAGGGAGAGTCACACCTTAGAAAGTGGCACAAAGACACCTCCCGATACTGTAGAGCGTTTTAATGTGAGGTACATGTTGTTCCACAGGCCACCAGTATCGACAGAGAAGCTGTTGCCCATCTTGGTGGTCTCTCTCTCTGACTTTCCGGTCCCAACCTCTCCCTTCCTGCTTTCACTCCCTTTGTCTCTCCATGGCCTGTGCCCTGCAGCACTGAGCTCCACACTCCCCACACATCAGTACTGTTTGAACTCCATAGGTCAGGCATCTCCACTTACACTGAAAGTCTGGTAGAGAAGACATCATCTCCCACCACTGGCAGAGCACCAGGAGTCTCACCCGACTATTTGGTATCAAGACAATCATGATAAAACACTAAGTAAGCGGCTCTGTAATAGAAGCTCCTCTCCAGTTTGAACCCTGGCGAGATTCCCATCACTCATGCTTGGTCTAGGTTCAGGTTGTTGGTGCTAGAGGACTCCCTCTCTGCAAATTTCTCACCAGGAACTAAGTCAGCACCGAGAGTTTATAGCCCTTCTGCACAAAGAGAAGGTGGCCTTCAAAAGGCAAAGCCCAGAAGTGGTCAGGAATGGGAGGAAGGATTTACGGTCACTGGAAAAGCTAGGGATTTCATCTCCTATCTCCAGGCTTCTGCTGTGGGGGGTTCCAAAGGGAGGTGGTTGTGCCCAGGATCTACCAACACACACAAGAAAATGTTTACTTATGAATTCCCACCGAGTCCATGATGCTGGGATGCAGGATGTGGTGGAAACAGTTCATTCCAGCTCACGATCCACAGCAGCAAAGAGGGAATGAGAAAGGTTAGGACCTCTGTCCCGACAGTTCTGCCTCTTCCTCATCGTAAGACCCTTCTGGGAAGAAGGGCCATCAGGCCTCTTCTCCCCCATCCCAGGCACTACATTTTAACACCCTAACCTTCAGCTCCCACTATTCTACCAGAAGAAATAGTCTGCCTTGTGTTCAGGCTTTCCTGACTACTCTTGCATCGCGTTTGTCCTTGCTACTACTTTCCAAACAAAACAAGAGCTAGGGATGCCCTGAGGCATCTTCTGAAACCCAGTATGCAGACACCCCAGGAAGCCGGGGAGAGCAAACACCCCAAGCTGTTTGCAATAGTTTCCTTTCCTCAGGATTCATTTCCAAGAGAGCCTTTCGTACTTACAAGCATCTGTAAACATTTGCACCTTGCAGCCAACCCCCTCGCAAACGGATTCAGCGCTCTCTGTATTTGATGTCTACCCCGAACCGCGCGTTTTGCTTAAGCCCTGGTCGCACGCCAGCACCCATCTGTGTCAATATGCGATTTTTCTAGCTGAATTGCACCTCCACAGCCACGACTCAAGCACAGAAAGATCATGTAAATAATGGAAGCTGACAGCATAAGTAATTTTTTTCGTGTATCAGACGCCATGGTTGACTGCTGAACTGTGAGATCTGCTGTTTTTAGACTGTGCTAAGTTCTCCCCTTTCACCCCTGAAGATTCGAGACTAAAGGAGGGATCTTGAATCACATGCTTCAAATGTTTTGCTTATCACACAGCTCAGGCAACGCTTGTTCACATCCTAGACCTCTCCCTGCAGTGAGCTGCGGCTTTCTTCTGCCTTCCAAGGCCACTTATTACCGCGGTGGCTGCTGTACCTGGGGACTCGGGAAGTGGCCATCACAACCCACGTGCCTCCCTCTTGTATTAACGGAAGGGCTAGCTGATCATGGATCGGTTTGGGTTGGTAAGGACTTCAGGAATCATCCAGTTCCAACCCCCTGCCCTGGGCAGGGACACTGGTAAGAGCTCACTCAGCTCTAAAAGAATGTGTTAGGGAACACTGAGTAACGTGGAGCGCTGAGTTCTCCTGCGTTCTCGTTAAGTCGAGGAGCCTGTCTGGCAAAGAGGAGGAGTTCAGTGCGGAGAGTACAAGCAGGAGGCTGGAAAAGCAAGCGCCAGGTCTACAACACAACAGCCCTGGTAATTGGTTCTGTGGAAGTTTCTAATCACTTTTGGTAAGATCAAGTGGAAGTGACAAGCGAGGCTATCGGAACAGTGACTCCGTACAAAGGCAGCACATGGGACTGGAAGCGGGTGGTGCCGTAAGCTTCAATTGTTTGGCTTCCTTGAAGTGCCAAACTCTGACGAGTTATTATTCGCTAAAGAAAGAAGTAAATAAATGAAGAGATAGATCCTCCCGGCGTAAATGATGTGGTCAGTATTTCAGGTCTCATACAAATCATCTGCCCGTGAAAACGTTATCCAAATATGAGCCATCCCCCTCCAAATGTGTTTTAAGCAATGTTAATGTATTTTCACATGTCATCACTTGACGGCTCCACCACCGTCGCGCGTCAGCCACCAGGGAAATTTGCATGCATTTGAATTCACCCTGCCAAGCACAGGCAGCCCAGACTGACAGCCCATTTAACTAGGTGATAAGTTAATCTCTACAACACTTGATAGATTTCTGTCTTTTACCTAAGCCATACTTTGCAAAAATGATTCGGCGATGGGATTTGCACGCCGGCCGTGTCTCTGCGCCCGGGCTCGGTGGGAGGTGAGATAGCTCTTCGTGTAGAATGCTGGGCTCCACCCAAGCTGGTCACATCAAGCTGAACTAAATGTCATCTCAAAATCATTGGCATCCACATTCTTTTCCTTCCACCAAAGCAACTTTCTAGCTTCCATAGTTCCCAGTCTTTTAATTCCACAGATGCAGCTGTCCAGCTGAAGTGCAGAGTGGTGGTGGTCAGTGACCTCAGTCTACCACCTCTTCACACCTGGCTGTTCCTGCCCTGCTGGCTGGGATCCTCATGGCACTTAGAACCATAGTACCATAGAATAATCTTGGTTGGAAAGGAGCTCCCAGCTCCCCCAGTCCAACCGTCCCCACCCCAACAAAACCCCTCAGTCCCTGAGAGACTGACAGACACAGCCTGACCCCCTCCCTGCTGCCACTCGAGCAGGGTGTGAAGCACCATGGCTACAGGGTTCTTCACCACCTCCAGGCAGGGGGACTCCACCACCTACCTGGGAAGGCCCTGCCAGTGCCCAACCACTCTGGCTGCAGAGAATCTCTGCCTCAGAGCCAGTCTGACCCTCCCCTGCCTCAACTGCAGAGCAGTGCCCCTGCTGCTGTCAGCTGGCACCAAGGAGTGGGGGCCAACAGCCACCCCTGCACACTCTCCCTTCAGGGAGTTGGAGAGGGCAGTGAGGTCCACCCTCAGCCTCCTCTTCACCAAACCAACTCTGCCCAGCTCCCTTAGCCTCACCTCAGACAACTGGTACTCTCAACCCCTCCCGAGCATGGTAGCTCTGCTCTAGATGTGCTCCAGCATCTCAATGTCTTTGGAAGCGACCTCCAAGATCACCAAGCCCAACCATGATGCCAAGCATTGGTTTGTATTAGAGCCCAGGGCAGGTTCACCCTGCTGCACAGCTGAAGGCAACGCGAGCTGGTCCTTGCCCATCACTTCATCTCAAATTCAAGCAGAACATAATGTTTGCTGAAAGTCACCCACAGACACCCAAACACTCATGTCCCTCTGATGTTCCCAGAGACACAGATGATCATTAAGCAACTGGCCATCAGCTGGCTTTAAACACAGTCCTAGCACTGCTGGAACTCCCCTGCCTCCAACGACAGCTTCTGTTTGCCTGCAGGAGCTGGTGACTGCTGCAATGCCTGTGCTATCCATTTGCAAGACCAGCTAAACGGGAGTCTCAAGCCTTCTGAAAGGGTTGTCTATTTAACCACAACAAAATGCAGAGGGCATTTTGATGCTTGGACATGCCCAGGAGGAGCTTTCTATTTGCTTTCCCTTACACAGTACATCTCCAAAGCCAGGAGACTCGGGACTCAGCAAGCCATCATTTATTTATTCAAGACATCTCTCATTTCCTGAGATGCAGTCCGTTATTTACAGGGCACACGCTGTCGTTACATGAAGTAAATATCAACAGGCAGATTAAAATCGGGAGGCTGTATGACACGTTCTGATAACGACTCTCTTCAAAGAGGGGCTGAAATGTAGGTAAATAGAGCACTGGTTCCAGTAGCAAACGCGCTGAAAGGAGTGGAGTGAGGGCAATGGAGATGCTAGCCCAGAGCAGAGACGTTTGGTGAAACACATCTCCCGTGTGAAGCCTCTGTGCTGAACGGTGCTGGAGATGGAGAGTTCCAAATATATCCTTGGAAAGGGGAGAGATTGATGCTCACCGAGCCCTTGGCACAGACAGCGCTCCAAACAGAAGCAGCGCGGGAGGGAAGGACTATTTTCTCGTCAGGGCAGAGGCACAGGCTTAAATATGAATTAACTAGAGGCCAGGTCTGTGTAAAGCTCGGAAGCAGATGCCAAGGAACTACACAGATTGAAGCTAAAGGTAGGCTAAAGGAAAACACCCCTGGGCAAGTCACAGTGTGGGAGGCTAGGGCAGGGTCCTCCTCAACATGCATCCCCCCTGTTGTCTCCTGCTTCATCTATGGACTATTTAAGAGCTGACAGCATCTGATGCATCTCTTCCATCTATGAAACCCTGATGGAAGCAACCAAAAACTGGATCCTCCCCAGTACTGTCCCTAGTCACCTCCTTTATGGGGAAAGGCTGAGGGAGCTGGGGCTCTTGAGCTGGGAGAAGAGGAGGCTGAGGGGGGACTTCATTCATGTCTATAAAGATGGGAGGGGTGGGTGTCAGGAGGATGGAGCCAGGCTCTGCTCAAGGGCATCTGGGGACAGGACAAGGGGCACTGGGTGCCAGCTGGAACAGAGGAGGTTCCCGCTCAATCTCAGCAGGACCTTCTTCCCAGGGAGGGTCCCGGAGCACTGGACCAGGCTGCCCAGGGGGGTTGTGGAGTCTCCTTCTCTGCAGACGTTCCAGCCCCGCCTGGCTGTGTTCCTGTGCCACTGGGTCTGGGGGATCCTGCTGTGGCAGGGGGACTGGACTGGATGATCTTTCGAGGTCCCTTCCCATCCCTAAGGATTCTGTGATTTAAATCCTTCCTGGTCTTTGCAGATGATGCAAAGGATGCTCTGAAAAAAATACCTTTAGAATCTCTAATAATTGCTGAGGAGTCAGCAGTTTTCCTCACGACAAAGGCATCACAGACACGGAACTGCCCTCACACTCCTCAGAAGTCAGTCTCACCCACTCTTGGGGCACACAAGGCAGAAAGCAGACACTGGGAGGGCACAGGAGCAACCTGCTAGTTGATGTATTCCATGTAGTGCAACAACAAGAGGTGTTTAGAGCCCTAGAGTCACCGAATCGTTTGGCACAAGCACGGCTGTAATCGTGATAGATGTGGAAAACTCTCCCTGTTTCCCTCAAAATCACAGCTGCCAGCACCATCGTCATGGCTGGAGCTGGGGAAACACGAGGACACACAAATCAGAGAACCAGAGAACCCTTAGGGATGGGAAGGGACCTGGAAAGACCATCCAGTCCAATCCCTCTGCCACAGCAGGATCACCCAGACCGAGTGACAGAACAGAGCATTAAGGATGTCTTCAGACTACTCTCTACTGGACTTTAGGAACAGACAGCAGGAAAAGGAAGCCTGGATTCCTTATCATTATCATTCCTACTAGCAGCAGCCCTGCTTGGACTGTAAGAGCCATAATCAGATCCTGATCCGCACCCTAGGGGCCCCATGTGGTTCCACCAGGGCGTCACTGGTGATACTGGGCTGAAACACTGCAGGTGTAAACCCCACTACACAGAGAGAATGCTGTCAGGCAATGCAATTCTTGTGCTCGAGCCTCAGTTTCTCCTCCTCAGAATAAAGGTTTGAGATGGAAATGCTCATTTTCTCCTACTTGTGTGCCTTTTAGCTCTCAAGGATCACGTGGGTTTGAAAGCCCTGCTACAAGGGGACCCAGATGCTGCTTTATACAAAATAATTTAACGTGGAATAAATAGCCCTGACATTAGGGGTGGGAAAAGCCAAGAGCTGAGTTAATGGGAAGATACAAGTGGTGTGATGGGTAATGAGGTGCCTACAGGGGAAGGAATGGGAGCAGGGGTTAGGGACAAAGGGTTTCTGCCCGGAGCAGGGCTCGATGTCTGGGAGGAAGGCAGAGAATGCAGGGCTGGGAGCAACGGGGAGGTGCTGGTTTAATTCTGAGCTGCTTTTAAGGGGTTGGGATTCACTGGGATGTTTCATTATCATCTCTTTGTCCTGGGAAAACTCTTGGCACTGGCTGCACATACCATTAGCGGCACAAACAGCAGCAGGACCAGCGGCATCGAGCTGCTCCCCCCTCACTCCCATGTCCACTTCAGACAATAGAGTCAGCTGAGGACAAAGCAGGAGCCACCAGACCCACACTGGCCGCGTTCAGGCTGCCACTCGCCTTTTATTCCGCACTGGACGTGACCCAGAGGGGGCAACCGAAATCACAACCCTAGAGAACCCTTTATTCAACACGAACTTTGGTCACTGCCAACTGCACCCTGACAATTAGGGGGGGTTTCTGACCACTTATCTTCTTGAACTGATTGTTTATCGCTGATAATGATCAATTTATCAGCTCTTGGGACACACTGGAGGCTGGGGGGGGGGGGGGGGGGGGGGGGGGATTCTGTGTTTTCTGCACCCAGTATGAAGCCGTGCAGCTCGGATCTGCCTGTTGTGCAGCAAACTCAACACCATTACACTCAGTAATTGTCATCTCCCGGCCAAAAGACCAGACTTTCCCCTTCTGCACTGACCAGGGGTCAACGCTGATGCGCAGCGCTTCATCCAAAGTGTTTGGCAGCAACGGCAGCGGGCAAAATATAACGAAAAGAAATGAAACCAACAATCCACTCAGCAGGATTTTTGTCAGGGTAAAATAAAAGGGAGGGGAGAAGAATAAAAACTGAAGGTTGATGTTGAGAGAATTAAGAATTCCCTCTCTCCATTCTTTTCAAGAAAGCAAAATAGATTCCAAATCCTTCCTTATTTCTCTAGCTCTGCTAAAAGCAGCCGTAAGGTGAAGCCAGCCTGCTGATGGGGTATTTAGAACCAAAATCACTTGAAATGTAAGGAAAATTAGGATAAAAGGAAAGACAACTACGAAGCCTCCTCTGTCCAACCAAAGAAAGCTCTGTAAACCAAGCAGCTCTCCTCTGAGAAGCCAGAGACAACGTGCCACGCGCTTGGGCATGGCTACCAAGAGCTGGCTTCCCCCTGAATGGGAACTACGTGCGAACACTCTGGGTCCCTTTCCCATATGGCACAGCACTCCCCCCAGCCAGCTCAGGTAGCAGAAGGGGACATGAAGAACACAGCCTGACTTTGCAGCACATGAAGCATGGAAGGGTCGAACGGCGCCTCATCTGCTGCCAGAGCAGACCCTAGGAAACCAGAAGCGCTGGCATCTGCAATCCAGAGCATCATTTGGCACCGAGTAAAATTGTCAAGTAATTTTCAATTTGATTTCTTTTTNTTGTCCTTTGGAGAGCCAAAGGCAAATACAGCCCTGCTCAACATACATTGTCAAAGGGAGAGGTTTCCTAGCAACAATACCAGTATGAATGGAGCTGGAGTTTCCTTCCCCATCCCTTATGTGACATTAGAGCAATTTGTAATGTACAGGCAACCAGGAAAGAAGTAGCCAAGAGATCTGGCTGCACAATGATACCCAAAGAGATAAGCAAATCAGGTTGGCAACTTTGGCTAACACCAGATCACCAAGGGCTTTTGAGACAGAAAGGCAGGTACAGCCACAAAGGAGAGAAATCCCAGAGTGTATTCCCCATCCAACTTCGGGCTCTGTTTGTCTTTCTCTCTCCCAGCACTGTGTGCTGCCCCCCCAGTCCAAACCCAAGGTACATACATGGGTAAGGATGACATCAGCAGTGAGAGGAGCCGTCACCTCTGCCGCTGCACTCTGCTTCTCACCACCAACCACAACAAAACCCAAAGCCTCTGCTTTAACCAGATTAGAATCACAGAATCCTTAGGGATCAGAAGGGACCTGGAAAGATCATTCAGTCCAATCCCCCTGCCACAGCAGGGTCACCCAGACCCAGTGGCACAGGAACACAGCCAGGCGGGGCTGGAACGTCTCCAGAGAAGGAGACTCCACAACCCCCCTGAGCAGCCTGGTCCAGTGCTCCGGGACCCTCCCTGGGAAGAAGGTCCTGCTGAGATTGAGAGGGAACCTCCTCTGTTCCAGCTGGCACCCAGTGCCCCTTGTCCTGTCCCCAGATGCCCTTGAGCAGAGCCTGGCTCCATCCTCCTGACACCCACCCCTCACAGATGTAGAGACAGGAATGAGGTCCCCCCTCAGCCTCCTCTTCTCCAAGCTCAACAGACCCAGCTCCTGCTATGGCAGGGGGATTGGACTGGATGATCTTTGAAGGTCCCTCGTGATCCCTAACGATTCTATGCTATGTGAAGAAGAACATGGCTGTGTCTTGCACAGTAAAAGATAAACTGCAGATTTCTGACTCTCTGTCAAGACTTCCATCTGGTTTAGCAGCATTTTTACTGTGGTCTCCTCTTGTGCTGAGCCCAGCTGGCCAGACCTGCTCTGTCCCGGTGATATACAGCGAAGGGTGGTCTTCTCAGCACTAACCCACCTTGCCAAGTGCAGGATGTGCTTGGCTGGGGCTCAGCCCTGCGATATTTCTGGTAATTCCTCCCTCCCTGCTAACATTCGTAGGAAACCTTTCAAAACTCAGCCGTGCAAAGCATCAGCGCCGGGCGGGTAACCGTTCTGACTGTATTTGGTGGCTCCTAGCGCCGCTTCTCCGTGGGTGACTGATTGTGGCCTCTGACTGTGGGAGAAGGTGCAAAACTCACACTCGATGAGTCTTGGCCTGCTTGGTGTAGGGGGGGTTGGACTGGATGCCCTTTGGAGCTCCCTTCCAACCCTACGATTCTGCAATCCCACGATGAATCCAACACAGTCCCAACCCACCGCTAACCCTGCTCTTGAGTTCAAGATCTCCACAACCGTGAAACTCAATCAGAGAGGGAGATTCAAGCCCCATCCTGGGCAGCCTGTTCCAAGGCCTGAGGACACTTTCCAGGCAGAAGTTTTTCCTAATGTCCAACCTAAGTCTTATTCACCGGGGCACATACCAAACCCAGCCAGGTAGGAGCCAGCATCCCACAGCACGGCACCAGAATCCCAGCAAAGGTCTTCCCCCCACATCAAGCCATGGGGGTTTTAAGTGAAAAACCAGAATTTAAATGTATTCAGGGAACCTAAACATTTACTTTAATAACACATCCACATTCATTATTGCAAACAACTGTGAGTAAGAGAATTTAGCTGAACTTCTGAGCTGCGCGGGCTAATGACTATGCTGACCAGCTCCACCACCGTCTTAAGGCTACTGATTATTTATTATAAAATGCCTGCACAGAGGGAGAGACCTAATTGTCTGATGAAGATCCCAACCCCTGTGGGTATCACAGCATACTATACCTGTAAGAGTCAGGGCTCATTAGCCTAATCACAAAGAATAATACTGGGAGCCACGCTCTGCGAAGCCACTGATTTTTTACTTCCTGTGAGTTTCACAGAAACTCCCTTTTCATTTCGTTTCCCTTTATATTTTGCACTGTGCTGGGGTTCTTTCTTTTGCATGCTCTATCTGGCATCAGAGAGCTTTTCTTCCCCCCCCCCAATCCCCGGTCCTCACCCCAGACACCAGCAAACCCAGACGCTCGGCATCTCCTGCGGTACCCGATTAATCATAGGCATCCGCTCACCGCGCACGGACCCACACGGGCTGCTGAAGCCGGAGCAGATGAGGGTGGTCAGCAGATGGGTGGGTGGTGGGGCTGCAGAGGGATCTTTTACTTTGCATTAATCTTGCGTGTATAGGCACTGATGCAGCAGGGATTTTTCAGTCCCTGTAAGAGGTGTCGCTGATGAGGAGCTGCCCCGTTACGCTGCTTCGGAATACAGATACAAATTCATTCAGCACAGGTCCCCGTGCCTTGCTTATGAGTTTCAAGAGCAGATGCAGCCCGGATAGGATTCATACCTGCATGTCTAATTTTCCTGCTGCACTCTCCCCTTTCCCCCTTTTTCTCAGCCCTGCTCCCTCTCCTCCAGCAGGCAATCCTGAACAAAGGTGACAGTGACCTTCCATAGGGAGAAATATTGCCAAGCTTCTCTAATCAGGCTGCTTATCCATATCCATGTAGAAAACACCTTGAGATTGCATTTTGCATCCTTTCCCTCCACCAATTCAGGCCCTGTAAATCAGAAAACACTTATTTGTTCATCAACACCAGTTAACCTGCAGTGAAGCTTCTCATCCCTACAGCAGAATTTAATCTCCCTTCATCCACTCTTCTTTTATAAATGGGGCAAAAAAGCAGAGGCTCGGTTTTAGATGGCACAGATGATAGACTCCCTCAAGAAACCGCAAGTCTGAAAAGATCAGGCTGTCAGCAAGTCATTCTTAACAGTCTTCCTAAGCCCCTCCTGTTCTTGATCTCCGTGCACTGCTTCAAGGTGGCCGCTTCTCTGGACTAATGACTGTTATCTTTACCACTGCACCTCTCAGGCATTGCCCAACTGCTTTCATATCTCTCCCCATCAGTACCTTCATCTCTCTTCTCAGGAGCCCAATCCCTATTTCAACAGGCTTCTTTATTTGATAGCATTTTCCTACTTGCTGAAATACTATGGGAAAGCATGTCCCAGCTCCGGGACCCTCTGCACCCAGGGGTACTTTACACCTCCTCGGGGAGGTGGGCTTTGCTGGAGCTGTTTTGCTTCTTCTACCTAATTCGTGCACTGGCTCACTTGGACTCTGTCACTCACTCCTTCTTCAATATACAAACCCCATGAAATGGGAGGAAGATTCCCAGCTCTTGGTGCTGGGGAAGCCTCACAAAGTGGAACGAGCCTTTTCACAGTCTCCAGTTCCATTCAGAACAGGGTAATAAGAGCTCAAGTTAGAAAGCAAACACTAAGATCATAGACTCCTTGGATGCAGGTTGAAAGAGACGTGAGAGATCACCTACTCCAACCTCCTTGCCGTGGCCAGTGGCACCTCTCACCAGACCAGGTTGCCCAGAACCCCATCCCACCCGGCCTCGGGCACTGCCACCTGACTGCAGCAGCAGTTTCAAAGGCTTCTTGCCAAATTACTGTTCTATCCTGAAATCCTGGATTGGCCAAGAGGCCCAGAAAGGATCCCCATTCCCACCAAGGGGTCCCTAAAGCCCCCCAAACCTTCTCATCACACCCCCACCACACCCAGCTGATGGGAGCAGAGGTGAAGCCTTCACTGCTCACACGAGCTGGCAAAGCATTTTACTTGAAAACCTTATTTCACAGAATCCACCCTGAAATGAGGCTCTTGGCCTTAGCAGGAGGGTTTCACACGGTGCCCGAGCACACATTACGAGTGAGACCAATGCAAAGAGATGAGGTGGCAACTCAACGCCAGTCACTTCACTAGTAGTTGGAGGGTCTCATCAGCTTGGAGAGATGCATTTGGACTGAGACCAGAGCATGAAAAGCAGTAAATGATCAGTACAACAGCTTCCTCAGCTGCTGGCCCAGAGATTCTCCAGGGTGACAGGAGATGCAGCTGCAGTTCATGGGTCTATCAGCTGGCACCAACTTGCCTGGCTCAGGCAGGACACTGGGGCATCGATGGATCAGGCTTCAGAGAATCATTACGGTTGGAAGAGACTTTAAAGACCATCAAGCCCGACCTTCAGAGAAGAGGTTTTAAGCTGGAAAAAGTGTAGAAAGAGTTTCTTAAGCTGAGAGTGGGGGATCCCTGGACCAGGCTGCCCAGAGAGGGGGTGGAGGCCCCATCCCTGGAGCCATTCAAGGTCAGGCTGGCTGAGGCTCTGGGCAACCTGGGCTGGGGAGTGATGGCCTGGCTTGTTGTAGGGGGTTGGACTGGATGATCTTTGCAGGTGCCTTCCAATCCAATCCATTCGGTGACTCTGTGACCCAGGACCTCCCCTCGGACACACACGGCTGCTTCTCCACGTGTGCAGGGGAGCAAATCCCTGGATAGGGGGTGGCTACTCTATGACAGTCATTCACTACCCATCCTCCAGGCAAGCAGATCATCCCAGAACCCTGTTTTCTGGGTGAGCTACTATAGATAATCCTGGATTAACAGGTCCCACCACTCCTCCAATACTAATTGCCAAGCACCACCAAATGGCCAAAGCCAGAGAAAGAGCTGCTGTGCAATTTATCTGGAACCTGGTGCTGTCATCCCTCTTGGGACACCTCTCCTTGCCAGGACTGTAAGGGCAGGCTGTTAACCCAGCCCCCAGAGACCCTCTTTTAGGGGAAGAGAGGGGCCATATAAAAGCTTTTTCAACTCCCAGTTAATCCGTGACAACGCTGCTGCTGTAGTTAAACCCACCCGAATGAAGACCTGTGAAGCTATAAAACCGAGGCTCCTTGGCTGGGGGCAGCCTTGGACGAGGTTCAGAGGGACCATGTGCTTTTTAAGTTATATGATTTCAGCCCGTGCACTTGGTGTTCCCCTGCTAACAGAGCTCCTCTGAGGAGAGAGCCAGCCTGACCTCCCTGGAAGCTTCTGGGCAGACCCAGCGTGTTCCTGCCCTTCCAGCGAGAGCGATTTGGCACCGCCAGCCCGACGCCCAGCGAGCCAAATGGATCCCTGGTTATGTGCACAGCCACTATTATTTCCTTTGACTTGCTCCAGAGCTGTCCCAGGGGCCCCGTGCTCTTGCCAAGAGCCCACGACATCACTTATATTATTAATAATTACAATATATTCACAGATGGATGGACAGATGGACACTCATGCGACAGAGTTGTGCTTAAAGTCAAAACCTCTCCTTCCTCATCCCGCCTTCCCACACCCCCACTTTTCCCATTTGCTCTCTGTTCCCTCCCAGGGAGGGAAGGGCAAAGCTGGTAGTAGAATGAGCTAGGAGTAGTTTTTCCTCTCAAATCAAGAGAGCCCTCACGACTGCAATGCCTTCTCATTTTTCACTGAGCCCTCCGCACAGCCCTCGGTGAAACGGCAGCTTTTGAAAGCAAGGAACCCCAAATCCGTGCTCCCTGCACTCTGGCAACCTCTGCAGAAGGCTCTCTCCTGAAGTCTTTGCACAGGGAAGCACGGAGCGATCGCTGCACCCAACCAGCTCCAGCCACCCTCCCCACACCAGTCCCAGTGGCCAAACAGGCGGAAAGACCCGGCTCCTGCTGGGTCGTAAAGAGCCTGCATCCTATTTTCACAGCATGGAAAACCAGAGGGAGGGGAAGGCTTGAAGAAACAAGGGGTGATGGAGACGAAGTCAGGCTGTGATTCACTGTGAGGGTCTTAGAACATTAAACCCCTTTGTTTTCCACTTCTCGGGGGCCACCAGGGGTCTCCAGAAGCAGGGTGGGCAGCACTAGTGGTTTCACACCTAGCTCAGAGTTTCTTTGCTAGATGTAAGGGAGGAAGCAGCACAGCACAAACTAGGGACTATCCCCTTCAGGCAGTCGGTTAACAAGGACCAGAGCTGCACATGGTGTGAAACCAAAGAGCAAGATGATCAGGCAAAGCTGATCCCAACTGGAGTCCAGAAGACAACTCCTCACCATGAGAACAATTCAACACTGGAATCACTTCCCAAGGGAAGGGGTCTGTTGCCTACGTTGGAGAGTTTTAAGGCAGAGCTCAAAAGGCTGCTGGGACATCCAACTTAAACTCTCCTTGTAGCTTGATAGGTTGGACTAGATGATCCTTGAAGTCTCTTCCATCCCAGGATTCCATGAATCTATGATTCTGCCCCAAGGGAGTGGAATCCATCTCACACGGATTCTTGCCCCCAGCACAGGCTGGACAAATCACAACTCCAGCTGAGAGGACATCTGGACTGAGCTCTGCTCCCCTGAGCTCCCAAGGAAACACCCAGGGACGAAGCAGAGTGAATCGCCTTTGTGCTCCCTGGGGTGCAGAGGGGAAGGGATGAGCCGAGACAAAGCCCTGCCCCAAGTACAGCCTCACTCCCTAAATGCTTCTTGACACTTCTCAGGGGTAGTAGGACATTTCTCTCCAAGGAATGCAGTATTTTAGGAATTTATTAGGAATTACTTAACAGATGAGCAGTCCAGGTTTCTATATGGTATAGACACTCTGGCCATGGGATATACGTATCCGTGTACATATAGCATATACTTATGCAACTGGTTTTGTTCTTCCTCCTTCTCAAACACTATTAACACACAGATCTCTTTTCCTCGAGGTCTGGATTAACATCCGCAGCCTATTTACAGAGCATCCCCTCCCCGCTTCACCTATGAAAATGACTGTGTGTGCACTGCAGAGGAGCAGAAAACAAAGTGTTGACAGAGCCTTTACACAGTGCCGTATGAAGACGACACAGGCTGAGCAAACATCTCCAGCCAGCTCGTTTCTGACCCAGCCTATGCATTAATCCAGTCCCAGGATGCTGAGAGAGAGAAAATGTGTCTGCATAAGTACACACCGAGTAGATGGCTTTGGGAGAGGAGACTCCAGGGGGATCTTACAGCAACTCTCCAATCCCTGGAAGGGGCTGTCAGAAGGCTGCTCCCAAGGGCAGGGAGGATGAGAGGTCCTGCTTTGAAGCTGGGAAAGGGCAGAGTGAAGCTGGACAGGAGGGAAACGGTCTGAAATCTGAGGGTGGGGGATCCCTGGAACAGGCTGCTCCATCTCTGGAGCCATTCAAGCTCAGGCTGGATGGGGCTCTGGGCAACCTGGGCTGGGGAGAGATAGCCCTGCTTGGTGTAGGGGGGTTGGTCTGGATGCCCTTTGGAGGTCCCTTCCAACCCAACACCTTCTCTGTGTGGCCAAATCGTTGTTCCAAAGCATGGCTCCCCACTCCCAACATCTACCCAACAGCAAGTCAAGTCCCACTAGATCTTGTACCAGCTCCCACGCTTGCAGCAGAGCGCTCCATCTCAGGGAGACGACTAGAGCAAGCAGGCAATGAAGTCGATTATATCTCTGCTCATTAAAGGAAGAAAATTCCTGTAAACCTGCACGAGCTTATCATAAAAGAAGATTTTTCCTTCCCTTGACAGCTTTTGCTGGGGAAAAAACCCCCCAAACCCCCCGTCTTGCATACCTCAACAGCAGACAAATAAACAAACAGCCGAGTCACCTTGGGTTTCGGGGTGGTTGTGGTGGGTTTTTTTCCTTAGCCTCACGATTTTCTCCAAGCACAAAAATAAAAATACTATTTTTTATTAAAAAAAGGAGACAACTTGAGATTTGACAAAGCTCTTTTTCTTGCTATCGACAAGCAATCATCATCTATCTCACAAATGGGTACTTGCCTCACAGCACATTCGCGCGATCACTGGATTTTTGGTCCTTCGAGAACTGAGATAACAAACGAATCTTCACCGGCTTCAATGATTTCAAAGCTAATCAGAAGATAAAAAGGCTGGCAGGACAGCTGACAATATATTACTAACCAACAACAGATCTTTGCAGGACGTTCCTGTATTTAAATTCCAAGCATGGGGAAGCTTGGACACGTGTTTTGGAATACAAGGTTGCCAGAGCAAAGCGAGGCCAAGAGAGAATTAGAATAGAGCAGACGGCGTGAAGGAGTCTGGGTGCTTCTCCTGGACCCCAGGATGAGACGCAAGGAGAGGTGCCATGCACTCAGAGCGGGTCACAGCTGCTCCCACATGCAGGGGTTTTCCTCCTGTGCTGCCTACTCAACACTGATTTCAGCAGGAAGGGAAGACAGATAGCTAGCAAATCCCACTGACCCCATCCAAGAGGTCCCTGGGAGAGAGGAAGACCCCCAAGACGAAGGTACTTGCATGACACATCAGAGGAATAAGACACACTGCCCTTAGAGTCACAGAATGGTTCAGGTTGGAAGGGACCCTAAAGATCATCTAGTTCCATGGTCTCAGTAACAACGGAGGCAGGAAAGCTTCCTAAAGATGATGGGAAGTAACTTGGATCATGTATTGAGATCTTAGCTGGTTTCACATGGCTTCTTCCTGATCTAGAACTCAGTATTGAGGGTTCTTTCTCTGTGCCTGAAGTCCCCTGTTTGTCTCTTCCACGGGGTGGATGGATTTCACAGAATCCTAGGAGTCTTCCAACCTTAATGATTCTACAAGAATCTACAGTCCACACCCTACAGTCCAGCCATCAACCCAGCCCCACTCTGCCCACTACACCAATTGTGAATGAGAATCCTAGAACCACAGAGCAGTATTGGCTGGGAGAGACCTTCAAGATGATTGATTCCAACCTTTTCCTAGCCCCAGCATGAAACTTGAAGTCCCGATGCTTGATCAAGCACAGCTCTCTATTTGTCATTGAGGCCCCAAATCTCCCTGCATTGAGGTCAACAGCCAAATTCCCATCAAACTGGCTCTGTGAAAGCAACATCAACCACCTCAGCCGTTCTGCCACTGTCTGCACTGGGGTCTCGGGCCAGCAAGATGAGTTTAATCTTCCTAAGGGATCAAGGTGGACTAAGAACTAAGGAGAAGAAGCTCTACAGAATCTGATGTGGCCTGTCCTAAGGGGATTGTGCTTTGGCAGAAGAGTCTGGACTGGATGATCTTTAGAAGTCCTTCTCAACCCCTACTGATTCTAGGGTGCTCTTCCTTGTACCCTGCTCAGGACTCACCACAGCAACGGGTCACTGTGTTGATCACAGATGCTGATGACAAATCACAGAACTGTTCAGGTTGGGAAAGACCTCCAAGCTCCTCGAGTCCATCCCTGACCCCAGCTGGTCCAAGGCCACCGCTAATCCCTGTCCCTGAGCTCCAGATCTCCACGGCTAGGGATGGCGGTTCAACGCCCTCCCTGGGCAGCCTGTGCCAAGGGCTGAGGACCCTTCCCAGGAAGAAGTCTTTCCTGTTTCATGTTGCTGCACAGGGTTCAGCTGAACCACTTTTTGGGTTCAAAGTGACCCTGCACTCATGACACCAAAACGCAGGTGTTCTCAAACGGAGCCAAAGAGCTTGTTCTCTAAAAACAAACCGCCTGTCTGACCTGAAACACGAGCAGCTACAGGTAGGGACCAGTCACCAGAAGTAATCACCGCAGTCTCCACCGAAGGCAGGCACTGCGGGAGGGCAGGTCTGTATTCCCCAGTGACAGCACCAGGAGGCTGCTGATCGTCCTCGGAAAGGGGAGCCCAGCGAGAGCTGGTGAGGTCACTCGACTCTCCCCTTGATGAGGGTGCAGTTAGATGAGAAGGGCTGTGATAACCTCCTGACTCTAGAACCATGATAAAGCGCTGCTCAGCAACAATTCCTGATTGTTTTCCTGCCTCCTGACTCTCGAGTTCAAAGCCAAAGACAGATGAATACATTTTGAGTTTTGGTGGCGGATGGCACGTGCCCCAAAAGCTTACATATTCATCCCAACGGGGGAAGAGATCACCCAGGGCAGCTGGAATTGGTCCAGGGGCATCTTGATTATCTGCAGATTACCTGGCTCTTGATGCGAAGAACTATCTGTCAATTTGCTCANGCCCTATCCCCCCCCCCCGATTTATTCCAGTTTTAGTCTTTGGCCAACTTTGAGAAAGCGACTGAGGCACGAGTTTCCATTAGAGCATCCATCATTTTATCAACCTTATTTTTGGTGATATTTTGTAAATTACAATAAATTTGCTTTCTTCTGAATATTCAGATGCTTCAAAAGGTACCCAAAGGATGCAATTAGACCCCGGGGAAATACGCTATTATGTGCACACATCATGTTTTGCATAGGCTTCCCAGCATCTACATAATTTATGTTTCTCTGCATAATTTCCCCTTTTTATGTTTCCTATGTGCTCGGGAGATAATGCAGAAGTCAGTTCTCTACCCCCAAAAATACAGACAGAACTCAAGTCTCTATTCCTACTTCACCCAATCTGCTTGACTTCCCACTCCCCCTCCAAAATTAAAACCAACCCAACCCCACAACAACCAACCCAACCCCTTGAACACCCCCCCAACCCCGGGGGAAATCCTTTCATAGGCACCGAACATCAATGCCTGAGGAAAAACCCAGCAGGTCGAGGCGGCTCTCTGAAAGGAACCGGAACCTCGTCCACTCCCGAATTCATCTGGGCATTGCGAGGGGCCTCTGATGGAGAACGTTGGACCGGGGGAGCTTTTAAAAACTGCTTCTAATCCTCGCTCAAAAATAATTCTGCCCAACTTTCAAGTGGTTTTTTAGTTTCCCATGCCAGTCGCTGCGGGGCTTTGGAGTTTTATAGGGGTGTTTTTTTCCCCTCAATAAAACAGAAAAGGGAAGAAGAAGAGATTTCACTCAGGATGCAGTTAAAGTTGATGCCTACTCTTCTTTTTTAACTCTGGTGGCTGGAGGGTTTTGCTTGTGGATTTGGAATTGCAGTTTGAAGAGACTAAAGCTACAACACAAATAAAACCCAACCTAAAAAGAGAAGAGAATAAAGTTGGAGGAGAAGACTCCGTGCAGGTGACTCCCTAGCTCATCCAAAGCACCAAGATGGGGATCTCTGTCTTCCCAAGGATTTGTAGGATGGAAAAATTGCTCAGTGTCTTAGGTTGGGGTTTTGCTGCCTTCTCACAGGTACCACCCAGCCACTGAATTTCCTCAGGAGATGGAGTAGAAACAAGGACCACACACCTCTATCTTCACTGCAGCCCTCAGCCACTGTGGCTACTCCTGATGCCCCAGCTCCTGGAGCCACGAGAAAGCTCTACAGTAAATTATCATCATTAATACTAAAACCCTCCTTCCCTCATCTTCCCAAGTGCTCAAAACACTGACCCTTCAGACTCAAAACAGTAAGATGCAGACAGAGTTCACCTGTCCTCCACCAGAGAGCTCCATCCTAGTGCAGAGGAGGACACAGTCCCTGCACCTGCTGGGACCTGGACCAGGTTGCTCAGGGAGGCTGTGGCTGCCCCCTCCCTGGAAGTGTTCAAGGCCAGATTGGCTGGGGCCTTGAGCACCCTGGTCTAGTGCGGGGTGTCCCTGCTCCTGGCAGGGGGGTTGGAACTGGATGGTCCCTTCTAACCTGACCCATTCTGTGCATCTCTGAAATCAGGGGGAAAAACCCCCCCACTCTTCCCTTTGTAAATTATTATGATTAATAGAAAAAATAATGTAAATTATATTCTTCATGAAAATAATGATGTAAATTATTATCAATGAAAATAATCGTGTAAATTAATAAAATAATAATGTGAATTATTATTTATAATAATAATGTAATTGTTAATATAAATTAACAAAAATAATGATGTAAATTATTATCAATGAAAATAATCGTGTAAATTAATAAAATAATAATGTGAATTATTATTTATAATAATAATGTAATTGTACAACCAGTAAATGATTACTAAAATAGTGTAGATTATAAATTATTTTATTAATAATATTTACACTATTTCAGTAATAATTTACACTTTATTAATAATTACTATAATAGTATAAATTATCATTTACATTATTTCAGTAATATGTACACTTAGTAATATTTACACTTTATTTATAATTACTAAAATAGTGTAAATTATAATTTACATTTTTATTTTATTAATACTACTTACACTTATTTCATTAATAATAAAGTACATTATTATTTTATTAATAATTAATAAAATAGTGTGAATTATTCTCAATAAAAATCAGGTAGATTATTATTGATAGGACAAACATCCTTCCCTTCTTTTTCCCAGCACTTGAACCACTGATCCCGTCCGACTCCAGACTGAAAGCCCTAAGCTGTGGAGACATCGATTCCCCTGTCCTCCAGCGAGAGCTCCATCCTCACACAAACACGGACACCGTCCCTGCGGGTGGAATCAGGAGGAAAAGCCCCGCACACCGCCCTTCATCCCTCGCTCAGAAGGTGATGGATACTCCACTTATTTCACACCCACTCCCGAATCCACGTCCAGTCGGTCACGGAGCAGTAAGGAGACACCAGCAGAAGGTTCTCTCCTCCACGAACCACGACAGCCAACGAGCTACCAAAAACCCCCAGCCCTATAAAACAACCAGCCTCTCGTGTGAATAAAAGACAATATTGATGCTGTGAAACCCAACAGCAGGGATCAAATCATCTGCTAACCCTTCAGGAAGGCGACTCTGTGTAGAGAGCATGAGAGAGCACCTGCTGCTTCCCTTAGTTTGTATTTACTGTAATTAACATCTTCCGTCGGAGCAGCGGGCGGGCGTCGAGAAGCCCAACCGGTGGGAAGTTCAAAAAATAATATAAATTCCAGCAAAATAATATAAATTCAAACAAAATTAAATTTTGAGCAGGATCACCCAGACCCAGTGGCACAGGAACACAGCCAGGCGGGGCTGGAACGTCTGCAGAGAAGGAGACTCCACAGCCCCCCTGGGCAGCCTGGTCCAGTGCTCCGGGACCCTCCCTGGGAAGAAGGTCCTGCTGAGATTGAGAGGGAACCTCCTCTGTTCCAGCTGGCACCCAGTGCCCCTTGTCCTATCCCCAGATGCCCTTGAGCAGAGCCTGGCTCCATCCTCCTGACACCCACCCCTCACAGATTGAGACAGGAATGAGGTCCTCCCTGCTCCTCCATCCTCCCCTGCAGTGACTGTTCACACTCTGGCACCACTCAACCCAAAGGGGTTGTCCAGTTGTAGCCCAGGGTACCACTGGAGTCCCTGTGTCTGGAGGGACTGAAAAGCCACAGAGACACGGGGTGAGGGACAGGGGTTAGCGGGGTCCTGGCAGTGCTGGGTTACCGGCTGACCCTAAAGATCATTTCCAAGCAAAACAAGGCTGAGATCTTGTGACTTGAATACAGAAAACACCCCTACCACCACCATCAACATTTTAAAGAGGAAAACACAGAGGAGCAGCTCCTCCTTCCCTCCAGCCGGTAGCGATGCTCCGAGCATCTGAACCGAGCAGCCCAGATTCACCGGGGCGCTGGAGGAAGGAAGTTGTCACAGCATTTTCTCCCCCCAAGCCTTTTTCCCAATTCAAATGTATTCGCCCCAGTCGCAGCCACACTCTGCTCACTTTTGCCTCCCGAAATCACTGGAGTGAGAGGGTTGTAGGCACAGTGACACCTCCCGGGTCCACAATTGATCCTGATGCCGCGTCCCTGGGGGGCATCTCAAAGTTGGGCTGAATTAAACAGAGGCAGAGAGACTCAGCGCTGTGACGGGTAATTTGGAGGGCTCCGTGGCCACAGAGGGAAGAAATGACAGAGAAATATCAAAACCACAGGAATCCAAACCCAAACCCGTGTGCAACCTGCAGCAAACAGAGGATTTAAAGCTCCTAGGGTTAAAAACAGGAATAAAAAAACTCCCTCAATGTTTCCAGTACAAATAAAGGCTGGAGAGAAGAATCAATCTCTGCTTCTAATCCTGTAGTACCAGCTCCTGTGCTGTCATCAAATCAGGAAAATAAGAGGAGAAAAAAAAATCAAAAGGCAAAAAATATCATTAAAAAGCCTTTTTTTTTAATTTAAACTTATTTTCTCTTATTTTTCTACAAGCTAACAATGTGAGCAATAGGATGGAGGGGGACCTCATTCCTGTCTCTCAATCTGTGAGGGGTGGGTGTCAGGAGGATGGAGCCAGGCTCTGCTCAAGGGCATCTGGGGACAGGACAAGGGGCACTGGGTGCCAGCTGGAACAGAGGAGGTTCCCTCTCAATCTCAGCAGGACCTTCTTCCCAGGGAGGGTCCCGGAGCACTGGACCAGGCTGCCCAGGGGGGCTGTGGAGTCTCCTTCTCTGCAGACGTTCCAGCCCCGCCTGGCTGTGTTCCTGTGCCACTGGGTCTGGGGGATCCTGCTGTGGCAGGGGGATTG
>VZRI01012372.1:1395-23294 GCA_013397515.1 Upupa epops
TGAGTCTTGATGGTCCATCAGCAAAAGATACTTAAGAAATATCGCCCTACCTGGTTTTAACAATTAGGTCAGTAGAGGCATTCACTCCCCCACCCCAAGAAACATTACCCTACCTGGTTTTAACAATTGGGCAAGGCATTCACTTCCCCATCCCCCTGGAGTTACAAAAAACAAAACCATATAGCTTCTCAACTGCTTTCAACACATGAAAATAGAATACAATCTTTTTGATTCCATAAGACAGTAACTGCTTTTAGAGCTTTTTGTTAGTGAAATCCTAGTAAGCTATTTACCTTTGACAGAGAAACGGCATCTAGCACACCACTAAATAAGGAATCCTCTTTGGGAAAAGCTGCGCTGACATGACAAAGTGAAAAGTACATTCCTAGATAAGGGGGGGACTAAGACAAGAATATGCTGGTGGAGGAAATGTTTGCAAACAACTACCGAGTCTGCTCAGGACAACCAGGTCAAAAATTTGTAGCGCTGGTGTGTCATCTTCCATGAGCTAGTGAGGGGACTCTCTTCCTTGATTTTATGACACTATCGACTTGCAGATAAAGTAAACTTGCTGATATCTGAAGTCCCAAACTTCCACTTCCTCTTCCAGGTTACACTTCAGGCTACAAAATGACCGCTAGTGCATTGCTCAGTCTAGTGATGCATGTACTCCCCTCACACAAATATGATTGTTTGCAGTGGTGCTGACTGGCCAGAATTGAAGTTATGGAGAGACTGAAATTCCAAGCTGCTTATGGTAAAACTACCAGTCCCTCATGCTAAGGAATTCAATAACTTCAAAATATAACAATCTTCAGAAGCAGGATTCATTGGTTTAACAGTAGTGATTAAATTATTGTTGCATACATTTTTCTGTGTCAAGTACTAACACAGAAAATACAAGATCTGTGACAATTAAGAAAAAGGGTAAGGTCTACATCCCAGCCGCCATGACACTTGGCAGAGCAGTAGTAGAAAAGAGACCCAGAGGGGTATTTCATGTTTTCATTCATTGTTTGGCTGGACTGTGTGTGCCAAAGAAGCCAAAGGGATTTGAGATTCTCAAACATTTTGCAGAATGTAGACAGACTGGGGGTTGAAGTAGATGTTATACACCTGAGTGCTGCTGCCACATGAGGACCAACTAAATGTCTGCTGGCCATGACACATCATGCAATGAAGATCTCATTGAAAATTAGAAGAGAGAGAGAGATTGTAGGTGGTTAGGTGCAGACTCTTCATGATCAGCAGACTTGGAAGGGAGCCTCTATCCCTGAGGGTGATCTCAGTCCCCATTTAATGCATAATACACTCCTTTCCCCTTGAGCTCTTCTCTGAAGCCAAAGACCACTACATAATTCTCTTCCAATAACGTATGTAATGGCACTGTGACACAGTTTCTGTTCATGTATTTACTTGTTCAGGGTTTTTTTCCTTTCTTTCTCTTGGCTGTGGGTCCAATAAAAATCCTTTCTTTTCCAAAGTTGCTTCATTGCTTGGAAAATTCTCCCTGAGAGCTGGATGGTGTGCTTAAGGATGCAGGCACCAATCCAAAGGACTGATTGAGGCCATTTTCAACTCAGGACACATAGAATAACCAAGATGCTAGTGAGGCCTTCCAAATCCCACCACTCTAAATTGCTTCACCTTCACCACATTTTAAAAGACAATGGAACTCAGCAACTATAATCTAAAACATATCATTAGCAGCCTTTTTTCCCACAAGCCTTGAAGTCTCAAAGTTACCATGGAAACAAATGCTACATTCCCACATACTGTTAAAGCCAGTTAAAAACAAAGCAAAACTAAAAAAAAATATTAACTCATTGCTAACTACATCTTATACAAAGTGTCAAGATCATAATAACTAGACAGCATGTAAGGAGTTAGGAAAAACAAGAATGATGCTATAGCTATTTAATTAATAAATTAAGCAAGTATTCAAAGTAGCATTGCTTTCATAAGACTTCCTTAAAAAATAAAATTTTAAAAAAACATACTGCTTCTTCCAAAGAAGCATTTTTAGATTGTATTTACAACACATCATTGTAACTATTAATATGTGATAGAAGTGCCACTACACCACAGATTATCCTGTAACCTACCCAGAGGCAGAACTGTCTGAAGCTTCAGATTCAAGCAGCATATACTCAAAAGTGTCAACATCAGGACACTACAGAGATTTAATCTCTCAGATCTTTAGTTTCCTATCTATAAAACAGGGATGGCAATGCTTGTAACAACAGATAACATACTTGTGAAAGGTACTACTTCATGTTTATCTGCATAGCTACCTAACCATGCAACATCATACAATTGCCATATTGTGTTCTTTTCACATTCCGTAATGTTTACCTGTGATCTTGAATAATACAAGGAAGCTGTAACTCTCAAGGTTATCTCCAATATCTATAGAGGTGACTAGATGCATCTCCTATTTTATAGCAAAGTGTGATACATATCAGATTATACAAGACCTTATTTACAATGAAAAATCAAAACACAAGGGCTAGAAGCCAAGAACTTTCACAACTGGGAATCAGCTATCCTTGTTTAACCTAAGTCTGTGGATTTTATACTCTATAGTATAAAACTCTTAACAAGTATTGGAATTCTTGTTAGTCCAGAAATCCTTTCCTTATTGGTAAGATATGAAAGTACTCAGAAATGGCTCTGATGGGGGAACTTGCTCACAAAGTCTGCTGCTTCTTAGTGATGTTATTCTCAAATCATATAAGATTGGGTGGCTTCATCCTCCCATTCACTTTGATGTCTAAATACTTATCATTTTAACCTTGTTTAATCACTATATTGATCTTGCATTGTATCTTCGAACCATGCCAACCCCAATAATGGCTTATGTCACATGAATCCCTGTCAGTTATAAACAAGTTACAAATCACTAATGACACTGAAGTACTTCAGATAGTAATTGTGCATAATCTAAACTAGATGTAGTAGAATACAGGATAGCCGTATTCAGGTTTTTCATCTTTTTTCAATACATATTTCTAAATATGTTTTAAATACAGCAAGTGACTCTTAAAGGAGTTTTGGATATATTAAGAATCACATAAACTGAAAACGCTTAAAATCTGGAGTTGAAAACAATCATATTTTAAAAATTTATCTAATTTCTGCATTTTTGTAGGTTTTTTATCTTCTTTAGTTCTCGTAAGTTAGAAGGTTTCTTATAAGTGTCTTCTTCAGTCTCAGTTGTAAAGGTATATAAAATACAATAAATATTCCACAGGGATTGAATTTGTTTATTGAAATTGTGCCTTAGAGACAAACTATTTTAGATTAATCTTATCTGCACTGTTCCCAGGATACTACAAACATTGCATAGATACTAGTCTATATGGTAAATACAGTCCATCTAGTTATCTAGGCATAGCAAAATAGAAAATATTTACAGTGAACTGAATATAAAATTAAGTGCATGAAAATTCAAACCTTAGGGAGCAAAATAACCTAAAGCTTTCTGCCAGAAACTGTACCATTTATATTTAACATTAATATTCTATTGCTAATTTTTCAAGCAGAAGTTAACAACACTTAGTATAATTTGATTTTAGATCTTATGCTAATTATCAGTGACTTTTGAACCCTGGAAGTAGTGCTACCATCTACATAGAATCATCAGGGATCAGAAGGGACCTCGAAAGATCATCTAGTCTGATCCCCCTGCCATAGAAGGACCATCTAGATCAAGTCTCACAGGAACACATCCAGGTGGGTCTTGAAGGTCTCCAGAGAAGGAGACACCACAACCCCTTGAGCAGCCTGTTCCAATGCTCCATTACACTCACTGTGAAGAGCTTCCTTCTGATATTTATATGGAACCTCCTATGTTCCAGCTTGCACCCATGGCCTTTGTCCTATCACTAGATGACATTAAGAAGAGCCTGGCTCCATCCTCCTGACACCTACCCATAGACATTAATGAGGTCATTTGTCAGCCTCCTCTTCTCCAAGCTAAAGAGACCCAGCTCCCTCAGTCTTTCCTCATAAGGGAGGTGTTCTACTTCCTTTACCATGTTTGTTGCCCTACACTGGACACCCTCCCACAGCCCCGTGTCCTTCTTGAACTGAGGGGCCCAGAACTGGACACAAATCTCCAGATACTGCCTCACTAGTGCAGAGTAGAGGAGGAGAAGAAACTCTCTCAATCTTCTAACTAACCCCCTTCTGATCCACCTCAGGATTCTGTTGACCCTCTTGGTCACAAAAGCACATTGCTGGCTCATAGCATTTGTGCTGTTGATTAGGACTCCCAGGTCCCTTTCTCCTACACTGCTTACCAACAGGTCAGTCCCCAACCTGTACTGGTACCTGGGGCTGTTGTTGCCCAGATGCAAGACTCTACACTTGTTGTACTGCATGTACTTGCTGAATGGCAGGGTTGTTAGCAACTTGGCAAATGTAAGCATGGAATTTTATTTTCTATATGTTGTAAGCAATGAAACATCTTTAATTTGACACTGATATATATTTGTAATAAATTCTGTGTAAATTAAAAGTAGATGCCAATTTTGGCTTCCTAAATGCTGTTTTTATTGAAGTGGTTGATTTTTTATAACTGGAAGCTGAAGCAAACATTTTGCAGAATATATAATACATGTTTTAAATCCCAGCATAATTTGCATGTATACCATATCATGCCATTTAGGTTTAAGGCTGCATGTCTCGTCTTACATAGACACACATAAAGATATATCTCACCAGATAGGGATATACTGGATTTTTCCGGCATGCAGAAAATTTTGTATCCAGCTGATTTTTGATTGATTGTCAAGCACACTTCATAAAAACTACATGTGACTTCATTGTTTTATGCGGTAGCAATCTTGCGATGCACAGTAGAAATAAAAAGTTAAAGTAATAAAGTAAAAGTAGAATTATTCACTTAAACTTTTTCCTCCCCCCAATTTTTATAGGGCAAATCTAGGTTTAATAACCCTTTCAAGTCCGTTGTGCTTTCTAAGAATTCTTTGTTCTTATGTTAACATTTTTCTTTGTCTCCATACACAATGTTGGAAAACAAATTATATACCACTTGTAAGAGGTATTCTTTACTAATTCTAGTCGCAATACCTGTTATTGTGATCTTTAGTTTCAGCCTTTAAAACTGGCACACTGAATTGTGTAAAATATTTATCAGATGTCATAAAAAATCAATGCTTACAATTTTTCTCAAAAATAAAAAGATAGAAGTGTATTTTTTATTACCTTTTATGTTACAGATGGTAATAACTATGTAAGCAACATGAAGATAATACAGGAAAAACAGAATAAGAACACTCACAGCTCAAAGGTCTCACACACAGCACAGGATACATCTGATCTCACGCTGTTGTATTGGACTGAGACCGCATAGACTTCATTGACTTTCATTCTTTACAAAAACACAAACAAACACATAAATAGAAGCAAAGAGTTGTACAGATTCTACACTAGAGAAGGATACTTAACCAAGAAGTGCCGTTCTATTTCTGTTTTGAAAAGCTGTCTGCTCCTATTGTATTCATTAGCAAGAAATGAGTTTACATCTTAGCCACAGAGCAGCAAAACCAGTGACTTGATATAAAATATTTGAGAAATTTTGTCTTTCAAAGCAATAGTATTTCTCACCTGTAAAGGAAGCCAAATTTGATGTAAATTAAGTCCTTAAATTAGAAGCATTAAAGCATACTTAGACTTCGTAACTTTGTTGTTTTTTTTTTTTTATTTCAAATAGATAATTTCTTGGATCCTTTCCCAGCAGTCATGGATCATGATGTATGCATGACTAGCAATCCATGGCAAGAATTATCATCATTCCTATCACTCCAGGCTCATTTCAACAAACTGCATTTGGAAAGAAGACAAAACAAAACCAAATCAGAGAGCTTCAAAATGTGATTGATTTGTATTAGCTTGGAAAAAAGAGGCATGCTTTTGTAATGGGTGATTTTATGTAATTCCTCATGAACTAATGCCTTTTCAAAATAAAAGAATGGAAAACAAAATTGTATGAGGTAAATTTTGTAAAATACTGGAGAAGTCCAGCACAGCCAAACATACCTTTTTGGGTTTTTTTTCTTAGCAAACAACCATTTGACTTGCACTTTGCTTATGATGTAGCATAAAAGCACTAAAAGTTTATTGATGCCTGTAAGGCCCTTTTACCTGCAGTTATTTCAAATGTAGTGAAATAATGGAACACTAATCTTAAGACTTTTATTCCATAATAGATGTTTTTCTCACTAAATCAATATAAAGGCTAATTGGGGTGGAAAATTACTATCTCCAGTAATTATAAATACATTTGCATTACTATCGATATTTTACACAACTGTTGTTTAACGAGGCTGAACAAGAGCTCAGTCCAGCCTTGTAATGTCACAGCTCAATACAAACACGTAGTCAATGCTGCCATCATGTGCCAAAATGCTAACTTACACCACTGCACAGCTCCAAACTGCTCTTTCTCCTACGCACTCACTGTCCGGTGAGCACACATGAGAAAAAATAGCAGGAACGTAAGATTCTTTTGCTCAACTCCATGTTGGTCTGTCAGATTCCAAACTCCAAGCAGTTCTATCAACATGTAAACACTATTGCTCTGCTGCACATCAAAACCGCTAATCCACTACCATCTACCACAGCCAGGGTTATAACAAAAAGCAGCCACCACCCCATGACAATTTAAAACAGACAAGACTTCCCTCAATGTCTAGGGAGAACAGAAAAGGTTTTTGATTTCACCAGCATATCTTGGAAAATAGTTTATGTTTATACATTGCAAATAACTCAAAATATTTCTAAGTACATTTCATTCTTCTGTTCAATGAAGAGTCTCAACACTTCCTGAGAAATAAACACTCAAACATGAAACTCAGAAAAGAACACAATCATTTTGCAAATGTATTCTGAACATAATTTAAGGTGGTATATATACTCCATAAGGCCCAAGCGTCAGAGAGAGACAAAGATCCTCAATGCTCATCATGAAAGCATTTCTGAAAAACTTACAGTCAAGGCTTTTCCTGATACGTTTCTGGGCTACATAGAACACAATATCAAAATATAGTTGTCCAGTTTATCTTTCTAAAAAAAGCTGAATTTCTCTGAAACTGGTAAGAAGAGTCTTAGATAGTAAACTTCAATAAATATTTTTTGTGTAGAAACATGTTGAAAAGCATTTTTACTGCTAATGAGAAATATGGGAAAGAAAGTGCCGGTTTTCTACTAGTGAAGTTATTTATGAAAATAGCTGTATTGTTTACTTGGTTTGCCTGTGAAACAGCCACAATTTCTAAGTGAGCTCAATGACCCCTATGTCCTGTATGTATCATTTCTGCATGGACAACTTCCAGTGAAGTGTATCTTCCTCTTGAAACAAGGATGATCTAAACCGATTATTTGGTGCAAACTGCCAATTTGTACATACAGTGTCAGAAGACAGTGGTGCCTCTGTATATATTAACACTGTGGCATGATACATTACATTGCAAGTAAAAACAAGTCTTTGTGTTGATGAAAATGCAGGCTAAAATAAGTGCTGACATAGATGGGGAAGGCTAAAGGAAAACAGCACCCTGAAGAAAGACAAAATGAACCAAGGATTTATAGTACAAAAAAAAAAAAAACATAAAAAATAAAACAAATCATGAAAGATTTTAGAGTTAAGGTTTAACTTAGGAGGCCTGTGGCTGAATAGAGAATGAACATGGCAACATACCCAGTTTTCCTTCAATGCACTGCATGTGCTGCAGTATTAGTATTGCTCCTTTTATATGTTCTGACATCAAAATATGACCAGTTGAAGATAAATCTAACTGGTTTGATTAGTATAAGTAGATGTGAAAAAGGAGACACTAAGTATAGATAAAATATGCAAGATGTCAAAACAAGAATGCTAGGTAGAAAAATCATAGTAATTGCCCAGTCCAGATTATTTTTCTTGACATTGTAATGCATTATCAGCAACAATAAAAAACTAAACATAGAACAGAAATAAACATGGGAAAGGATGCAGCACTCTATATTAGGACTAATTAATTTGCCAGTGCAACCAAGACTATAATCAGAACCTGCCACATGAACTATGTTGCAACTGTTTCTGATTTTCCCTACCACTGTCAGGCTACAACAGAGTGGAGATCTGTAAAATCAGCTCTAGTGACATGATCAGTAACTGCTGACATTGATCAGTGCCATTTTTAGGCAAGTTTCTATACTACTTACATCAGCACACTACTATACCTTAGAGCTTTCAATGTTACAAGACAAGACCTGAACCTATGATAAGCTGGCATTTCAGAGAACATAACTATTCCAGGCAAGTGGTACAGTTTTGTTTTTTTACATTGTGAGTATCAGCCTCTGACTTTGTCTACAATTATTGCACAGAATTACCAGTTGTTTCATACAATGAAACTAATGCACATTTTCAGAATTAAAAACAAACAATAAAACCCCAATGAACCAAAAACAAAAAAAGAATGGGACTAATCTAAGATCAACAGCAGGATTTCCCAAGTATCTAGTATCTAAAAGAGGTACACAACAGTTAATCCAGTGTAGAATATGAAAGCTGGTGTCAAAGACGCTCTGAATACTTGTAATAAGTTCAGGTTTCACTCAAGCAACTAAATTAAAGAAAAAATGAAATTTTCTGAGGTTATTAAACTAACACTGCTTATGACTGAGAAAGTTCCTTGTCGTGGTGTAGGCCCAACTAACAAACACTGGAATGACAGAAGAAAAAGGCAAACACCCATGGGTTAAGATATGGAGTTTAACAGAACACAAAGAGAGAAGAAACATTAACAAAAAACATTAATGAAACAACACACAAGGCAAGTGATGTACAATTCAATTGCTCCCCATACAGAACCCACTGTCTGGCCCAGCTCTCCATCTAAGCTGCATGACCTTTCTCTAGCTAGCTCCCCACTTACATACTGGCATGCCATCAGTGTGGTATCAAATATCTTATTGGCTGGTTTGGTTCTGCTATCCTGGCTGAGGCTCTTTCCAGTTTTTTTGTGAAAATTTAATGCATCTTAGCTGAAAACACAGCATTCTTGTCAGTAGAATTCTGAGAGACATGACCACTGGGTGAAGTGTTGTTAGATGCTTTTTATGTTCGCTCATTCTTCCTTACTTATCTGTTAGTGATCACTAATTGTGAAGGACTACTCTCTACATGCCCGCAGTCTGCTGTAGCATGGCTGGTTTTGTAGTGAGACTTTCAAAATCTGGTATTTTAACTTGTAATTTGAGAAGCATATTTGAAAAAAACACATTTGAAGTAAGTCACAAAAATAATTAAAATTGTCCATGTAATCAACTTTCTATGTAAGACAGGAAAGATTTATATATTTTGTATTACAGCCCATATTCTAAAGCAATGACTTTCTAAGGTACTGGAATCATGAAATACAATTCAAATCTCAGAACTGACATATACTATGGCTACAAATTAATCTGTTGTGCAGGCAAGATGCACCACTTCATTAGGTAAAATTTTTATATGTAAACTTTGTATGTGTATGAGGAACAAAATTGCTGGACAGTCACATTTTCTAAAATGACTTTAATGCCTCATTAGACATTCTCATTGGACTACAGGTAAGACAACATTTTGAACTGCAATATCATGCAATACGTGCAGGAAGTGCAATGCAATCCAGACTACATGTAGTAAGTACTAGTTCACTAAGAATATGACTTCACGGAGACTCAACTCTGCTCCAGAATGCCATCTTCAGACTAATCCATGTTGTCTAAACTTTTTAATGGATTTTGTTAATATTATTCTTCATAAAAGTGAAAAGTGAATATCTCTGTTAGGAGAAATCTCGAGTCTAACACACTAGCAATCTTCTGAATAAAATCATGAATCTGAGTTTCTTTACTAACAAGGCAAGTGTAAAAATCTTATCATAATTATTATTGAATCAATTGAATTACTCAATATTGAGTTTTCTAACAGTTCCAAGATGAGATGGATCATTTTCGCAGAAATCAAACCAATTTCATCTAAGGAACCACTAACTTAATAACTAAGATGACCAATGAGGCAAATCACAGAATCATAGTATCATCAAGACTGGAAAAGACCTTCAAGATTAAGTCCAACTGTCTGTCCTACAATCCCTTTTCACTAATCCATCTCCCAAACACCACTTCTACCATTTTTTGAACACATCTAAGGACAGTGCCTCCAGCACCTCCCTGAGGAGTGCATTTCAATGCCTCACCTCTCTTTCTGTGAAGAAATTTTTCCTAATATCCAGTGTGAACTCCTCTTTCTTCTTGTCATGTTTCTAGTAAATACAGAGAAGAGGCCAACCCTCATCTCCTTTCAGGTAGTTTTACAGAGCAACAGTGTTTCCCTCACCCACCTCTTCTCCAGGCTGAACAGCCCCACCTCCCTCAGCCTCTCTTCGTAAGACCTCCTCCAAACTCCTGCTCACCCCAGTTGTCTTTCTCTGCATCATTTCCAGCAACTTCTGTACTGCAGTGCCTGAAACTGCACCACAGCACAGGTGCAGCCTCATCAGGACTGAGTATATGGGTAGGATCACATTCTTGGTCCTGCTGGACACACTATTTTTGATGCAGACCAGGATGCCATTGACATT
The DNA here is from genome assembly GCA_013397515.1 of Upupa epops. NCBI lineage: Eukaryota > Metazoa > Chordata > Aves > Bucerotiformes > Upupidae > Upupa > Upupa epops. The sequence goes on from VZRI01012372.1 coordinate 12,033, forward strand.
CTTGGCCACCCGGGCACACTAGCTAATGTTCAGCTGTCTGTCAATCACAGTTAACAGTAAAGGAAAACAGAAATTCATTCACACATTTTCTCTAAAAAAAATTGTTATTCTTTAATACAGGCATAAACAATACAAAGTGACACTGATGGAAAATAACCACACATTTTAATAGTTGATTTATATGCAAAGAAGTTCAAGTATCAATGCTGAATTTGTATTTTTGGTATTATCTTGTTTTTTGTTATACAGGCACATCAGACAAGCCTACTGTTGGTTCTCTCTAATTCAATTATCCAGAGCTATCCCATAAAACGTATTACTACTGTTCAAAAGCATTATATTCAAAGCATTTTTAAGAACATCTCATATAAAATAATCCTCTAAGTGAAACAGACATTTATATCAAGCTTGTCAGTTTATACACCTATTCACTAAGCAAACCCATTACTCTGTACTATCCCTGTAACGCATTAGATTTATAAGCACTGATGGAAAACCTCTGCAGACTGAGCATCTTGTAGTCAAAATGAAAAATATTATGAATCCAGCCTCCATGACACTAAACAAAAAGCTTTGTTTTGCCCATCTGTACAGTAAATTTTGGGCCTATGTTAATACATCTACTAAGAGCAACTATCTGGCGCAGTAAGAGTTTCCTCAAAATTAGCACCTGGTTTCTAAAAAGCAGCTGGTAATTGCTTTGTAAAACAATGGCATTTACAAAATCTGAAATCTCACCTGTCAGTTTGATGTCAAAATATTCTCTCAATAGCTATTGCAATTGTTTAAAAAGCTATAGTACATATTCTTAAAAGGTGAACTAAAGCAAAAAAAGACCAAGGTAAAAGCATCAAGCAAATTTCTGAATTCCTACAAGAATAAAAAGATATCTGAAAATACAAAAACTAAAATCAGTTTACCATAAATGCCCCACGATTTACACTAGATTTTTCCTTTTTTTATTCTGGATTCCTACTTAACTGCTTTACAAACTGGGAAGGCTGAATCTCAGCAGTACAGACTCTGAATGACAATCAGCTGTGAAACAGGAGTTTTAGCACTAACTTTCATGTAACTCTAGATTAACTGCATACACTAGGTACGTAGCCAGGAGAATGTCAGATTATTTCACTGTTTCACTAAGAAACTTAATCAAATTGTCCTCTTCTGTTTTTGTGGTTGAATCCCAGCTTAAATTTACAGTTCATCAATCAAAACAAGAGCAACAGATCCACAAACAATTACATCTGATCTCTTGTAACAACGAAGCTCAGAATCTGAGAAATGCTACATTAATCTGAGAGCTTTCCTAGTATGCATAAAATCATACTGAAATAAAGGACAGAGGGAACACGAGTCTTGGGTAAGGTTGAGGTGGAAACACTGAAAACACATCCAACCAAATCATTACTGACAGAGCTGGGGACATTTTTTGTACTCAGCCAGACATTGAAAACTTCTGGCCTTGTAATAAGACCTCTGTCAGAAGACATGCAGATTGTGCCTCTCTTTAAAATTCACAGCCCATGGGCTACAATGCAAAGGTGCACAAATCATTTGTATTCCAAAAGACCAATGAAGAAATTAATATTTACTGACATAAAACACACAAATCAACATTATTGTTCCCACTCACTTCATATATCAGAGCAGAAAAAAATAAAGCTGGGCTAGAAAAAAAAAGAAGAGTGATCAATGGGTTGAGACAGGTAATTGTCCCACAGAGCAAAAAAGAAAGCAAACCACAAAATAACTCAAACCCAAGATTTTCACTTGGAATCTGTAGATCTGTAAGAGCACAAGAAAATGAGAACATCTGCCTTAGCTTTTTATGAGGGCATAACCGGGTGGATAGATGATGGCAGACCATTGGATGTGGTCTACCCTGACTTCAAACTGTGTTTGACACAGTCTCACATAGCATCCTCGCAGCCAAACTGAGGCAGTGTGGACTGGATGATTGGGTACTGAGGTGGACAATGAACTGGCTGCAGGATAGAAGCCAGAGAGTAGTGATCAACGGGACAGAGTCTAGTCAGAGGCCTGTATCTGGTAGAGTCCCCCACGGATCAGTTATGGGACCAGCCCTATTCAATCTATTCATTAATTACTTGGATGAGGGATTAGGGTGCACTGTCAGCAAGTTTGCTGGTAACAGAAAGCTAGACTGTGCTGGCATTCAGCAAGACTTGGACAGGCTAGAGAGCTGGGCAGAGTGAAATGTAATGAAGTACAACAAGGCTCAGTGTAGAGTCCTGTATCTGTGCAACAACAGCCCCAGGTACCAGTACAGGTTGGGGACTGACCTGTTGGTAAGCAGTGTAGGAGAAAGGGACCTGGGGGTCCCAGTGGACAGCAAGATGACTATGAGCCAGTAGTGTGCTCTTGTGGCCAAGAGGGCCAACAGCATCCTGGGGGGCATCAGAAAGGGGGTGGTTAGCAGAATCAGAGAGGTTCTGCTCCCTCTCTACTCTGCAGTAGTAAGGCAGCATCTGGAGTACTGTGTCCAGTTCTGGGCCCCTCAGTTCAAGAAGGACACAGAGCTGCTGGAGTGTGCCAGCATAGAGCAGCAAAGATGGAGAAGGAAGTAGAACACCTCCTTTGAGAAAAGGCTGGGGGTGTTGGGTCTTCTTAGCTTGGAGGAGGCTGACGAATGACCTCATTAATATCTATAAATACGTGAGGTGTGGATGTCAGGAGGATGGAGCCAGGCTCTTCTCAATGTCATCTAGTGACAGGACAAGGGGCAATGGATGCAAGCTGGAACATAGGAGGTTCCATATAAATATCAGAAGAAACTTCTCCCTGGTGAGGGTAATGGAGCATTGGAACCATCTGTCCAGTGGGGTTGTGGAGTCTCCTTCTCTGGAGACCTCCTGGATGTGTTCTTGTGCAATTTGATCTAGGTGAACCTGCTGTAGCAGGGGCATTTGACTAGATGATCTTTCAAGGTCCCTTCCGATCCCTAATGATTCTATGATTAATAAAGTTCTACTAGCTATTTTGGCTATTAACATTGTTCTAAAGTAAATGTGCCTTTTCAACGTAATATCAATATATAATTATATATAATACAATCTACAGGTAGGAACAAACAAGTTACTGAAGAAATACAGTGACTGAAGAACTAACTATAAATTCTCTTCTAACCCTAGTCTCTTCAGTCTATCATCAGCATATTAAGGCATAAAATAAAACGTAGACAAACATAACTGCAATGTTGAGGTAGCATTTTGAGTAATATGGTTTCAAATTCCTTGCCATCCAAAAAGATTCTCACTGTTCACAAAATTTTAAAGGAATAGAGTATTATTTCATCCACAACAATAGGAAAAGGGGGAAAAGAGGCAAGTTTTAAAAAACTATCTTTATTTTTGTCTTAAATTTAAAACAGAGCTGTATTTAATTTTCAGACATCCAGCCAATGTTTACTTCACTAGTTTAGAGTGAAGTTTAGGAAGAAAAAGGATATAAATGCAAACTGTATTGGCATGACCTGAACTTACCTGCATTAGTACTGACAGCTTTGCTAGGTGAAAATCTCCATCATTAAACTGAAGCACTTAGCATTGTTGAAAAGCTAGTGCCTAAATAGTCATTTTAGCAATTGAAGTGCTACTACATATTCAAATATTTTAAGCCCATAACATACACGCTCTCTCCTCCTGTGCATGAAATTGACATCATATAAATACTGTACAAATCAAAAATTTTTGAGAATAAAACTGATCAGGTATGTGAGAAATACACATACCACACATACTTATAATCTTACAAAGCAGCAAGTTTGGTCACGTACTACAAAGATATATTTGCATTCATATGAGAATGGTCACATAATCCATGTTTTCAGTTCACATGAAAACAAGTATCTTAATGAGTTTAAGATAATCTGTAACACAAACTGGTGAAGTTGAAATTTACAATCTGCTATACCATAATTTTTGTAGGCCAAGTTCAGATTTTGTAAAACAAAAAGATCATGAACAGTAATAATAACAATGATCACAGAAATCACAGGAGCACATAATGCAAACAACAAGATATTCTTTTGGTTGTAACAGAAAAATAAATTACTAAACACAATTAATCTTTGTAAATGCAATAATGAATTTAAAGGTTTGTATTTGCTTTAACAGATGTTTTAAACACTACCAGAAAACAGATTAAAAATAAATAAGTATGTCAAAAGGAATGTCTGGATAGAAAAGAATACTAGTCAGCTCTAGGAGAATTATTAACAAAAAATTGAGATATTTGAGTTTTGGTCAACAAATCTGTCAAGAAACTCCCATCTTCAATACCCCTTCTTCAACAAGGACAAATGCAGGGTCCCGCACCTGGGCAGGGCAACCAGAAGTACCAATACAGGGTGGGGGAAGACATGCTGGAGAGCAGACCTGTTGAAATAGACCTGGAGGTACTAGTAGATGAAAAGCTGGACAGGAGCCACCAATGTGCCACTGCATCCCAGAAGGGCATCCACATCCTCAGGTGCATCAAAAGAAGTGTGTCCAGCAGATCAAGAGAGGTGATTCTGCCCTTCTACTCTGCCCGAGACCTTACCTGGAGTCCTGCATGCAATACTGGAGCCCCAACCAAAGAAAGAAGTTGAAGTGTGTCCAGAGGAGGGCCACAAAAATCATCAGAGCACTGGAGCACCTCTTTTGTAATGACAGGCTAAGAGAGGTGGGGTTGTTCAGCCTGTAGAGAAGAAACCAGGAGGATCTTATAGTGACCTTCCAATACCTGAATGGGGCCTATAAGAAGGCTTGGGAAAAACTGTTCAATAAAGCATGCATGAGGTAATGGTTTTAAGCTAGAAATGGGCAGAGTTATGCTGGACATTATATGAAAAGTTCTTTACAATGTGAGTGGCAGATCACTGCAACAGGTTGTCTAAGGAGCTGGTGGAGGCTCCATCCCTGGGGACATTCAAGGTCAGGCCTGATGGGGCTCTGAACAAGCTGTTCTAGTGAGAGATGTCTCTGCATGTTGTAGTGGAGGAATTGGACTACAAGACCTTTAGAGATCCCTTCCAACCCAATACATTCTTTGAATTTTCAATAACTGGCAGCTGTGGCAAAATGCACAGTGTCACAGCTTTAAAAAAGCACATAATTTCTGAAGAAAATACAAAATGTCTTGCCTTCTGTACAGAACTGCTGATTTGTTCAAACTGTAGTTCCTATTTCATGTTCATATTGCATGCACTTCACTGGACTTTGGAGAAGTATCTGACACCTGCTTGCCATTCTGTTGTTACAGGGAAAGACAAGAATTTTCCAGGAAAAAAAATCTTGGGAAATTTTGGTAGCTATGGCCCAGCAGACGGAGAAAGAAGAAGGTAGACTCACTTCCATTCCATTTGTTTTCTAAATTAAAGAGTATAATTATTTACAAACAGATATCTAACATTACTTGGCACATCATATTTTCAAGTTAAAAGATGTTGTTAATCATCAGTTACCTTAGTGAACTAAAGGCTTTAATACTGATTTCATTTTAACAAGATTCACATTTATGTCTTCTAATTCCTCTGTAGACCTCTTCTGAAGTTGTTCTGATCTTATATTACTGAAAGCTCAGCCTGAACTGTATGACTTCTGTATTCTTTCTATAAACACTCGTCCTTTATATTGTACTTCAATTCCACTGTAGGCATAACAAAAGCAGCCTTTCAAATCCAGAGGCTACTGGTAATACTTTATACAATATACACCAGTATAATGTAACTGTCAATGGTGACATCAGCCTTCTCAGTATCTCTAGAGAGTGATCATATCATGGTATCATAAGACAGTATGACACACTTTGACAACAGTAATATTGGGACAAAAAACAAAAAGTCAATGCATGTGTCAGAAAAAAGAAAACTTGAGATTTTATTTTTCACATAGTTGTGCAATTTTATTCTGCATTTTTTGAAGAAAACTGGTTTTGATATCTTGCTACAAACTTTAATAGATTTATGACATTTGTTATTAGCTAAGATGCTGCTGGTACTTCCTGGGATAGGAAAAACTATCTTGCAGGTTTAGTTTTGCTGAAGATACTGTTCATTTGCACCATTTCATTGGTCCAGTTGTTGAGCTGGTCAAAATATATGGTACCTGACAAAACCTTAAAGCTTTTAGAACAGATGAAACAAAAGCATGAATCAGGAGAACCAAATAAAAGCATGCAGGAACAAAATTGTTCCTAAGCAAGTCCTTGGAAAAAGTGTGGTCATCACGCAGTTTTTGGGTTTGTTTTTAAGATCACAGAACAGAAGATGAACAAATAAGCAATTTCCATGTTGTTTGGTTCTAATCATTTGTGGTGCTGGATGGTTTTCCTTTTCCTCCTCTTGAAAAAACAGCAGCACCTGCAATTGTGACATGATTTACACATGATATTAAAAGAAATCACAAACTAAACTGTTCACAGTATGAACAATATTATTAATGTTCTGATTCAATGCTGTGACTACGCTGAAAAATCACATCTTTAAGGGTACTGAAGTATACTGTCTTATTGGATACTACATGAAAGAAATTAAAGTTGAAAAAATTCTGCAAATATAACAACAAAGAGACAATCTGAAGGTAACAAAAAAAACACTACAAAAGGTAAAATAATTGGAGTGAATTAGAGATAGATAAAATAGTGGAGGACTCCAGAAGTGCAGGATGTATTTTTGAAAATAAACTAAAAAGAAAATTAGCAAATACTGAAAGAAAACATTCTCATTTCTAAGTAATACTGGTCTTGTTTTAAGGAACTCCCAGATTCTGACCACTTTTAAAAATACAGCTTCTACTTAGTCACGTATTCAGTTTGTCATCAAATATGAACACGTAAACTGAGAACTTGCTCCATGGAGTTCTGCAGTTTGGTTACTGAATTGTCACTTGCAGTGCTATACACTCAAGAGTCTCTTAACTATGAAGTGCAACAGAAGTGAAAATATACCACATCAATACCCTATCAGTAAGTCATTAAGTTCACCAAGAGTTCTATGACACTGAAATACCAAAAGAATCCTGCTTATCTAGTCAGGGACATAGGAAATGGGGAAAGCACTTGAAAACCAGGAAGATTAAGGGTCTAAATTACAAAGTGCTACAGGGAGTGAGAACAACATCCAAAGCAAGTGAAGACAGAAGTTGCCTTCTCAAAATATCCAATATCCTGTTGCTCAGTCAATGAAAAAGTAGCAATGGGCAGAGGCAGACCACAGCTGCTCTAAGAGTTATACAACTTTCAGTAGAAAAAACACATTGGTTATTAATGGCAACCCAAAATTCAAATTCAAATTACAGCTAGTAGAAATGTTACTGTGCATTTATTGAAGTGCTTCAAAAAAAAACCAAAATTGCTTTTGAAGGCTAGTAGCCATTAAGTGCAACTGAAATCTCCACATAACTGCTAACCCTTTTTCTTAGCCTACAAGCACTAACACCTAATACTAAACTTTGAATTTATGTGCAGATGTATGGAGACCAATTCAGTTTAAGCTTTCTCCCATCCCAATCTTTTCTCAAGTAGTTTTATACGTGTATATACACCAAATGCCATATCAAAATAAAGCATCTTATACTGTTGCCCCCTTTTCAACATGAACTATCCTATAATCTCATAAAGGAGGAAACCCTATCCTGGACTGCGATGATGAATCACTTTCATACCTGTTAAAGGTTAGGAGGTCTCAAAGAAAGCTTACAGGAAAAAATGGTATTCATCCATAAGTTTAGAATATACAGAACACAGATTACATAAGTATAAGCGTGAAAGTATGGAAGGCAGTTAATTGTAAAAAAAGGAACAATAAATTATTTCCTGTGTAACTACATTTGGCTAAAATACAGAGTACGACTCAAAACACAGTAGATCACATTTCTTAAATGTTTAAAAGAGCTTGGATCCTCTGTGTAATTCAATGGCCCTCTAGGTTTTCTTGCTCTCCTTCCCAGAAAATTTTAACTGATACTTGCTGCAAATCTCAACCTCATACTGTCCTTTACTTCTGCATATCCTGATAAGAGTCAACCAGAGAAAAAGGGCATCATTCAATGAGGAATTCAAGAGTCCTACCTTTAACAAACATAAAACAGTGCTTTATTAAATCTTCTGGTATTCTAGAGTCTGCAAAATGCTATCATAAAGAGTACAATTCCTATTGACAGGTTTTGGGCTTTTTAATGATAAGAACTATTCAATTTATTGTGAATTTGACTAAAAGTTCAAGATTTATTTGATGCCCATTTCTGTTAAATCCCCTTCCCTCTAGTACTTGAACAATCCCCTTGGTACAACTTGCTGAAGCTATTTCAATTCCCACTTGTGTTTAGATGGCTGTGTTTCTGTATTTGTCATGTAGCATGTGGCACCATATTACCGCAAGATTTAACAGGTGTTTAAAGTGGTAAAAAGACAGCCAGATGAAAAAATACAAATGTTTCCTTGCTCGCCACTCTCTGTCCATGACACAGCATTTTGTTCAGCCAAATTAATTGTGCTTTGCAAAAAAGTTAAGGAAAGAAGGGCTAATTGCTCAAAGATAACTGGAAGACTATCTGTAGAAGATAGGTCTACAGAACAGTGACCAGGTTAATTTTCTCCTTACTTTACAATTCCAGTAGATAACAACTTAAATAGGGCTGCAATCTCTTTTTCAAAAAAAAAAAAAAAAAACCAACAACCAAGCAATAAATTCCTACACACAAAAAACCCAGCCAATCAAAAAAATCAATACAACCAAAAAACTGAAAACCAAATACCCATACTAAGTCATGTTTGCTGGACAAGCAACTTCTGAGGAGCATGAAGATGATAAGGTATAAGATTTAGCATATATACTGCATGTGAGTTCATAACCATGAATAACAATGGAAGTGTTACATGAGTGTTGAAAAAACATCCTGTCCTTTATGATTTACAATGTTCCAACTGAAATAATGACCCAATTAATATTCAGCTAAACAATATTTGTGTTCATATTTAAAATCATGTATTACAGGGCAACTTTTCTACAGTCTTCTAAATGATAGAGCTATGCTAAGCTTTTAAAATATAAAAAAACCCCACAGAACCAAGAATGAAGCGTTTCTTAAAAAAAAAAACCCTCTCAACTTTGCCTCTTTAGAGTACGAGGAAGTGTTACAAACAAAAGATATGAGCAAGAAGTTAATTTTGTTCACATTTTCAGGGAAAATACTACAAAAAAGGCACAAAGTAGGAGTCTTTTGATAAAACAATGTCTCCTTAAAAACAAAAAGGTCTGTATCACAGATACACAAGATAGCGTAGGTTCTTTAGCCATGCAAACTCTATACATGGATGTTTAAATGTCTCAACACCTGTTAAGCATGTCAAAATGTAAAATAACCTAAAACTCAACAGTATTGTTACTAAGAAAATGCATAACTATACACTAACATCTAATAGCTATTCTGGAGAGGAGTGTATGCATATGTGTTGCTTTTATTACTGACAAAATGTAAAGATAGTTCTACTCTCCCAAAAAATCCCGTGAATTAGGATACTCAGTTTATACAGACACTGCACTAAAACCAATTTGAATGGTTCGTATTTGTGTTTTGTGTTTGTCAGGCTTTTGTTCTCTGGGGAGGGAGCTGCTGGTGTGGCCCCTGTAAGAAGCTTCGCAAAATATCCCCCCAGCTTTGGTTTTGACATGCCTCCAGCCAAGTCTAAGTTACTGTCTGTTTCTCTGAAGGACACTATTGAATAGGCAAAATCCTGTTGGACAACTTCTCAGCATATAAACTGGAGGGCAGTTGGCTGGGATAATGGGGGAAATCACTACTTAGGCATAAATCAGCAGGTGGTGCATCACTTGACTTTTCTTAGGTTTTCTTTCTCTTGGTTATATTCTTTTTCATTACTATTATTAGTGTTACTATCATTATATTTTACTATATTTTTCATTTTAGTTATCAAACTGTTCATATCTTGCCATTCAAGTTTTACCTTTCTCATATGATTGTCCTCCCCATTTCACTGACAAGAGTGAGGAGTGAGCAAGCAGCTGCATGGTGCTTAGTTATTGGCTGGGGTTAAACCATAGTAATGGACTTCTAAATTTGCAAAGCAGCTGCAGCATTTGAGCTTCTAAGAATTCTCTGACTTATCTACACATAAATTTTATTGTGCTAAGTACTACCCAAAAGAGTAAAGGCATAAAGAAGGTTATCGCTGCGCTAATCCAAGAAGGAATACAGCATTTCTCTACGTGCAGTCTATTAACACTCTTGCTCTTCAAGACATGTTTTAAAATACATGAAAACTGAATTCTTGCCAGAAAAATATTTTGCCAAGATGTCAGATAAAAAAACTGTTCTTCTCAGTGCTCACAGAAAGCTAACACACAAGTGTGGCACAACAGACACCTCAATGCAGATTTCTAACTACATATACAACAAAAATCTTACAAAACTAGAACCTGCAGAACAATGACGTAAAAAATATGTGCTTTGAGAAATTTGTCCCAATACTTACTCCCTTAGGAATAAAGTCCCTTTCAGCCACTAATGTATCATTTACACCAGAGTGCCTCCATTCTATGAAAAACTAGATCTACACCCTTGTAAAGTACTATTCTCAGTACAACTACAAAAAACAAACATGTTGAAAGGTATATTGCCTTGAGCTATGAAGAATATTTTTCTGTACTATTTACAGGTCTAACTTTACTGCTTGAATACACATACATTTACTGTTTACCTCATCTTAACCTTGCTATTTTTCCTCTTTTGCTACATAGTAACTTCACAGAATCTTTTCTACATTTTTAATAACTACTTAGTAGGTTATCATAGACTAATATTCTGATGAATACTATGTTTATAGAGATAAAAGCAAAGTTAAAGCGCTAGCACTTTTTATTTGTTCATACAAGTTACTGCCTTGATGTTAAAATTATCGGCTGCATGCTACATTTGAAAAAAAAAAAATAACATGTTTCCCTCTTGAAATCAGGATAGCAAGAAAGTACTCCGCTACCACTAAAAATGAGAGCCCTCATGTGGCAGCGAGAGAGCCAAGACCCGGACGCTGTTTACCAAGGTTTCGGGGTGATCTGGGGTTTTTCCTGCACAGGGAATCTCGGGAGAGTCGGCCGCGTTTCAGTACTCTTACGGCGTTAGCCAGGCAATCACCTCGGGGAGCGCAGAGCCAGACCTCTTTAAAGGAGGCGAAACAGGAAGTCGCGCTCAGACCTCATGCGGCAGTGATAGAGCAGAACCCTGGACGCTGAGCGCC
>VZRI01012373.1:6504-53483 GCA_013397515.1 Upupa epops
CTCTGCCGGTGGCGCAGCGCAGCGGCCGCGTACCTGTGTGAAGGCGGCGTGGGTGGTTGGGCCCCGCGCAGGGCAGCGGCGAGACGGGGCCCGGGTTGGGCCGGTGGGGTCGGGTCGGGTCGGCGGGGCCGGAAACCCCTTTGGCGGGGCGGGGGGAGTAGCGGTGCCTCGCTGTGCATGGGGCACGTACTGGCCAGTACCAGTGCGGAGTCCAGCGGTGCCTGGGGCCGTGCGGCTGGGCTCAGTGCTGCCAGGCCCCGCCGGTACCTCCGGCTCGGTGGCCTTTCCTCGAGTTACGTAAAGCGGGTGCGAGGCGCGTTCCGGGAGCGCGTGGGGGTGGGAGGAAGGGAGAGAGGGGGGAGAAGGGAGTCCTGGGCCCCGTGACCTCCGCGTTCGCGGGTTCTGTTCGATCCTGGCTGCTGCAGAACCGTTAAGCCCGGGGCGGAGGTGTGCGGTGGGAGCCGGGGTCGGTTGGTACCTTCAGTCTCTCCCAGTTCCGTAACGGGCGCTTCCGAGCAGGAGCTGCCAGCGCCGGCCCGGGCTGGGTGTGTGAGGTGCGGAAAAAGGACCCTGCTTTGAGTTCTAACAGCGCATTACGGAACTTGGTTGGAGTCGCAGATAACGAGTACATGAAGTACATGTGTTTGTGTGTAACCCGGCAGACTGTCTCTCTGAACATCCCACCAGCGGTGCAGGTGACATCCCGGGGCAGCACTGACACCCCAGACAGCAGAGGTCAGCCTGGCTGTATTGTGTAAAACGTGTGTAACCAGATCGCGGATCACACTGCTTGGCTTCTAAATCCAATTAGAACTGTTAAGTAAGGATTGCTTTGTTTTAATCTATTACCCTTGCTTATGTGTTTCTCGCTGGGCACACAGACCATTAGCTTAAAAGGGTTTGGAACGGTGATAGCTGCAAGCTGGAGGCAAACCCTTTCTAAGTGGTTGTATTACAGGCTGTTTGCTTTGCCCGCAAAAAGGGAGGAGGCTGTTGTAAACACCCGGTAGGATAAGTGGGTGTCATGTCATTCTGTAGCATGTGACACTGGGGCACCTGGGACTCAGTCCTATCCATTTTCAGATCTAGCAGTTCAGTACTTTCAGCAAATACTGTTTTTATTTCAGTCTTAACTTCAAGTTGGGAATCAAGCGAAACCAAAGGTTCCGAATAGGAAACAAATTCCTTAGAAAAAGTAAAGTAAACAAATACCTAGACAAGAAAGTGCAGTCCCTGGATTATCTGTTCAGGACTGATGAGGAGAGGCTGAGGGAGCTGGGGCTGTTCAGCCTGGAGAAGAAGAGGTTGAAGGGAGACCTCTCTGCAGATACTTGAAAGGAGGTTGCAGTGATGTGGATGTTGGCCTCTTCTCCCAAGGAACCAGTGATAGGACAAGAAAAGATGCAGTCAAGTTGTGGCAGGGAAGGTTCGGACTGGGTCTCAGGACGAGCCTCTTCCCAGGAGTGAGGAGACCTCAGAACAGGCTGCCCAGGGAGGGAGTGGAGACACCATCCCTGAAGGGGTATAAAAAACAAGCAGACATTGTTTGGGGAGATGTTTTAGTGATTGGGAGTTGTATGGTGGGCATTTGCACTTGATGATTCCGAAGGTCTTTTCCAACCTTGATGATTCTCTAAGGTAGTGTGAGCAATCTGCTTGTTATCAAGATTGATGTGATGTGGTCTTTCTGCTGGTTTAGTGTAGTGACATATGGGACCAGGCCGTGGTGAAGCTTAGTTGCCTAAATATTCCCCTCCTGCTGCACCATTGTAAGTAAGGAGCAGTCTGGTTTGTTTACAAGGTTGGATTTTTTAAAATCATATTCTTTTCTGTTCAGTTCATTGTGTGAACTGGCAGTCAGTTATTCACAGGAAAGTTTTGAGTGCTGGGGCTGACTGTCCTTTGAGCATTGTGGGGTTCTTTTACTTCATGAAGCACAAATTAATGCAGTTCTGAACACTGTTGTGATCCCATGGCACAGCATTATTTTGCATATTAGAAATAGTGAGACTTTACAGTTTGAGATAGCTTTATGTACATATGTATGTATTTATGAGCTGGGAAGTTCTGAGTCCAGCTGCTAAGAAGGTATCAGTGAGCAGTACTAAATTCAGCTAGTCTGACCCAGATGTTGAGAAAGCATCAACAGTGCATGTGCTGGATTCTTAAGTTCAAGTGCATCGCAGGTCACTTTGTGTTGAGCTGTGCTGTTTGCTGGTATCAGTACAGCCTCAAAGTGTTGCATGTGCATTTGAAAGTACTACGAAGTAAATGAGTTCAAGACCATGAGTTCTGGACTGGCACAGTAGTGTAAAGGAAGAAGATCTAGAACAGACAAGGCTGCAAGTATTGCAAGGTTGTTGTCTCAAAACTCGATGAATTCCTAGGTGAACCTTTCAGATTCCTGGAGGAGTGGCTTATTTTCCTTTCCTAGTTCAGATTCATACAGTCATGCAGCAGACTTCATTAACAAAGCTTTCAGACTGTTGTAAAGTTGGAGCCAGGTGAGTTCTTCTGTTCACAGAGATTTAACCCCACACCTTCTATGACAAAGCTGGGGTGCTCTTGATTCCTTTTGCTGTTAACATGGAAGAGACACTGAAGGGGCAAGTGAAAAAGGATTTGCCTTAGTCTCTGATGCAGATGAGGAGAAAATCTGCCAGAGAATACTTCATGTCTCATTTCTATTTTTAAAACAATGACAAAGTTTGTAGTTGGAGGTAGTAGATACAATCACTCACTGAGATACAGGTGGGAAAAGTGATTTAATCTTAGTCTAGGTGCAGAAGAATGCCTTGTCTCCAAGACAGCTGTGACTTGCTTCTTTTCAAACTAGTGAGGCTGAAGCAAGTCAGCTCTCTGATACGTGGAGTTATGTCACACAACCAAGCACAGGACTCTGCTGCAACAGAAGCTGCTGGATGGTTCAGATGCTGCTCCTGAGCAGCAGAGTCAATTGGCAGGGGTTTATGATACTGACATTTCTGCTCCTTTGGATGCTGCCAGGCGTTCAGTGTCCAATGCTCCTGAGGAATCCCTTGAAATGCTGCTCGTTGGTCCAGTTCCTCGAGTTTTAAGACCCAGAGTGTGTGAAGATTTCCCTGTGTAGTGGGAAGGAAGAAGTAGTTTGGGTTTTCCTTGTCTCAAGGAATTATTTCAAGACCAGTTTTTGGTCTTTCTCGGTTGATGGTAGTTCATTTCATATTTATTTCCTTATTCATGTTACTGATGATTTATAAAGCATCTCTTCACCCTGGCAATTAGGAAGCTCATTTGGTTTTTGCTTCGGTCAATTGATTATATATTTGATGTGAATCAGGCTGACAGTTTCCCATTTCACAGCCGCCTGCAGCTTGGTGGTTCGTTGCTGTACTCTTGGGTAAAACGGGTGGTGACTCAAATCCTGTGAAACCAAAGAGGTGGTGTCTGATTTGCATCCTGTAAAAGCACATCTTCAGATGCTTCATTAAAACACGGAGATGGTGCTCTTTCAGTGATTTGATACTGCTGTTTTAATGCTCTTCTGCACACGCAGGCACACAGAAGATGAGATTTGGCTCAAGTTGGTTTTCCTAAGGAAAAAAATATCAAATCTTTCCTTTCTCCTTGTTTTTTCTATTTTAATCTGATGGAATGGAAGCTTGGCTGCTGTCGCAACACCAGTATTGCTGTACATGCTCGTAAAACTGAATTCCTCCGTAGTCAAGTGACAGAAAACGTGCCCAGTTAACACAGCTGTAAATGTCTGTGGCATACACGAGTAACAGAGTAGTTGTAGAAAAGATTGCTCCACAGCGAGAGCAGATCCATTAGGCTTTGGTGAATGCATAATGTATGCAAATATGTTTTTCTCCTATGCTGTTTACTGCATAGTCTTTGGATTCATGTCATGCCTTTTGTTGTGTGTGGGTTTGTCTCACACTGACTGCTGCAGATATTTTACAGGAGCATTTCTGAAGAAAGTTTTATCCTGAACAATCTCTAAAATGCCATCATTTGCCTAGAAATTGCTGACTTTCAGTAAAAAACCCGAACGCTTAAAGAGAAGAACCTTATTGTCTTTAGTAATCTCACTTTAATTGCTGTTGTTTTAATTCCAGGAGCTGTGAAGGACAGAACACTCCCAGAAAACTGTCCATCACATTGTAGAGGTGGCATTTAAAAGCAGCATTTTATATAAAACCAGGTTCTGTGTGTTTAACCATCATTATTGCCATTTACCATCTCAGTGCTGACCAAGCAGTGTCTCAGTATTGCATTCACTTCAAAATTATACCAGTGCCTTCTGTCCTTTCCTGCAGATGCTGGTCTTGAAAAGAAAGCATGGTGTTACGCAGTGAATGAACCTTAAACTCCTGGACCATGAATTGAAGGCTTTGTTCTTGAAGAATGGCAGCACCGTATGTTCCCGTTCCTATTCCTATGGGAGGTTCAGCATCCAGCTTTGCAAACAGAAACCAAAGAAGTCCTTCTTTTGGAAGTATCTCAACTAGTTCCAGCTCCTCAAAAGGACAGTTGGAGGACTCTACAATTGACAATTTTAAAAAGACAAGTGTGCCTGACCAGATCGATTCCACATCATCTGTGTGTAGCAGCCCACTTATCAGGACTCGATTTACTGGTGTGGATACATCCATAGAATACTGCACTCAACCTGCTGAAGAAATAGAGCAGGATACAGATTCCAGGACCTGGGAAGATCGACCGTCCACGCCTACTATACTGGGTTATGAGGTGATGGAAGAAAGAGCAAAATTCACTGTAAGTTTCAGGGCTAGTATTAATCATCCCATAGAGACTGGATAGCAGTTGAATGTGCTTTGCTTTCTGTAATGAATCTTGCAGTTCAGGGTTCTTGAAGTACTTCACTGATACCAGTTTGGCTTCAAATTACTGCTTCCTGACAGGAAAACATCATTCCTTTTATAGTCAGCAGTAATCTTTCCTGTAATTGTGTACAGAGAATAAAAGGAATTCATTCCACTCCAGGTATCGATTTCTTCTGGAAGAGTCAGGAATTCTTCTAGATGTTCCATTTCACAGGAAACTGCACTTCTGTTTAGTTAAACGTCTTAAATAAAATGTAAAAGATACTTGTCTTTTACAGTCGTTAGAAACACAACATTTGCATTAAAGTGCAGGCATAGTTTTCAGCTGCCTGCATTGCTGGGCACATTGCTGCACTTCTCATAAAGGGAAATCTCATCTGGAAGCGTCAGTGAGATGTCACACACGCAGTCTCACCGCTTAACTCTCTGGTGCTCATGTTTCTCAAAATGGGCTGTAGCTGGCAATTTAATTTGGGTTCATCGTGTTTGTGTGGGTGTAATGGAAACATTTCTCTGAGGTAACTCAGCGGTGCTGGTGGGAAGTTGTTTGTTACTGATTATTAATCATGTTACTTCAGGAGAGCAGTATTAACCGCAGAAAGGTAAGAAGGAGCAAATAGCAGACAGTTTCTTTTCCTTTCCTGTTTTCTTTTAGGTTAGAGAAGCATGCTCTCCAATGCCTTTATGACAATCAAAATGCTAATACAATGATTGGGCACTTTGAGTAAAGAATTATATAACACTGCTTATTAATTGCTTGGTAAGGTCGGGTTCTCATAACTTCTTCAGTTTCTAGTATCTTCATGCATGGCCACGGTATTGTTACATATAGAATCAACAATTCCTTCTGAATACACCTTCCAGATGGCAGCAATCACACTAGTATTGTTACACTGTGAAGGGTTAGTTCTGTGTGTAAGATGTTCTTCAGCTGTAGTGGTGTTGTCACCTGCCCCTCATTTCACCTAGAGGGCTAGGTTACAGCGCCAACAAAGCATCCTTCATTAAAATGTCTTGTTGCGTTTTTGCTCTTCCCAAATTGACTTCTCTTGCTGTTTTTGTTTCTGAAACCACATCATTAACCGCTTGTCTTCAGTTGTGTGTTGCAAATAAGCTGGCTGTTGTGCATAAAAACCAGCAAGTCATTAGGCCTAGAAATTTCTGTTCTGTAGGACAAAGTTGGTGACAGGGAAGACAGTGGACACTACTTTGAAATCACTTGCGAAAGAGAGGAGATGTAATGGCTGAAGCCTTTTTTTTACAGTTTATTAGCATCTCATAGGTCCCAAAAATACTAGTCTGAATTACTCAAGGTGTCAATGCACTGACTGTGAGAGGTAAATGTTAGTGCATGTTGGAATGCATGGCTGAGTAACCTGATGGGAGAAAACACCCAGACTGACAAACATCAGCTTGTGAGCAATTGATCCTAAATGAGTTAGCAGGCTGTCAGATACTTTGTCCTAGAAGATAAACTAGGATTGCCTGGAATTCCATGAATGCGTTGAATTAATTTGTAGGTTTTCCCTAAGACCTTGTGTGGAGGAACCAACAGTGGTTTCTGCAGTGCACTGATTTGTTTTGTTCTTTAGTTGTAAGTCTTGAAAAAAAGTTTTGGGGTTTCTTTGTTGGTCTTCTTGCCAAAATTGAAGTGTTTCTTTCAGGTTGGCCACAGTCAGGTGTTTTTTGGTAGTAGTTACAAGCTGATTGCTCTCCTTACTCAGTTGACCATAATTTGTGAAGCTTTTTAAGTTGTCTAAAACACTTGAGAACCATTCGAAGGTGGTGTCACACTAACTGGAGTTGTTATTTGCAAGCAGTGCTTTAGCAAACTTTACTAATTAGTAGAGTAAATGAGTAGCATAGCAATTAGGTAGTAAATCCACAGGCATATTCCTAACCTCCTTGCTCTGTTTTACTGGTGAGTTTTCACAATTTTATGTAGCAGTTCTGCTTTATGAAATGAAGAATAAAACTGGTTATGCTTTTTGTATGACAAGTGAGCTCAAACATTGGGACAAACAGGACCATGCCATGGCTATAAAGGCGGGTCAAGCAGCTTGGATTTTAAAAGCTCACAGCTTTTTGTTAATGGCTGAAATACTGTTGCTGTCACATCCATGACTTCCACAGATGATGCTGCTTGAGAGTGGAATTCCATGTTTAAAAAGCAGATAACTACTTGCTGAAAAATGCCTTTGAATTTGCTCCAGAGTTTTCTGTAGTCAGTGGCTGCAACTCGATCTATCACAGAAGTGCTGAAAACAGGCTGGCGTGTGTGCAGAACCTGCCCGGCACTGGTGTTATCACGTGCTGAGACCGCAACAAGAAACAGATGCTTATCAACAAAAACAACCTGCTGCGAAAACATGACCCACTAAAGATGATTTTACTGCGCAGCAGATTAGAGAATGTTTCCAATAGAATTTGGTTAAATGCCCATGGAGGATTTATTTTGTCATCATCATTCCAAAAATACCTATTTTTCCCTCCTTGTTTAAGGAAAGAACACCTAGGCAGGGAAAGCTGACCCAGAACGATTGCAGAACCCCTCATTTTCTGATGTTGTAGCAACTAAGGTTGTGAAAGTGAGAGCCCTTCTTCCCTAGACCCAGTTTAATATTTTCTAGCTTGAATTGTGTGTTGTTGGATTTACTGTGGTCAGGCATTTGAGTGTCAGTTCTCCTGTAATCATTCTCATGTGGTTACCTAGGGAAGTGATCAGACTTTGCTTGGAAAGACGAAACCTGATGTTCAGGACAAATGAAACCAAAGGAGAATGTCCTTTCTATCTGCCACGGCTTTTCCCTGTGAAGCAAGTCAGATGAGACATTTAAGAACAATAGAACAGTCAGTACCTGGTTATTAGAGTCATCTTAGAAAGAGATTGGCCTCCGGGATTACTGAGTAAAACTGTAATTCGGCAAAGGTTAAAGTGGGTCGCTAAAACAAGCTTCATTTACTTTGAGACTCATTTCTTCCCTGTGAAGAAAGAAATCTGGATGCAGTTTCACAAACCAGAAATAAAGATATTTGTGAATGGCACAAAGCCCGCCCTTAAAATCCGAAGTTAATCTGTACTGCTGGTAAGGATAATGATTGATTTTAATAATCCCATGAATTATTTGATTGGGGGGGTTATCCATTAGTTTTGTTTCGTTAAGAAATGAAGGATAGTTTCAGCCTTGCAGCCAGTGCAGGGTGAAGTTGCTTTTTTCTAATGTTCCTGGTTTTTCCACACAGGTGTACAAAATACTGGTAAAAAGAAGTCCAGAGGAGAGTTGGGTGGTGTTCAGACGATACACAGACTTCTCCAGGCTTAATGACAAGGTGAGGGTTACACACTGATCAGTCCCCAGCTATCTTCAGCCTCGTCATTCCACATTTCATTTTCTTTGTGTCTCACACTACTGTCACTTTTTTCTTGATCTTTTTCTTGGATATAAAACACTGTTAATGAGTGAAAACCATGCCATCCCTCATTTTCTCAAACATACGTGAAATAAGCTGTTGGTGTGCTTCATGCTATGTGATACAGGAAATTAACTCCCTGACCGTACAGAAATAGAATTAGACACCTGTATCCTCTTGGAAGAATGATCCAGTAATTTAGTCCTGTTCAGTGCAGCAAACTGGTTTTCTGGACCAGTCTTCAGAAGCAAGAAGCTAAGCATTTCTCCGTGCCTCATGTGATGTGCATAATCTATCACATGCTGACATAGCAGAGAGACATGTAGAAAAGATGTTGGATGCAAGCAAGCAGTCAGAGCCAGCATAACTTGTCTGACCCCTGGTTCTTCCTCCCCTGTGTGAGGAGAACCAAAGAAGCATGCCGCAGGACTGTGCTGCTGAAATTTAGCCTGCTGACAATAGCTGGCTTTCTCATACTCTCTTCATCCACAAAAGGAGTAATCTAGGTAGCCATACTCTTTTCTTAGACATAAATTACATGATCTGCATAACCAGAGAAATAAAATAACTATTAAGCAGAAAATAGTGGTTGAAAACCTTTCCCAGCAGTGGCTAGCTGTGGTCTGCTCTGCAGCTAACACATGAACTCAGTTCATGTGCTGGGTCCAGTTCTGTTCAGTATTTTATTGACTTAAAAGCTAAAAAGCATAGAGAACGCTTTGATAGATTGCATAAATATTAACTTCCTAAGAGGTGAAGGGACTTCAAATGACCAAAAATAAACTTCAAGCTATCTAATAACTCTAATACTGTGATGAGGTTCGGTAAGAGAATAATTGAATGCAGGAGTAAGGAGCAAGGTTTGACAATAAGCCATTCTGTACCCGGCTGGGATACGGGCACATGCAACCCTTCTGCTGTTAAAAAGTACTCTTGTGGTGTTGTGAGATGGTGCTTGTGCGAGCACAGGTGATCCACTACTACTGTGGTTCTTCCTTGAAACGGTGGAGACAGATTTTAGCTGAAGTATCCGATCTGCTCTCACTTTTCTAAAACTTGCATCTGCTTAAAGAGCTTCCTATTAGCCTGGAACCCATGAAGAGTCGTTAAACATCCTTACTGTCAGAAGGCTTAACTGTTGCCATGTGAGGAGCAGGGCACTCCCTGAAGAATTATCTTGCAGCTGTGTGAACTTTGAGTGCTAAGCTGTTTTCAAGGCGGATTCTGGGATCCCTGTGTCATGGGAATACTCATACGAACACACTGGATGCATGCAGTATGTCCCTGACAGATGTTGGCTTGATCCTGTCTGCAGGAAAAGATCAAACACTTCTTGTGGCAGCTGGAGGAACATTAGCTTTTATAAAGCCTGTTCATTTCTTCCTGTGGTTGCAAACAGTCTTTGAGACTTTTCTGCCAAGCATCCCTCCTAAGGCATCAAAAAAAATAGGGTGTTTTGGTGAAAGTGTTAAGGGTTTGATTGGCTTTTTGTCCTCGTGCATATTCAAAAAATAATGAGCATCCTTGAACAGGTCCATCACTGCGTGGTTTTATGCTACCATTCACTTGCATTCTTGAATCCAAAGGAAAGGTCCCAGGCATTTCTAGCACTGAACGTACCCTGAGAAGTGCAAGGGCTTGAGCCGTGCCCATGCATATTGAAATTCTAGCACTCTCTGTATACAAGGAGCTACGTTTTACTAGAGGTATCTCCTCATTCTGCCAGCTTCTCAGAAACGGTGAGTTGTAGGCCTGCTCCTGGGGTGTTCTGGGTGTTTGCTGTATGTACAGTGTGTACTGACCCCGAGTACTTTATAAAAACATCCCTGAAGTCACTTCTGGTATTTTTTCCATAATTTTTGTTGTATTTACTAACTGAAAGGAATGAGATAGCAGACTCAGAGACACTAAATAAAAAGCAAGCTTCTTCATTCCTGTTTTCACTTAGTAAATTTGAGAGGGCATTTGATGGCATTAGCACGGCACGTGTCTACTGTTTATGCAGTAATTACTGTCAAGACTGGACTTGGTTTTAGCTCCAAGAGGACAGAAAGGTCCTGTAACTTAGAGCCTCAGTGCCTGCGTCAAATACACTATCTCATCAGGACTGTTCTCTTGGTTTCTGATTGGTGTTTCAGCTAAAAGACATGTTTCCGGGGTTTCGGTTGGCACTTCCACCAAAGCGCTGGTTCAAGGATAACTATAATCCTGACTTCTTGGAAGATCGACAGCTGGGGCTACAAGCATTCCTCCAGAACCTGGTTGCTCACAAAGATATTGCTAACTGGTATGTGATTAAAATTTGCTTGTGGGTTTGAATGGTTTTCTTGTGTTCAAACTACTGGTGAAGGCTCTGTTGTGCATGTGGTCGTTGTGTGACTTAATTGTCCTACTAAACTAACCTCATCTTAACAGGAATTGCAGCGTTTTGAATTGTACGTGGTTAACCATGGGCTAAAAGGTGCCGTATTGGGAGCGTTAGAGTCATCCCATGTTTAGTCCTAAAACATTGCTTCTGTGTGCTGAATGCAGAATCCATCTATTGTTCATTTACACTCAGATCAGGCTTTTGTAGTGGACTGGTACCTACACTGCTTGTGGCTTCTTAAAGTGTACTAGAGGATTGTAATTGAGGTACTAGGGGGATGGAAGTCACTGTATGGATTGCTTTATGTAAGTAAATCAAAAGAGGCTGAGGAAGACTCTAAAAGCCATGTGTTTAAGCAACAAAGGGCCAACATCTGTTTTGAAAAATATCTTTTTGGAATAATCTTTCCATTTTTTCATACAAAGATCAGTAGAGCAGAGTTCTGTCAAATGAAATGCAGAACTGTTTTAATAAAAGCTAAAAAATAACTTGATTTATGCTGCTGGAAGCAGAACAGGTAGCTCTAAAAACCTTTTCCAACACCAGAAATAGAAACATTGCAGTTGCTGGCCCAGAGATGCCCAGAGGAATGATTCTGAGGAGCTGTCTTCATGCTGAAACTTCATGAAAAATGAAGAGAGGGAAATCCACTAGAGCAAACAGCATTTCCTCAAGAGTTTCAAAGGAACTAAAACACAAAGTTGGTGAGCTGTGGTGCAAGACCATAGGATACTGCTCATGGCTTCCTTTATTTTTAGTAGCACGACTGTTGTTACATGGGGCACGTTTTTATAAGGCATTTGACTGTGGAGTCTGGCAACTAGAGAGTCTAACTAGAGGTGCTGCCTGTAATAAAACCCAGAGCATAAATAAAAACAATACTTGCAGAAACACTAATGTCTTTGCAGAGAAAAATCTGTCTAACAATGAGTTTTGAGTGAGCTAGTACAAAAGGGGAAAAAGGTTGGTGGAAATGAAGAGGTTTTAAGTGTGGAGTGCTGGACACTGGTGCTCAGAACAGAATTCAGAACGTTGTGTGGCAGAGCAGTGAACAATGAGATCATGAGATAGAGAAAAAATCCTGAAGCACTGAGTGACTAACATTAATTTTCATGTCATGAAGTGCCAAATGACAGTAAATACATAGCACGAACCGCACGGGCCGGGTGCAGGGACAACCACAAACCCATGCGTGAAACGCAAAGAGGAAATGTACCCTCATTACTAGGACGTGTCTGCAGAGGCACGCAGGCAGGGGTGCAGGCACGGCAAAAAGCTTTTAATGTGCTGCTTCAGGGATTCTTGCAGATGTAGATTTCCACTGCGCTTTGATCTTGCCTACAGCCGGGCAGGAATCTCCAGCATGTTCAGTGAAGTGCTGCTGAGTCCATCACGGAGCTGTGCTACCTAAATGTTAGGTGTTCATGGCTGTGTCAAGCACACAAAGCTAAGTTAACGAGGTAGGCATGCTCTTCTTCAGTACCCCAGCTGCGGGTCGCTTGAGCCTCTTTACAGTCCCCATCCCCAATCTTATTTCCCCACATACAGAATCATAAACCCACTTGTTTTTTACAGTATGGAAAACTGTTTATGTTGATGGAGTTGTCCCAATTGGTTCAGTGTTCAGCAGCAACCAAATAGTCGTGTAAAGATTGATGAAGATGGACTTGAAAGGGGATAAAAAAGGTATCACAGTGGGAATTGGAATTATACTTCCACATAGTCAAGTGTTCAGTTTCCAAAGAGAGGGAATCTTCTAGAAGTACAGGGAAAACATGCGAAAACTGATGAAGCTACAGACAAACATCCCTGTGAGAAGAGTTCTATCATCTTCAGTCTGTCATCTTAGGAGAGAACTGGCTAAGCAGGGCATATGAAATGATCTCAGGAGTAGGGGAGGTGAGTAAAGAATGTTAATGTGGATGAGTTTGGGATGATTCATAGTCACCTGGTGGTGTGTTGCACGCAGTTGTGAAGCGTTGTTGAGTTGTCAGAGACAGAAAGCTTAGATGTTTTAAAAAGAACTAGAGATCAACCTGCGAGTTCCTCATTAAATAGGGTTACATGGGTGAAGTGAGTGGCTGAGAAGTCTAAGAACTTCCTGATCATGGAAGTACACAATAGCAGGTGTCCCAGGAAAAACAGTGTTGTCTAAAAGTCTCCTTGCACTGCTGGAGAGACGCTAGCGTGTGACTTGTAGTGTGCTTAAGTCGGTCTGCAGGCTTGGTGCAGTTGGTTTGGCATTCAGCTATCTTGTTTGGGTTTTGAGCATGGCCTGTAGTGGCGAACATACTGCTTCCATTAGATACCAACGGGAATGTTTGTGGGATCAGTTTCTGTTTTGATTAGTTCTGGCTAATAAGCAGGTAGTTCACTGAAGTGTAGCACTGAGGAAAGCTCTCAGCCTGGCTGTGCAAGTCTCAGCATAAAGAATGAAAACCTTAATCTTTAACCTAACGTTGTAACGTTTGGATCTGTGGAAGGTCTGGATTCCTCGAGAAGTGATTTGGTGTGCTTGGGTTTTTAGCAACTTACAGAGACTAAAAGTTATTGTTAATGGAAATGAACCTTTGCACCTTTCATGAGCAGTGTTGAGTACTGAGCCTCTGCTTTCCCTAGAAAGCTCACCGCTCACTTCCACAGTTTCACAGATAAGTCAGACTGCTTGGGTCGCACCGAAAGCAATGAGCCTTGGCTTTCTGTAGAGCAATGCCTCTCGTTTCTTTTTGTGCACCTTGTGATCGCTGGGTAGAAGAACTGTTTGGTAGAGCTGTTTTTTACTCTGCCTCTACTCTGTGAAAGCAGCTGTTGAGCCTTGGCTGGGATCTCCTGTGCTGCCCATCTTGATGGTGGGTGTACACTGGCACGGCAGCCCCTCTGAAGAAGGATGTCAGCTAGCCCAAAAGCAAAGAAATAACCCATGTGCAGCAGTCTCTGACGTGTGCTGGAGAAGATTTCCATGATGGTTTTAAGGCATCCTTTCTTCCTGTTTGTTAATTGAAAGGGAGAGGTGGAACGTGTTGGGGAGAGCGGGAGCAGAGTGGTCTCAGAGGAAAGCCAGGCTGCAGATGAATGTGTATGCCACAGGGTGAATATCATTCATAAAGAATCAGTGTGACCCGTGGCTTTGTTTCTTAACCTCCTTAGGAAAAGTAATGAATCAACAGCTTTCATTTTCAAGAGGTTTTGAAAACTGTAGAGAAAGACAGAGTTTCTAGGGTCGACCTGATGTGAGTTGATAATAAATGCAGACTGGATATTTCTACACATTGATGTTCTTCAATATCTTATTTTCCCCTCAGGAATTGTAGGCCATGTAGTTGTTACCTTCAATAGCACTGTAAAATGATTAGCTAACTATAGAAATTAAATGCTTTAAAATACCGAGTTGAGCCGTGAGAATAAGAATGGAGATCCTGAAGGAAAACGGTGAGCGGGAGTGTTTCCCATGGTAAATTACTGTGCATTAGGGCTGTCCGAGTTCCTTCAGCTTCGTTATGAAAGGAACAATTCAACCATTAAAATGGATTGAGCATCACATTTGGAAAGGGGTCACTTCAAACAAATTAAACTATTTGGAGGGGGGGGGGAAACCCTAGCCCTGTTCTTCTCCTTGAAAATGTACTTTATATGCCTGGATAACTTTTCATTTGACTTGTCAGCTTCTATCATTCTTTGTGCTAATTGGAGGGATAATCTTAGTTTAGGAAGAAAGTTTTTAGCTCTTGAGTACCTGGGGGAAGCACTTTTCAGGGGACACGTTTAGCCTATGGCTTGCACAGCTTGTGGGTTGATTAATGTACAGCAGCAGAGAGGGCTTGAAGAAGGGATTAGCACATTTGTCACTCAATGAGGTGGGGAAAGGAACCATAAAGATTTTAGATGGTTTTTTCAGGTTGGTGTGAAGGCCACTGAGAGAAAAGTAGGTAACAAAGACAAGAATCCTTGCTGGCTGTTGGCCAG
Organism: Upupa epops; assembly: GCA_013397515.1. Taxonomy (NCBI): domain Eukaryota; kingdom Metazoa; phylum Chordata; class Aves; order Bucerotiformes; family Upupidae; genus Upupa; species Upupa epops. Next base: position 21,076 of record VZRI01012373.1, read on the forward strand.
AACCCCATGCCTGTATCTTCACAGGCGCCATAATAAGCACTTGAAAATGGAATTAGGGAAGTCCCAACAACACAGTCGGGGTTCAGCGTGTTTAGATACCTGCACTTGAGAACTACTTCAACACTAAAAATGATGCTGCAGTCAGTCAGTACTGTTTGCTGCAGAGACTCACCCTGATTTTGCTTGTGAGACCTGAAATTGATAGTTGAGTGCAAGTGTCTTGTACTCTGTTTCTGCCTCACATACAGAAGATGAGCAGAAGGCAGAAGACTTCTTCCCTTTGTCCTCAGCTTCCCTCAGAACTTGGATTAGACACAGGGAATTGGCTTGGTTTCACACCTTCCATTTCTGTGCGCTCATTGCCATAGGAGATGATCTAAAGGTTTGCAGCAGTGCCTGCAGGAACAGAAGTGCAGGTGAATTACTGCACTCTGGTTAGTTGTGAATGCAGTGTTGTGATCACACAACTATTGAGGCTGGAAAAGACCTAGGATCATAAAGTCCAGCCACAATCACTAAGTGCCGTGTCCAGTTAGTCCTGAAACACCTCCAGGGATGGGGACTCCACCACTGCCCTGGGCAGTCCATTCCAGTGTCTGATCATGCTTTCTGTGAGGAAGGGCTTCCTAATGCCCAACCTAACCCTTCCCTGGCAGCTTCAGGCCCTGTCTTTTTGCCCTATTGCTGGTTGCCTGGGAGAAGAACCTGACCCTCACCTGACTATAACCTCCCTTCAGATAGTTGCAGAGAGTGATAAGGTCCTCCCGAGTCTCCTCCAGGCTAAACATCCCCAGCTCCCGCAGCCTCTCCTCATCAGACTTTCCCTCCAGTCCCTTCCCCAGCTATGTTGCTCCTCTGGATGGACTCCAGCCCCTTTCTTGAAGTGGGGGGCCCAGAACTGCCCCCAGTACTCGAAAGGAGGCCTCCCCAGTGCCCAGTGTGGGAGGAGAATTGCATGCCTTAGAGACCTTTCACAGCAGAGCAGGAAGGTCTTAGCAGTGGCTGAAGAGATGTGTTTGGAGATGTTGAAACATTCTGTGAACAGTGATACAGATTTGGAAGATAGAATGAGCAAGATGCTCAAAATACTTGATAGTAAACCACAGGATTACACTTGCTTCTTCCTCCTGGCCTTTGCCAGACAACGCATGGCACCTGTTACCCAGTTCTACATGGAGTGTGTTGTTTAAGATGGTTATGTATAAGTGTGTCCATGGGACACTGACCCTGTCACTGCTTAGTCTTCCTCTCCCCGTGTCTGCGTTTACAGCATGTGTGTCACATCGTACACTGACTCACTCCATGCTTGAAAATACTTAACTGTACTGGTGCAGCTCTACTCCCATTTTAAATACTGTCCTGGGCGAACACAGCTGGAACTTAACAGTTTGTTTACCTTACTTTGGACAGTTGGGAGTAAATTTGAGAGTAGCTGCTTGTTTTCTTCAAGAAATACTGTGTTTGCATTGTTCCTCCTTACATTCCAAGTAATTCACTCTCTTTTGTTTGGTATAGCCTTGCAGTGAGAGAATTTCTTTGTCTGGATGATCCTCCAGGTCCTTTTGACAGTCTAGAAGAGAGCAGGGTAAGTGTGATGTGGTAAGATAAAAGCAGGATGTTGGTAGAACGTTGTAAGCTCTGCTGAACAGCGTAGAATAAAACCTCCTTTTTCTGTTCCTCCACCAAATATTCCAGTGTTCTGGTTTCATGGACTCGTGTTTCTACAGTGGGAGTCTCGTCACTGGTGCACACCAGTAATCTTTGACTGTTGTACTTCTTCTGTCTTCCTCTCTGCCTTTTATGCCCAGAGGATAACATTGGTTCCTAAGGCAGCTCCCTTGCTAAGTGTGCTGGCGAACAGACGTGGAGGTTTGGCAGCTTCACGTTCATCAAGCGAGAGAGCATGCACCCTAGACCTCAGCTCCTGCACTGAAGTGGTTTTTGCTGTGGAATCCTAGAATTGTGGAATAGTTTTGGCTGGAAGAGACCTTCGAGATCATCAAGTCCACCCTAAATCATGTCCCCCAGTGCAGTACCTACCCTTCTCTTCAACACCTCCAGGGATGGGGACTCCACTCCCTCCCTGGGCAGGCTGTTGCCGTGTGTCTCCTCTCCTCGTGCAGCTCATGCGTGGGTTGCAGCTGGACAGCTTCTCCAGAAGGCTTTTTGCAGCTGCCAGGTGGAGCAGTAAAACAGTTCACAGCGTCTCTACAGTATTGCCAGTTATTCTGGGAATAGGGAAGTTTGCATGAGCATAGATCCAAGTAATGATTGTACCTGTGACTGAGAGAACTGGGTTTGTCCAGCCTTGAGAAGAGACGGGTTGGGGGGACATTCCTATCATCTACCAAGAGCATGGAGACTCCCCTTTCATAAGCAGCCCCATAGAAAAGACAAGAGGTGATGGATGGAAGTTGCTCCTGGGGAGGTTGAGGTTGTAAGAGCAGTTAGACGTTGGAATGGTCTTCCCAGGGAAGTGGTGGATTCCTCAGCTTTAGGCAGTTTTAAGGCTCAGCTTGAGCCTTCTCATTTAAACTGGAATCTTACAGCATAAAGGGTTGGACTAGATGATGCCGAGGTTCCTTCCAGTGTGGTCTGTGGGGATACTGTGATAATCTCAAGGCAGCAATGGCCAGTTGTCAGCTAGGGTTCTATCCTGGGGAAGGGAAGAGCATGGACATTATCCAGTTATTCCTATTTCTGGAATAATTAGACTCTTCAGAACTGACTTCCAAGTCAGGTGATAGAAAATCTCCTGTGAGGGGAGTCGGGAGCGGAGAGTTGGGCTGATCTTCCAGAGAGGCAGAAAGGTCCAAAATTAGAGACTCTGTGTGTCAGAGGCAGGAAACCTCTCTGGCTCTGAACCCCTCTCTGGCTCTGAACCCCTCTCTGGCTCTGAACCCCCTCTCTGGGTCTCTTGTGTGGCAGATAAATAACGCAATGAAGTACTTGCTCTGCAGGAGAACAGAAGATACAGGAGTTGTTAGAGGAAGGAGCGTTTGTTGTGTTTTAAAGAGTTTCTGTAGCTCTTTACAGTAATCAACACAGAAAAGCAGCTGCGCTTCTGCTACTGGTTAACAGTTCTGGAAGAACCTTCCCTAAAGGCAGCCCACTGCTGCTGACGGGAGGATCTTCTGCACGTTTGTCTTTCAGGCTTTCTGTGAAACTCTGGAGGAAACAAATTACCGCCTGCAAAAAGAACTGCTTGAAAAACAAAGGGAGGTGGAGTCGCTGAAGAAACTGTTAAGTGAAAAACAACTGCACATAGAGGCTGTGGAAAGAAGGATTAGGTAGGTAGCTGTTGGACGGGGTTGAGGAGTTACCAGCTGTAAGCTGTGCTCTTGGCAATCCTTTCTCTTCCATAACCACGTTCAGAGCGAGTGGGCTCTTGCTCACAGGCCGGTGGAAAGGCTGTGGGTTAGGACAAAGAATGAGGAAGCTGCTCTCCTAGCTTCTTTACAGTAACTGGGGTTACGTTTCCTGCTCCTTCACAGGGCTCCCAGCAGAGATTCTGTTGTGCTTGCCAAATGCTGGGTGTGTGAAACGTCCTGCTGAAGGGAAGGGCAGTGGAGAAGCTGCTCGGACTTACAAAGTTACCCTCAAAGCTTTGGCAGAGCACAGTGCCCAGGCCGCTGTGTGCTGTGTCAGTGTCTCCAGCTCTGTTCTGGATTGTCTGCTTTGATGCCCCAGGTAGCACTGGAGATTGTCCACTGAAATCCAGGGGAGGATGGGGGAGGTTTAATGTCAAATCGTTAGTAGTGCCTGTCCCAGACAGAGCGAGGAGGCCTTGAACAGGGTGCCCAGGGAGGACGTGGAGGCACCTGTAGGGTAGGTGTCCCTGTAGGGTTTCAGCAAACAGGCCAACATGGTATCTGGGGAGAGGGTTTAGTGGGTGGGAATTGTAGAGTGGACACTTGGTGGACTTGAAGGTCTTTTCCAACCCAGATGATTCAGTGAATCTGTGACCTGGCTGTGTGCTCTCAGGGCCAGGCACCTGACATAGGTGAGGTTGGAGGGTACGAGCAGACAGGGCGTCAGAGTTTTCCAGGCCTTTAGCTGTGCTGGATTTAGCCCAAACAGAGGTCAGTAATGAAGCAGAGCATACTGTTGAGGCATCATTTGACACGTGCACGTCAAAATCGGACTGGGAGCAGTAGCAGTTAGGGTGTTACACTTAAGATTATCCTCTGTCTCTCTCTATCTAATAGGTTTCCAAGCAAAGCATCATCCTAAGACATTAAAATTACAGGGAGAAACTTGGAACTGTCAGAGATATTATCCCCTGGCCTGTTTTCCTCCTGACTACGCTTGGGTTGTAGCCGCTCTGGCATCTAGACAGGATGTGAGGGCCTTGGCTCGCGTTCTTGTGATTGGTTACCTGGAGTCGTTACCGCTCCTGCGGGACTTGAAGTGGGGAAAGCTGCTGAGCTGTGCTGCCAGCAGGCGGTTTAGTGTCGTCTAGGAATAAGCAGCTGGAGCAGAGAAGCCGTTTGCACAGCTGTCTGGTGCACCCACCCAGCCCTCCTCCTCCTCCGTAGCACCAGAAGAATGGGGTGCGCCCTCCAGAAGGAGGGAGATTGATGGGGACCTCCGAGTACCAGAGGACATGCACAGCTCTGGAGCGACTGGTGGTTGCCGTACGGATTGGTGCTACTCTGCTCTTATTTGTTGTAGGGATTTATCTGTAGGAAAAATGAGCCGTCAGATGTCGGGAGAAGAAAGCGAGTGCAGCGGAGAGGTGGAGTCTTCTGCAGTAGAAGCAGACCAGGGTACGCTGGGTGAGGACAGCTGGTAAATACCGTTCTTTTACTTGCTTCGGTTTTGTCTGTCAAGCACGGGGGTTGTTTTGGCACGTTTGCTCGTGCATCACTTCTGAGGGCTGGCGAGTTGTGCGTGTCACTGCGCCCCTGTGCTGCACGAAGGAAGCAGAGATCCGGAGTCAGTTGAGTCAGCCTTGTAAGCGCGTTGCGGGTTGCCAGCATCGAGTGACTGCGGAATCGCCGTAGCTGCTGTTTGACGGAGTTTCTCGGTCTGTTCCTGCAGCTCGGATAAAGAGAACCACGAGGCCTGCTGGAGTGGCTCTTTGGCTGAACATTCTGTACCGGAGATCGAAGTTGCTGAGGTGGCGTATACCACTGATGAGGAGGAGTAGCTCAGCCGCAGCTGCGGTCGCCGCGGAAAGGTCCATGCTTGGGACGTGCTCTGTGGGTAAGAGGCACAGAGCAGCTGCGGAGAATTGACAGCCAAGGACAAGAGTGCCCATCTGGAATGTTTACAGAAAGCCTTACGGGTGATGGATGCAAGAACAGCACCCGGTGCTGCTTTGATTTCCCTTTTGAATCCAGCCTTTGTGTAGTTAATAGGTTGAAGTTACTAAGGGCTGAAAGTCAGCCCGAGTGCAGGCAGAACGGCTGGGTTTTGCGTCAGAGTGACAAAAGCTTCGCGTTAAACCGCCACACCCCCCCTACCTGGGACGTCCTGCGTCGCCGCTGAGGCCAGACCTCGGGTGTGTTCATCCATTTGGGACTTGCATTTCCGTGCTCTCACAGACATGACTGAACGCTTGTCCGAGTGAAACGGACTCGGCTGAAGTTGAATGTTGAAGGAGCTGCTCTTAAATTCAACAGTGGGAGACTGTTTCTCTGGAAGTTTTAATGCAGTGCAGTAGGAAGCCCCCCTACAGCACTGAGAGAGAGAAGCGCTTGTGAAACGGGACTGTGCTTGTACTTTTTTTTTAAGCCATCATTTTGCTGAGGGAGGCAGTCGGAGACCCCCAACCACTGTGTTGCCATCCCAAGACGGCACGCGCTTTGGTGGGTGAGGCTGCTTTGGAGCTCTGGGTTACGTGTGCTGTAGAGCCGTGTGACAGTACAGCCGGGGCGTTTGCCTTGCTCTTGGAACTCTACCTCTTCCATCTCGCTCCGGCGGTCCTGTTTGTTGAAAGAGACTCCCCGCTGGAGCCCAGCCAGGGGGAGGACTGCTACAGAAGCCATATTGTTTCCTGCGGCGTTCAGAGCTCGACCGAGTCTGGCTGCAGCGTGCTTTTGCCTCAGTGTATTGTTCGTGCGGGGATGTTGCTGCGTGTGTTCTAGAGCCTACTTTTCAGGATATATTAAGCCAGGAGATGCACTTTATAATTGAAGTCCTTTGTGCCAAGTTCAGTTGGCTAATTGGTTGAGAAAGGGTCGTTGCAGGGAGAGGGTTATGTAGTGCCTTTTGTATTTTACTTGTTCATTGTTGCAGAGTTTTGTTAGCGTGCTCTGGGTCAGCTGTGTTACAGCTTGTTTCTGTTCTCCCCTCATTGACTCAAAGTGCCTTGTTTGACTCTCCTCTCCCAAGAGGCGGGATGCGGTTTTGTTTCAGTCCTTTGTTCGCCCTGTAGCACCCGCATGGCTGTTTCATGTTGTCAGCGTGCAGCGTCTTTGTGCTGGACTTCTCAAAGGGAGCTTTGTGCTTCAGGCTGGGCGTCTAACGACCCTCACACAGAGCTGTATAACCCTTCCTGGTGAAATAAAACCGTGGACAAAACACCTGCCGCCTTTGTTTTCCGTGTAGAGAAGAAAACGCTCAGCGCTTGGTCTCGGGGAAGCGTAGGGTACCATGAGCAAAAGACTGTGCCTGTCTCAGTGACTTCCTACAGTCACTCAGCTTCTGACTTGAGTTCTCTTGTCTTTGTACCAAAAGGTCTGTGTGAGGGCGAAGGAGAAGGCTGTGACGATACCAAAAACCTTACTGTAACCTCCGTTCAAGGTTAAAATAAACTGGTTTGGTTTTAGTTGTGTTCTGTACGAGTCCTCGCAGCCAGCAAGCAGTGAACCCCCTCGAGCTGCTGCACCTTACTGGAAACTCTGCAGTCAGTGGTCGCTCTGAAGAGGAGAGGCGACTGCAGCTTCCAACAGACTGTGGGAGGGGGCTTCATTTTTAACAAAACCGGGCTGAAAAAGGGGCACTAGTTGGCAGCCCCCTGGTATCAGCAGACACAGCCTCCCCGGGCAACCTGTGCCGGTGCCTCAGTCGCCAGGGTGAGGAACTTCTCCTCTAACCTGAGCTTTCGTGGTTTGCACCACAATCCTCAGGGATGTTTAGCCCTTTTAAGGGAGCTCCTGAGTGCCTGCGGGGGTGGTCTCAGCCCTTCCGTGAGGTGGAGATCACCAGGGTGCTCTCCGAGTGACAGACCTGTCCCCGCTTGCAGGTGAGTGAGGGGTGTTGTGTTGCCCTCTGCTTTGCAAGCAGGGGAAACGAGGGAGGCAGAAAGCCATTACGTGACTCAGCCTGATTGCCCCAGTGCTGGGACTGCACAGTCCCGGTGCTCCTGCTGATCCCACGGACTCTGAGCACACTGGAATCAGATGATGCACTGATCCTGGGAGACTCCTGCCTCTAGAGTGCAGCAGCCGTGGCTCAGGGTGTCTCAACTAGCACTCAAGTAGCTGTAACTCATCGAGTCCTGGCTGCGGCTGGATTTTGTTGTAGTCCTTTCTCTCTCAGTTCAAACTGAGTGTTTGCACCGGGGGGATAGAGAAATAAACCTCTGCTCGCTGAGCCCCTACAGAGTCACGGGTTTCACTTGGAAGAAACCGCAGCTGTTGCAGGGAAGGGTCAAGGATGAGGACAGAGTGCTGTGTGCTTGTTTGTTTGGGTTTATCCGGGACTGCCAAGCAGCACTCACTCACCTGGCAAGTTCTGCAGTGGGGAAGAAACTGGGCAGTGACATTTCCAGATTGCATTCATGCCTTGTGTGTGACAGACAGACAGACAGACAGACAGAAACAGTTCAGGAAGCAGCCTCGCTGTGTGGCCAACCTGCAGGATCTCTCCTTCCTGTGGCTCTTCATGTCCTTGGATAAGTTACCGGGTGGATGGTGTGGTGGAGGCACCCTGTCCCCTCATCCTGTAGCACAGATGTGCCTGTTCCGGGGACAAGCAGAGGCAGGGGGCAGCTCTGCCCTGCTGTGGCAGCTGCTTTGTGCATTCAGAGACAGCCCTGCCCTGAGATGTGTGGAGTCCGCAGTGTTCACTTAGAAACCTTCCAGCAGAGCTGGCAGGGTAACGAGAACCGAACCAAACTCCTCTTAGATCTGAGCTGGGCAAGGGAGCAACAACTGGCAGAGGAGAAAGTGGCCACTTCAGAGCAGCCTTTCGAAAGACCACTGAATCAGCCGCTCCGCCAGGGAAGTGGTTCTGCTTACGGGAAACATTCCAGAAACCTGGATAAGCCGGTTTCTTGGGGAGACCCCTGGATTTTCATCTCACTGCAGTCAAATCTGACGCCACTGTTCCTGCTATAATAGGCAATCAAAACCACATTGAGAGCGTAGTGAAACAATGGGGTGAACTCCTGTGCTCCTAGGAACAGAGCTAGCAAGGCACGCTCAGCCCTGCTCTGGGTCCGCCTGTGGGACAGGACAAGTGGGAGCAGGAACAGCCAGCTGTCCCTGCTGCGGCCAGTACTGGCACCCTCTTGGAGATCCTCGTGTCAGCCCTGAGTGGAGAAAACAACGGGAGGACCAACAGCTTTCACTTCTCAACAACACGAGTTGCACAAGATCCACGATCGTGCAAAGGTCACAGCGCAAGGTCTCTGTTCCTAACGAAGCGGCTGCTCTGTTCCGCTCTGCTGAAGCAGGTGGTGGCTCAGATTTCAGACCTTGTGCTTCAGACAGATTCTCAGGCTCCATAAATCAGTGTCTTGACTGTTTATTTTGCCCCATCGGGGTTTTTTTCCCCTCCTGTTGCCACCTCTTGTGGAACAACCCCCTGTGCTTGGCCACCAGTGTCTGCTAAGGCCGACAATCACAATAGCCCAGTCACCCAGTCCAACCCCCTGCAGGGAGCAGGAACAGCCTCAACTAGAGAAGTTGCCCGCAGCCTCGTCCAGCCTCATCTTCAAGATCCCCAGAGATGGGGCCTCCACTGCCTCCCCGGGCAGCCTCTTCCAGCGTTCAACCCTCCTCCTGCTACAGACCTTCTTCCTAACAGCCCGGTTCAATACAGCTGGTCCCCGTGTCAGGCTGGTGCTGTGCAAACCTCTGGGTGGTTGATTTTTAAACCCAGATCGCCTTTGCAGAATTAGTCCCTTCCAGCCAGGGTCACTCCAGCACAAACGCTTCAGGCAGAGCCCTGCATCCCAGTGACACACTGGAGGGAGCGCTTGCCGTGTGGCCCCTCAGGAGTATGGACTGCAGACACTCGTGAAACCCAGATGTGACAGAGTATTTATTGGCAGCAAACACAGACACCCTTTTCACCCTTTATGACTGTATTCCCCCCTTCTTTTTAAAGCTATCCAGATTGAGAGAGTCCAAGCCTGTTCAGAGAAGAAAACATTCTCAAAATAAATAAGAGTCAAGGAAGGGAGTCAGCTAGAGGCCAGCAGCTGCTGCCACGCTCCTCTGGGCAAACACGCTGCGGCTAACAGAGCGGATTTACAACAACCTGCTGACACTGCCGCACAATCACAGAATTATTGAGGTTGGGAAAGCCCTCTCAGCTCACCCAGCCCACGACCTAGCATCACCACATCAGCCAGGCCAGGGCACCAAGTACCACAGCCAGCGTGTCTTTAAACATCTCCAGGGATGGGGACACCCCCACTGCCCTGGGCAGTCCAGTCCAGGCTCTGAGCACCCTTTCCATGAGGAGGGGCTTCCTAACAGCCAACCTAACACTCCCTTAGCAGTTCCAGGCCCTGCCCTCTCATCCTGTTGCTCGGTGTCTGGGAGAAGAGCCTGACCCCCACCTGACTACAGGTTCCCTCTCATCTGCTCATACATTGTACACACCCCCTCTTGGCATGAGGACAGACACGGGTTCAGCACAGGAAGAGGTAGCTGTCCCTGTGCTATCTGAATCTTCCAAGGAAACAGCCATGGCCTCAGCAGAATTAAGTCCCTAGAACCCCTTTGCTTTAAGGAAAACCATCGTCTACCACCTCCCAAACACAGCAACAAGCCCCCCGTTCTGGCAGGCCGCTCTGTACTGTGGTTTGTGTCCACGATCACAGTGTCACCGAGCACACACGTGGCCTGTGAACTGGTGTGTGACTGTTCTGCAGCATCACCAGGGACAGCACACAAGCTCACACAGAGCAGCCATTGCTTCCCTTCACTATTCACTCATTTTCTTCCTGAAGAGCCTGCTCTGAAATCAGTTAGCTGTCACCAAGCCGTAATGAAACTGTCCTGAGAATCTAAACCAGTCGGGGGGGTTTGTACACTGGGGGTTCATCCACGGAACTGCTCTTGTGATGGTGCAAGCACGCCATGCCCACTAACACAGCTTGGCCTCTGCACACCCCACAGCCGATTGCTGCAGCCGGCTGTGTCTGTAGGAGTTAAACAGGCTGCAAACACCAGCTGCAGCCCACGGGAGAAGGGGTCAGTCCTCTGTGCTACCCATCTGCAAGGCTCCAACTCTTCCAAGCAGTTCAACCATCAGTAAACTCAACCTAGTTCAGCGTCGCGCTGCTCTCCACGTTTGCGTGATCGGCACTGTCCTCTCTACATGTGACTGACAGCAGGCTACGAGCAGAGAGCTCCAGTCTTACTTGTTCATGTTTGCGTGAAGCAACCTGTTCACTCCGGGTTGTATCTGAGCAGCGATTCTCTGTACAGGGAGTAGCTCAGCACTCAGAGGGCCGACTGTTGCTTAAGCTAATGGCTGTCAGCCGGACAGCAGCAACACAGGAAGTAATGCAGGCCGGGCCTTCCAAGGTTTCAAATCCAACACACCTCTCCTTCCAAAACTGCAGAGAAGAACCAAATGAGTAACTCAAAGCACACTAACGATTCCCTTGCAGGCGAGCATTACCATGCCAGCAAAAGGCTCACCCCAGAAAGACGTGGTGGTGGTGGTGGATACAGGAAGGTCAGCCTGCTTTGGGCCACCTCACAGCTAGCAGCACGCGGTTCTGTTTAGCAGGGATCTCCAAGGACATGGACGGGTCATTGTCCCCAGCTGTAAAGCTGGTCTGTAATTGGAGCAGAAGGAGCTCAACACGTGCGTTGAGCTGGCCTGTGGAAGTGCGTGGCATGTTCTGGGCAACGTTAGAACAAGGAGTCCATCCCAGGTCAACAAAACTTAGAGAAGAGAGTCTCCTCTCAGTGTCTAGGACACCCTAAGTTGCTCTGTGCAGACTGTGGAAGTCTCCATGCCCAAGTGAAGGTCTATCAGCATTTTGGTTTAATGGAACTTGGCAGTCAGGACACGCATAAAGCTGTTCTGCTGAGAAGCACAGGATCAGAGAAAGGTTAGAGTTGGAAGGGACCTTAAAGCTCATCAATCTGCACAGGCTGGGACACCTCCCACTAGGATCAGGCTGCTCAGACCCCATCCAAGCTGGCCTTGAACACTTCCCGGGATGGAGTTTCCACAGCTTCTCTCAGCAACCCGTTCCAGTGCCTCAGCCCCCTCACAGTAAAGAACTTCCTCCTAATCTCCAACGTAAATATCTCTCCATTTAAAACCGTTACCCCTTGTCCTATCACCCCCTACTCTTGTAAAAAGTCCCTCACAAGCTGCCCTGTAGGCCCCATCACGGAGTTTGAACCAAAGAACCCTTGAGGATAGGGCCGTGATGATTTATTTGTCTTTTTCTTTCATCAGTGAATCCAGCTCCATGCAGAAAAGGGGGCACACAGGTTTCACAAACCATCCAGACACAGTAAGGTGTTGCTTCATCAGAACCGATCCTAGTAACAGAACTGAAAACAGAGCTCTGGCCAAGGCTTAGAAATCAGAGGCGCTGGCAGCTCCTGCCTTTTGTCGTGCGTTTGTTTTCAGAGCAGTCGTATAATCCACAGTAACATCATCCTAGCAAGACTGGCCATGAAAAAAGCCCACAAGCCAGCCTGTGAAATGCAGCCACGCCACGTGGGTACCGGCATTAAACAGCACTGCAGCTCTCTGCACCTGCACTGGAACGGTCAGGGCTATACACGCTTTTAGGAAGCCCAGGCAGCCAGCTTCTTCATTTCATCTTCATCGTCTGCTCTCTTCCTGGTTGATGCTGCAGAGAAAGATCAACAATAACCATCAACTCACTGAATAGTCAGAGCCATTTTCTTGGTGAGCGTAAGGTTTGCACAGTGCTTCTCAGTCTGAGGATCTCAGATCGAGTCACAGAGCAGCAAGCTAAACAGGGGTGCTCTAATAACAAAGCTGATGAGAAGTGCTGCTGTTTTACCCCCCTGTTCTCTCATCCAGAGCCCTGAGGTTAACAGTACAGGTCTGATGAGTCTCCTCCTGAATGATTCCCAAAGAAAACAGATTTCATCTCTAAAAGCTGTCACAGAGAGCAAGTGGCCAGAAGGATGCTGCCCATTCTCTCGCCGCCACTTCAGCAGCCATAAGAGACCTACCCTGGCCAGCTGTGCTTCCCTCTGCCTTTCCACAGGTGCTGGAAGGCTCTGCATGTGCAGACCTTCAGACTGCGTGTCCTCCAGCCCAGGCTCGAGCTCAGGCTGTCTCCATCTGCAGGCTGCACAAGTTAAAACCTGCAATCCTCCACCCACCCGTGGAACGCTGTTACTGGGTGCAGCTGAGCTCTGCTTGTGACAGCCCTACAGCCAGAAGCCACCACCTTGAGAAGGGCTGCAGCTACCACCTTTGGGGACTGAAGGTGATAAGATGACATGGAAGACAAGGGGCCCAGTTCCTACTTTAGAGACAAGTGTCACTGGCTCACTGTGCGACTGCTGAAGGACACCTGGCTTCATCTCAGTTTCCCCATCCCTAGAATCACGAGGGTAACGTGACTCTCCAGTCAGAAGCATCACAGAAGCAGTCACTGACGTTTGGCCCTTGCTGTGTAACAGTCAGCATCCAGTTCTGGAAAGGATAAGCTGGTTTCACAAGGCCTTCCTTCAACTGTTCAACTATAAACCAGCTCACCGACCCGTCTGGGTCAGACGCTGATTTAAAAAGACTAAGGATTCCATTGTCCACAGCAGAAACAGGGTCTTCCTCTCCTCAGTGCTCTCGGTACATTTCAGCACAAGGTACCTCAATCCATGTGCAAGTTCAAGTTCCTTGAGTTTGTCTGCCCAAACCTACACTGAATTTGCTCCTGAAAGCTTTGGTACAGCAAACCAGCACCCCACTCTATTTTTAATCATAACCAGATACAGACACAGGACAAGGAACCTGTAACACTTCACAAACTAAAGCACAGTTAATTATCTCTGAAGCTCTCCTTTTTAACTCCTACTTGCAGCAATCATGAGCTTACTGGGGCGAGAAGGCAGCGATGTGGACGGAACACTCGGCAGTCTGATCTCTCTCATTCCCTTGTTCAGTTCTTCTTGCTCCAGTTCTTCTAATTCCGCCAGCAACTCATCCTAAATTCAAGGAAAGCACTGATCACAAATCCGTTTTCTTGCCAGGGATCTCAGCAAGGTCACACTGAATGACCGTGAAGCAAAGCACTACTGAACATACAGTTTACACCTGAAAGCTGATATCAAACCCAAGCCTAGAAGGCTTAGAAGCATTGTTTCTCCAAAGCATGGGCATGAACAACAACCTCAACTGAAAGCTGGATGAAGAACAATGGAAGTTAAAAACAGAGCAAGGAATAAAATTAGAGAGAGGAACTACTTGTTACAAAAGCAGAGAAAGAGGGGAAAAAGGGTCCCTCTGCCTTTCTCAGGTTTGTTCCAACTCTTTTCTTCCATGGATTCTGATTTCAATGTGCCGGTTCTCCAGTGTTAAAAGCAAACTGCTCCACTGCTGATAACGCAGGCTGTTGTTAAACACTGCTGCAGCCCTATCACACGAGTCAAGGATTTCACAGCAGCACTGGAGTTACAGCGTGCCCTCCAGATCCTGTTACTCACTCCTGAAGCACCCAGGCCTTCAGTCACACAAGCTGATTCAGAGACATCTAACCCCAGTGTAATGCTCAAAGGAGAGAGGTTGCACACTTCAAGCAGCCATATTCCTTGGCAGGAGTTTCCCACGAAAGGAAGCTAAATGCTCCAGACCTCTAGAGACACAGACCTTTGCCACGTTGACCCAAAGGTTTACAAAAGAAGCTGAGTACAAGTGGCTGCAGCAAAGTGAGATCTACTAGGTGTTGAAATGGGTTTTGCCTGCCCGTTTACACTTTATCACCAATGTGGAAGCTAAAATGAGAATTATACTGCCACTGCAGGCCTTCCTAGACCTCCTTTCTCAGGTTTTCATGCTTTGAAGGACAAAACATGGTGACAGTTTGACTACCTGACTTAGTTCACTGTGCAAACACTGCAACATCATCTGAAAACCTCAGCATCAGGCCTACAGCTGATGATATTCAGCTGATGGCTGATGTGTGAAGACGTGCAGGCTGGGCCTCACGTTGAACAGGTATTCAGGAGAGAGATCTGTGTCTGTGCTCCTCGTGCCTCCCTCAGCAGCATGAATAAAAGCGCCCAAGTTGTCATAAAGCCAACAGAAACGAGTATTGCTGAAGACCTCCAGATGGGCTTCTAACACTCTGCCAGACTAGGTTAGACCTTGCCAACCTCTGCTGAAGGAGTAAACAAGAGCTGTGTTAGCCAAGACAGGCTCTTAAAAGCGACACAACACCCAAACAACAAAGAAGGTGATCAAAGCAGTGACCAGTGAGCATGACTGTTCCAGTTTGGAAATAAAGCAGTGACTAGAACATTTGCTCTCCAAGGCGGAGACCCACTTGTTAAGTTTTCAGAATCCTCATGGATTTAACTGAGGTTTCCCACAACTCAGACTGCTCTACAACCAGGCTGTGTGAGTACTGCAACTGCAACAACAAATCACCTTTCTCCTCTTGAACCTAGGCCAAAAAGATTGGGAAGGGAAGAACCAAGGTGAACTCTCAGGTTCCAGGCTTTGTCAGCTGGAATGGGTGTATCCTGCACTTCATTATCAGAAACAGGCCTCCGGGCAAGGTCACTGCTCCCCACAAGTGTTCTGCACAGAGCCTTTTTGCACTCTTCATGACACACCATATGCCAGCCCAGGGAGAAAGAGCTCCCTCTCTTATCTGGAGCCGTAGAAATTCTATGCTGCTCTGATCTCCTTCTATCCACAGCACACATGTGAAGAGGAAATTCAAGAGTGTGTTCAAAATGCTCTTAAAAATCCAATGTATACACACATATATGCATATAAATATACGTATGCATCTCCTTCTCCAGCACAAATCACTTCGTGAGACAGCAATTAATTCACTGATTCTAGCACTCTAAAGCTGAAGTGGCCTGCAAATCAGAGTTGCAGTTACTGGACAAGGGAGTGCTAGGCTCCTGTGCAAACCCAGGTGCTGGTACTTGTGACAGAGGCTTATTTTCCCAGAACAGAAGACATGCTCATCAGGTCACTCTACAACATGTCTACTCAGCCTAGATGCCTAAATTTGAAGTGACCCTGAACAGCTGCTGAGGATGGCGGTAGGCTTTTCAGCTGTCTGAAGCCCAGCCCATACAGGCTCAGTTCCCTTCCTTGTGCTGGCACTGATTATATGCTTCTTGAACAGTTTATTTTCATTCAAAATGTAAAACCAAAATGCAAACAATCACTGCTATTGTCAACAAACTAGAACTGTTCAGCAAAACCCTCTCCACCATAGTCGATCCAATATGGATCAGCATCTGTGTTTCATTTCGTTAGGGCACACAGAAACAAATGGGCAGGGGGTAGAGGACATTGCTGGGTCCTTCAGGACATTCTCCAAGCAGTCACTAGCACTCGGCTGGTTTAAAAACATAATTAACAAACAAAACTAAATACTGAGCCCCATTTCCAGCTCTGCAATCCACAGCTTGCAGGAATTTTGAGTATAACTGATGCCTGGGTTCTCAGCCACGGCCACATCAGACATAAGTAATGTCCTGCTTAGATACACCAACTCTGTTCCAGGGACACTGGATCAAAGCCACAGCTACTCATCTTCTGAAGGTCCTGAGTGCTTTGTGGGGGGTTCAAAAGAAACACCTCCATCAGGCATTGCTCCTACCCAATGCTCCTACTGCTGTGGAAAATGGGGAGAACAGGAAAAAGGCCTTCACCTCCAAGCACCAAAAGCTGAACTTAAAAAAACAACATTAAGAACTGTGCCCAGCAGCCAGGTCACGGCACAGGAACCTGCATTTAGTGGAGCAGATGTCTATTTGGAGCAAAAAAAATGCCTCCTTTCAGTGCCCTCTTGGAGCAGCACAAATTACAGCTTTTAGCACCCAGCTCCCTCCCTGGTGCACATGAGAAGAACTGCATGAGTGCAGTCAAAACAGCCTTTTAAGAATTCCCATGCACAAATGTGTTTATCTTCCAGACAGAGAGATTTATATACCGTACACATATATCAAAAATGAGTTCTACTTTCTTTAGCTGTGTGTGTGTATATATAAGATGATAGAACTGGTAAGCTAGAACCACAGAAGTCCACACCCTTTGGAGCCCAGAGCACCGGCACAAGCCACCACACAACAAAATAACTAGAGAGCCACTGACGGGCTGAAATTCATTACTGAAGTACTGACCTCGTCAAACTCGCTGCCAAAGGTGGCTCGGTTTGAGATAGCATCTGAAATTTCCTGGGCAACATCTTGCTGTTCAGTAATATCTTGCATCAAATCATCAATTTTATTCAAATCCCTGGCAAGACAACATGGGAGCGTTTTGAGAAAGACATCATTCAGACCCTACACAAGAGCCTGGGGAACCTGGACAGACCCTCTTTGCTCTTTACGCCCATGGCTGCATCAGCAGCAGAACTCACAGGGAATTTCCCTCAGCTGCACCTCGGTGTTTAAAATGTGTGCACATTTCAGCCACTCCGGTTCCTTTCCCTTTGGGATTTTACATAAGAAGTCAAACTGCCACAGTCTGTCTCCCTCTCCCTCTCTGTGCTCCTGTCAGCCAACAGCCACATTTCCTGGGCAGATCCCACAGCCTTCCTGAGGTCAGCAGCTCGATAGGTGGATCTCTTTTAAGTTAACTTTTCACCAAACCCGGGGGAACTTAGCAGGACTGTGCCTCATTTCAAAACCCTCCCTTATTGTTAACTTCATTATTGTTTCATTCCCTGTTTACTTCTCCAGAAACAACCTTTCTGGTGTAACTTTATTTATTCAGGCAGGAAAACGCTTCACAGAATTGTTTAGGTTGGAACAGACCTTTAAGATCACCGAGTCCAACAATTAACCTAACTCTACCAAACAATACAAATAAAAATAGTACAGTCAGACATGAGAAAATTAATTAGCCCTTTGATTCCGGGCTAATTAGTACTTTGAGTCACACAGTTCAGCTTACAGACTTGAAGGAAGAGTCCACTTCATTTCATCAACTTTTTTTTCTGGAAAAACCAAGGGCAAAGGCCAGTCTCTACTGCCAAAGAGGACTTTAAAAAGCCCAGGTACCACACAGGTACCTGTCAGCAGGTACCTAGAATACAACTAGATGCCACACAGGTATCTAGTCAGCAGGACTTCCTTCTAATCCTGCTGTTAACAATGTTTTCCTGCCAAACAGAACCAACAACTTGCCTGGAATTAAATGCCTGAACCCAAACCGAAGCCCAAACTGTCTGGTTGTTAAACTGTAGTGATTAAACAGCTTGAAATGGGTTAGAAGGCTCCACCTGGAAGCTATTAGAAAGCACTTACATGTTCGCGTGAACTTTTTTCATGGCTTGTGCAGCGTAGCCCATATTCTTGAGCACTTCCGTGTTGGTGTGGGAGTTTTCCAGTGCCTCTCTCTGGAACTCAATGGTCGAAAGCGTTCCATCAATTTGACTCAACTGTTTCTCATACCTCTTTTTTCTCTTCAGTGCTTGTAAGGCAGCTGGAAAGCAAAGAGGAAAAGCGCACTGTGCGTTTACACAGCAAAGCACAAGGACGGTAGTTCAGCACAAAGCCAACCTGCTGAATTTATAATTCTCACTCTCCTACCTTACTAGTAAGGAGACAACCTTTGACCATACCACATCAGGAGCCTGTCTGTCACCAACATGCTGTTGCATGAACCTGTTGGGAAGCCTCTTTTAGATTAATTCCTTTTAGCAGCCCAGGGAAAGCAGCTTCTTCCTCTGTTGCAGGAGATCTTGACCTCCATCCTGTGCACATTGGCAAAGCATAAGAGATGGGAAGAAAAACAGAGAAGTCAGAAAGGAGGAAATTGTAAAGAAAGAAAAGGAGAGGTCGCAACTCACAAGTGAAAATTAAGAAAGATGGGGCAAAAGGATCTATTAAGGTAACCACATCTCCACCAGTGCTACTTTCTCAATTGTCCCAGCACCAGAAACTGTCAAGTCCCACAGAAAGCCAGCTGGTCCAACCAAGCAGACAGAATCATAGAATATTCCAGGCTGGAAGGGACCTCCAGAGGTCATCTAGTCCAACTGCCCTCCCCAAACAGGGACATCTCTGTCTAGGTCAGGTTGCTCAGAGCCTCAGCTCTCCAGGGATGGAGTGGGGGCCCCTCCAACACTTCCCTGGGCAGCCCATTCCAGCCATCAATCCCTCTCACATTGAAGAACTTGTTTCTCATCTCCAGCCTAAATCTCTCCCCAAGCTTGCACCCATTGCTCCTTGTCCTGTCCATGCAAACCTTTTGGAATAGGCCTTCCCCTGCCTTCATGTAGGCCCCCCTCAGGTACTGGAAGGTCAAAAGAAGGTCCCCCCAGAGCCTTATTTTCTCTAGGCTGAACAGCCCCAACTCTCTCAGCCTGTCCTCATACGAGAGATGCTCCATTCCTCCAGTCATTTTGGTGGCAATGATGGGTTGCATCAGAGGAGGGCTCACATTAACCTGGCTTTCAGCTGCACCGCTCATACAGTCAGTTAATAGCACGACGTTTAAACCTTAGAGCTTGAACACACATAAAACTTTGTGGATACAGCCACAAGCAAATCCAGCTGCTCCCCATTATCTCTGTAAATCATTGAGATCAGTCTTCTGTATTTGCTAAGCCATGAGCAGCATACTTTGCCCAGAGTAAATCATTACCAGAATAGCTGCAGGTGACAAGCTGGAGGAGAAAAGCCCTTTCTCCAGGCCTCTGTGTGTGGAACACACACAATCCTGCCACAAGCATTGCCTGGCCATCTTCCAAACTACCTGTGCGAGGCAACACCACCACCAAACGGGCCCAAGACACTGAGATAAGCCACTGCTTTCTCAGTGCTATGCATACCCCCATCCTTACCCTTGTCTCTTTTAGTTTTTAAGTCATGTTCAGAGCCAGAAAACAGCAGCACTGCAGGTCAAACCCGACCGACAGCAGCAGCTACCCACCACTGGATGCATCAGGGCATCTAACACCTGAAAGGGGCTGTCAGAAGGCTGTGGAAGGACTGTTCAATTGGGCAGGGAACAGCAGGACCAGAGGTCATAGTTTAGAGCTGGAAATAGGTAGATTTAGGCTGGGCATGAGGAAAAAGTTCTTTAATCTGAGGCTGGTGGATCCCTGAAACAGGATCCTCCACACCTACAGAGGTGTTGGAGGCCCCATCCCTGGAGCCATTTAAGGTCAGGCTGGATGGGGCTCCAGACAATCTGTTTCAGATAGAGATGTTCCAGTTTGTTGTTGGGGTGTTGGACTAGATGGCCTTAGGAGGTCCCTTCCAATTCTGTGGTTTTCACGCTGGCTAAGATACACAGTGCTTTCCAGGACATGCATCAAAACGAGTCAGGACAAAAGACAGACCATCATAGCAGATACATCACAGTACTAAAGCCAAGATTTGTCTGGGTTTTGTGGGCTGGTCACAAGATCACACCTATTCTGAAGAAGATGCATGCACACCAGAGCACCCCATGGGAACAGAAAATGGGAGCACTGCAGGATCTTCTCAGGCAATTTCAAAATACAGCAGTTTGACTTGATCCCAAATAATCTTTTCAGCTGTTTATTCATGCTCATTGGTAGGTGTTAGGACACCAACCACTTCCTTCCTTGGCTTCAGTTCAATCAACATTTGATCCTGGATTCTTAGGATAGGAAGCCAGAGATGGCAGGGAAATGCAATACCCATCGGCTCTGCCGGGAAGGACTCCCAAGCCCTGTAGCCCAAGAAGCACTAATTAGCTGACGCAGAAAGGCTTCTACTGAAGTAAACACCTACCACACAGAAATATTTCCAGTCACTGCTTTTCAGAAGTGGGTCTCTAATGCTGCTGTTATTACTGGCTGCTCAAAGAGAAAATGTGTGTCCTCAGTCACACAAAAGCAGCCGTTTTCAAAGTCCTGAAGGTTCCTGTATGAACATTTAACTAAAGAAACCACAGAAGCAGCTAAACTCCATGTGATTGGACCTGTTCATAAACAGCTTTTCCTACTGTAGTAGTGCAACACAGCATCTTTATGATTTCTCCTTCGTTTCACCAGAGCCTAAGAGAACAACGGATTTCATAGGAAAACAACCCATACTGTTTCCGTATCAACCAAAGCATAATTCCCACAGCTCACCGTGGGATCCTCCTCACTTATACTGAATGAATGCCCTTCACTGCACACTGCACAGGAGTAGTTATGGGTAAGGTATGAGCATTTGCTTGTTACTGGAAATACCTTTTCCGTGGTTTACGGGTTCTCACGTACTGTAAGTGCTTTTTTGCTGCACATACAAGCTGTTTAAAATGTGTGTGCAATTCAGGCAACAAGGTTGGGAAGGGTCTGGAGAACAAACCTTGTGAGGACCAGCTGAGGGAGCTGGGGCTGCTTAGGCTGAAGGAGGCTGAGGGGAGACCTTATTGCTGTCGGCAAATACCTGAAAGGAGGTTGTAGAGAGGTGGAGGTTGGTCTCTTCTCACAAGTAACAAGGGATAGGATGAAAGAAAATGCCCTCAAATTGCACTAGGGGACATTTAGGTTGGACATTAGGGGAAAACTCTTTACTGAAAGGGCCCTCAGGCCTTGGAACTGACTGCCCAGAGAGTGTTGAATCGCCATTCCTGGACCTGTTTAAAAGTCTCTGAGACCTGGAGCTTAGGGACAAGTTAAAGGTTGGACTCAGTGATCCTGAAGTGATCCTTTTCCAGCCTAGACAATCGTACGATGATTCTTATGTGAAGACTGACACGTTATAGAACTGCTACTGCATTATAGTAACTAAACTTAAGAGCATATCTATCAAAACAAAGAATGTATGCAGAAAACATAACCTGCACCTCCCTGGAAATCTAAGAAGGGCATTGAAAAAAGAGTATTGCCCATTCCCAAGATTTCCAAGGAAGCCAGCCCAGGAAGAGCCTGAACAGAGGCAAAGTCTAAGGAAGCAAGAGTAATCAGTAACGATTCAACCAGAAAGACATGGAAGTCCCCTCCAAGAAAAAAAAAAGTGTTTCATGCACTGTCTCTGTTGTGCTCCAAGGAATCTGATTCCACTCCCACATTTCTTAAAGTACTGGTTAGCAGTTGGCTGTGCTTTAGCACGTTTCCTGTTTTCCACTTGTGAGAGCAGCTCACCGAATAGGAGCCACTGCTTTTAATCTGAACTTTTATTTTCAAGACAAGTGGCTAGAAGAACAGAGGTCTGTGATGTCTGTTGAAGCACTGCTGTTATTAACACACCAGAGGACACTTCTCCAGTATCACTACTACGCTGATATTTTGTTAAGGAAGCAGAAATGGCTAGCTAGGCCATAATAATCGCAGCCACACTGAATATCCAGGCTTCTAAAGGAAAGAACAAAAGTAGCGACGCAGAGAGAGTTGTGGCACCCTCCCCACGATGTCATTAATATCGTAGTGGAAAGAGACAGTACAGTGACAACAGCAGCTTTACCTGTCAAGCCCACTACCAACACCCACCAATACAGGACTAGCTGATGATCTCATCTTCTGAAGTAGAAGTAAAAGCATTGCCTAGTAATCCTTGGAATTCCCAGGAGGAAACTGGTGAAGCAGGAAAAGCATCTCTTTGGAAGACACAATGCTTGTGTGAAAATACTCATTGCCAGTTACAGTTCCCAAACTTCCATTTCAGTTCTGCAAGGGACCATTTGATTACAACTTCTGGTCTCCCTGACACCACAGACACCCGAAAGAAATGCTGCTGAGGCCACTAAACTCATACCACCCCACGCAAGCTTATCACCAGCAGTCACAATCCTTAAAGCCTAGTGGGGAAAGCCACATACAGTTATACCCAAGGGGCTAATCCAAGAACAGTACTGTCCTTGGCCTGCTGTAAACATCCCAGTTCATGACAAGACACCCGAAACATGATCCTGAAGATCAGAGCAAAAGCTGTAATGCACAGAACAAAAACACCCTACAGGTTTCCTTGTATCTCCTGCCCAGTAACCCAACCTGCCATAGGTGTGACAGCCCTGTCACGTTAACGTAACTGCTCTTTGATTTCAGCAGCACTCTGGTTACACCTGTGTCACTGCAAAGGAATGCTACGCAGCTGCATCTGCCCTGCCCAGACCTACCCCACAGATACCGACCAGCCTTGTAAAAGCCTAACTCTCATTCCAATTTTCTATATAGATTGTGTCCTCAATAGCACCGTGTGGCTCTTTATGATTAAGATTTAATCCTGTTCTGGATTTTTGTAAAAGGCAGCTACAGCTTCTTTTAGCTTAATTGTTTTCATTTAGTAAGTTTTTTAGGATCCATGAAAGATCCCAAGCGAAACACCACTCACACGTATGCTATTTTCACAGGCATGCTTTGGAAAACACATCTTCTTTTAAACTGCTCTCAAGTACTCAGGATTCATTCCTATCCTGTAGATCTTCCTGTATGACCTTCGAAACAGAGGATGAAAGGCCACACATTGCTCTCCTGAAAACCCTACAGCAAGAAATGGGGAATGCTGGAAATGCATCACCCCAACAGACAGCATAGCTAATACCAGGTTAGACACAGGAACTGCAGGGCCACTCACTTCATAAAGGGGAAGCCAACCACGTTTAAGTGATGTTTCACACCCATTCACATGGCTAACGCATTACAGCTTTTAAACTGAGTTAAGCCTGCTGATGTCACATGGACTTGTTCAAGACTCATCTGAACTCATGAAACGCTGCTGATGCTTCAAGCTTCTCTCTCCTCATGTCAACATAACTCAGACTCACATGCCTAGAAATCCGATGAGATCATGCTAATTTGGTGCATTTTCTACACCAGGATGCATCATCCTGCTCGTCTTGGACTCTCCATTTTAGTTTCCATAGGATGCGATTAAGAAAGAACAACTTTGAAAACTACTCAACAGTGTTCTTTTCAAACAGTCACCTTAACAAGGAAACATGGATGAAAACACTTATTCACTCTGTATCCAGTTCAAGGCTCCCCAATTCACATGAGAAAGAAATCTACTGGAGAGAGTCCAACAGAGGGCTATGAGGACAATTAAGGGACTAGATGATCTCTCCGATGATGACAGGCTGAGAGAACTGGGGCTCTTTGGTCTTGACAAGAGAAGGCTGAAAGGGATCTCATTAATATCTATAAATATCTAAGGGGTGGGTGTCAAGAGGAAGGGCCCAGTCTCTTTTTAGTGTTGCCCAGTAACAGGACAAGAAGTAATGGTTGTAAGCTAGAACACAGAAGTCCCACCTCAGCATTAGGAGAAACTTCTTTACTGTGAGGGTGATGGAGCCCTGGACCAGGCTGCCCCGAGAGGTTGTGGAGTCTCCTGCTCTGGAGACTTTCTGTATGTGTTCCTGTGTGACCTGTCCTAGGGGATCCTGCTCTGGCAGGGGGGTTGGACTAGGTGATGTCTAGGGTCCCTTCCAACCCCTAACATTCTGCAATTCTATAATGCTATAACAAATGCTGGTTAGCACAGATTTCCTCTGAACTACTACAGTGAATGTGCTGTTATATGTAAATCAACAGCAATTAGACTGCAAACCACCACTGACCACAAATCAAAGGAAGGGCTGTTATTGGGGATTTAATTTCACTCACTAGCCTGCTAAAAATCAAGCTCAATTAGTTTCTCTTGTTTCTCCTCTGACTGTAGTTACATTATCCCGTTTTTGCTTTAGAATCATTTTTGGCATGAAAAAACCCTCTTGCCCTATTCTTAGCTGTAGGCCCCTGACCAAACAGCAAGGGAGTTATTTTGAACCAGGATCAGCCAGTTTGCAGCACTGACCGGCCGAGCTAAGGGCGAAGCACATCCACCTTCTCCCTTGGGCCAGTGCACCACTGTCTCCATCACAGGTGCCCAACAAACACCTGTGCAGCTTGGCAAGTCAGCTGGGTAAGAGAAACTCGGCCTACCTCGGGTAATAAACACCAATTCAGCCAAAGAAAACCCACACCATTTTACAGCTGCATCCAGCTTTGTGAAACACACCCTTCAGGAAGCTCTGCCAAGGAAAGGAGATCAGTATGGGGGCAGGAGCAAGACAGGAAGCATTTTTAACTCTAACCATGCCAGTTTAAAGTCCAGCCTTGACCTGGAGTCCCACAGCAGTCTGGATCTGAACAGGAATTGCTGCTGTCACAGAGCAGGCCTGTTTCCTTGCGTCAGCTCTGTCAGTCAGGTAATTGCACAGTGAATCAGTCTGGGAGCTATCTGGTCACTGTCTCATAGCAAATTAGTTCTCAGCAGGCTTACTTTCCTGAAATAGCTCCCTGTGACAGCACACAGATACCAGTACCTGCACAAGGGGACACACACATGTTAAAGGGATAACCAAAACCTCTTTACCACACTGTACAATGTTCAATACTGGGCAACAGAAAGAGAAGATGACAGAGCTGGTTTCTTATTTCATCATAATACTTTAATTTGAAATTATTTCTCTTCAAATATTTCAAACTAAAGTAAAAGTCAGCTCAGAGCAGGACTCTGCATCACTTTACATAGTAATTAGTTTCTCAAAGGCCTGTGTCCCCAAGACATTTGCTACCACAAATCACTTCCCAGAGATGACAACATCAGCACAAGCAGAAGACAGACCTTATTATCCTCCAGCATCCTCTCCTCTGCAGCCAACTCGGAGCAGTATCCAACAGTGCTTTGAGCTATCATTGTTATTTAATATCACGGACGTTCTGCGTGACCCAAGACCCAACAGTGAAGCCCTTTGTTCCTGTTACCAGCAGTACATTCCCCAGCCCTCACAACGGTGGTAAGGCGATTTCATCCATGAACACACAGGACAGGGGACTCTCACATGCTCCGGGCTCCTTTACCGGCCCCTTCCCAGCGGGGCAGCACTGCACCCATCTCGCTCACAGCCGCACCTGCAGCTCACACCGAGGAACCGCGGGCAGTCAATTAAGAACGAAGCACCCCGTTATCAGCCCACCGTAACGGCTCCACGATTTAGCACCCAGAAATGATAACGACCCAAACCAGCAGCGTGGGGATCCGCTCGGGGAGACGAAACCCCAGACGCGGAGGCTCTGCACTCCGGGGGCAGAAGCCTGCCGAGGCCTCACCTCGCTTGTTCTTGGTTCCATACTGCCGGGCTGCAGTCAGCTCCCGCTCGATCCTGCTCTCCAGGTACTGCTGCTTCTTGGCCAGCATCTCCTCTGTCTCCCGTAGCCGGGCCAGCGCCTCCTGCGGCGAAGCCCCCCCGCGGCTCTTGGAGGCGGACGAGCCGCCCCCCTTGAACAACCGGGAAATCTTGCTCATGATGAAGGCTCCAGCTCGGCACCCACCAGCGACAGCCCGCAGAGCCTCCCCGGCAGGCGACACCGCGGCAGCACCGGCACCTGGCGGCGGGGCGGGCCAGGGCGGAGCAAATCGGTTCCGAGGCCCCGCCCCGGGGCTGCTCTGGCGGTGCCTCCTTCCGCAGCACCTCCCCGGCCGGCTTAACCTTGGCCCCGGCAGCGCTCGGGGGACTTCCTTCAGCGCCCACCGCGGCCCCTTAGGACGCGGTGATGGCGGAGCTGGAGCTGGGGCAGCACTGCGGGGTGCCCGACTGCCGGCAGCTCGGTAAGGCGAGCGCGGCGGGGTCCCGGCACGCACGGGTAAACAAGCCCGACCCGGTCTGGCGCCGGCGGGGCTGGTAGCGACGGCTGCGAAGGGGAGGCCGCCCCCCGGAGTTGTCGCTGCGAGCGGCGGTGACCGGGCTGGCTTTTGCCGGGGCCTGGCGACCCTGCTGTGCCAGCGGGCAAACAGGGCCTGGCCCAGCCCGCTGCGATTACCCATCTTTTCCAGTCTGCAGCAGCGTAACCCCCGGGAAGAGTTGGCAGAAGCAGTTGTGGCTCCTCGGAGAAGAGGGGCAGGACCATCGCGGCTGTCTAGAGCGGCTCATGCTGGTGTTTTGGGCAGGGTGGCAGCCCCGAACTGCCCAGTGCTCCGGCAGGCAGTGAACAGTAAATACTGAGCGGTCCCACAGTGCAGTCAGTGTCCAGCACAGCTGGGCAAGTGTGGTGGCTAGTCACGTATTGTAGTTTCAAAGTTTGATGTTGAGGAAAATCGGAATTTAACACGTAATTCCAACTTTTATATGCTTCACTGGAATAGCTGGTGATGTTAGGTCACAGGCTGGGCTTCATGGTCTGGGAGCCCTTTTCCAACATCAGTGATTCGGTGTGATCTCAGTATATCTAGACTTAACTTACTGATGTGTTTTTCAGCAGGGCTAGCTAGTACCACAGAGTAACTGTGGTACAAAAGCACTTGCAAAGGCTGTGTAGATGCAGTTTCTAAGGTTCCTTATTCCTATCCCATGACACAGATAAGAAGCTAACCATGTAAAAATTAAGCTAGAAACTACTAGCATAACCACGTTGTCCGAATGAATATGTTTCTGTTTCAGATTTTCTCCCCTTTGTATGTGATGGCTGTTCGGGTGTCTTTTGGTGAGTCCATGAAATTACAGATTTTTCAGGTTGGAAGGGACCCCTGAGTTCTCAGTTCAGATATGTCTAGTTACAACGAATTGTTTTGTTGAACCCACCACATTTTTCCCAGCAGCTGTTGTGGAGCTGTGACATCAGTGGGAATATGTCTAGAACACAGATACATGGAAAGGCATTTAGTTTAGACCCCATTTGGTACTGATTTGTCTGAGAGGGAGGGCAAGTATTTTTTCTTGGGTTGGGGGAATGGTAGGTTCTTCCAAAATGTGACTTACTGTGAGTTACACTTGTAATCAACAGTGGGCAGCTGAGATAAACTCAGATAGACTGAGGGCAGATTGCACTCTTAATGTTAGAAGCCTTCAAGGAATTCCTGCTGCTGTGATAGGTGATTCACAATCCCTTAAAACAGCCAAACTGTGGTTGTTTTGAGTTGAATTCTTAAGCATGCCAATGACCTCGCTCTCTTGAAATGGTTTGTTATCTTGGGGCAGATGTTCCAAGACCTAAATGATGTTTTATGCAGGAGAAACATGACTGGGATGTGAAAGGCTGCATAGGTTAGTGCACGTTTTGAAGAAGAGTCATTATGCAGTTCAAGTGTTTCCGTGACAAGACTTGTCAGATCACTCTGAAGCGTGTTTTCACATGCAGTTCTCTTTTCCTGAGACGATAATAATGGTGTGACATTTTCTTCTTTTGCCACGAAGCCTTCAGCACAGGAGCCGGGATGCTCATGGATGTTCTGAGGTAACTGAATGGTACATGGCTGCCTTCAAATTCCATGCAACGTAACCATCTATTTCAGATTAGATATATACACATTGTGTTGAAAGATAGGAAATACTCCACTGGGCATGTGACCAGCTCAAAAAAGCAAGGCTACTCTTTTTCTGCCTGTCAGTAGTAAATTGAATTTGAATTGAGTGATGCTTGTTTTTGTAGCTCTGAGCTAAGCTTTCTCATACTTAAAGTTATCAGAAAATCCCATCTCTGGTTGTGCCCACAGAATGGAGAGTAAGCACAGTTCTTTTAGAAAGCTGTGGTGGTGAGTTATATCTGTAGTATCTGTTTACATGAAATCTTTTGTATTAATGCCAGGTGAACATAAGAAACAATTCTGTGAAGCCAGATCAGCACTGCTCTTACCTGTGCTCATACAAGGACTGCAATGCAAAGGAGCTTGTGCCGGTTTTATGTCCCTACTGTGAGAAACATTTTTGTCTAAGGTGTGTTGGAATAGGGTGTTTAAACATCAGTGCTCTCCTGTTAGTGTGTGGCAAAGGCAGTAACAGGTTTACACTGTTGTTTACAGACACCGGCATCAATCAGACCATGAATGTGAGAAACTGGACTCGCCAAAGCCTCGAATGGCTGCCACCCAGCAGTTAGTTCAACAGATTATAGGCAAGTACAGTGGGATATGTGTTCTACAGTTGTCTTCTGAAAGCTCTGAGAGCTTATGACCTCTTCTGAGGGAGGATTCAGATTTGACCAAATAAGAAAGGATAGGGATTCCTTCTTTAAGTAGCCCTAAACTCTCATGTCAGCATGTAATGCTGCTCATCTAAACTGAGCCAACCATACCTCTATAAAGAGAATCCTCAAAGATGCAGTAGCACTTGCCTTTCACTTAGAGTTGTCTTGTTCTTATCTTACAAGTACTGTGATTTAATGAACTGTACTTTTTTGTTATTATTTGCTTATTTATGTGAAAATTGTATTGTATTGGGTGTATTGTATTGAATAGGAGTACGTGATACAGTGGCCTTGGGAGGACATGAAAGGGATGGGAACCTTGGAGATAGAATGGGGCCAACTAGGCTAATTGCAGGGTATGTTCAGGAGGCAGTCTGAATGATCACACTAATGGGAGTAATGTTGTTCTCAGATTCTAAGAAAATAGAGGAAGCAAGAAGCAAAAAACGTAAAGGAGTGAAGAACAGTGAGACAGCCTTGAAAGTGGCCTTGATGAAACTGAAAATGCATGCGTGTGGGGACGAGGCTCTGCCTCAGGTCAGTCACATTCATCTTCAATACTGGCTTCACAGAGGAAATTCTGAATTTCTTGTTCTTCACCTAGTTCTCTCAGGTTTGCATTTAATTCTTCAAGCCTACTAGCGTTTATACGTCCACTTCAGCCTCACACCTGACACCAGCTTCACTCTTCTAACCTCTGCAATACGGTGTCTGTGTGGAGCGCTCTCAGAGCAGTCAGGTCAAATTCCTTTCTTTTGTATGATTTTGCCTGTTGTACATCTGTCTCCTAATACTGCTGAGCAGGTGGAAGCTCAGGAAGCCTCATGATGTCACACCGTTCCTGGAAATAATGAATTAGGGTTTTTCGTCGAGTGCCATTGTGGGACTGCACAGCAGAGGGCATGAGAGCATCAGGAAAGTACTGGTTAAATTTCAAAACAGCTATTAGACCATCAGCTTTGCAACAAGCAAAAACTTGGTCCCTAAGCCTGATACCTCAACTGCAGTGAGGGTGCAACAACACCCCCTGCGTGTGCAAGGGAGAAGCCATGGAATCATGGAATGGTTTAGGCTGGAAGGGACCTCAGAGATAATCAAGTTCCAACCACCTGCCATGGTTGCTCAGAACCCCAGAGGAGGAGATTGTCCTAATATCCTAAATTATCCTAATTAGGACTGACTGTCCTAATCAGTCATCACAAGTTACTCTTGAAACGTCTTCAACAAATTTTTCAGTCCAGTAGGTATTGAAAGAGTGTGGAGTACATAAAAGGAGGAAAAGCAGGATAAAGGATTAGCTGGCCATGACTGGAGTGCTGGTTTGTGAAGCAGGTGTTTCTAGTGTGGTCCATTTTTCTAATTGCCTTTGTATTCCAACTGGAGACCTTAAACTGCTGCCAAAAGCCAGCGGTGCTTATTTAAACTCGCCTTTCCCCCCAGAGCAGTCACTGTCATTGAGAACACAGACATTAGGAAAAGGTTTTTCACTGAGAGAGTGATCCGATTTGGAACGGGCTGCCCATAGAGGTGGTTGAGTCACTGTCCCTGGAGGGGTTCAAGGTGAGTCTGGATGAAGTGCTGAGTGGCTGAGCTAGATGTTAGGGTTACTGAGTTTAGTTGGATTTAGGTTGGACTGGATGATCTTTAAGGTCTTTTCCAACCTCATCATTACTGTGATCCTGTGTGTGATACCTTTTCAGATCCATCTGTCTGTAACAGCCTAGCTGTGTGACTGTGGGGAAAGATGTTCTCTCCACCTTTTTGAGCTGGCCATCATGTGCGTGCTTGCAGTTGGAGGGGATGCGACCTGATTGCCTCAGTCATTTATATTCTGTGGTCAAACAGGCTCTTGGTCCTGATGGAACAGAACAAGTTTCAATTGATAACTTTTGGGCTGAAGTGTAAGGTTCTTTTTACTGGAAGACTGTTAAATGTGTGTCTGGAATGATGTATTTCTTCTGTCAATAATTGTTTTTCATGGGTTTTCTTTTTTTAGATGGAAAGAATTTACTTTCAAGTATTCCTGCCTAAGGGGAGCAAAGAAAAAACCAAGCCCATGTTCTTTTGCAGTAAGTGGAGTATTGGCAAAGTAGTAGATTTTGCCGCTTCTTTAGCAAGCCTGAAAAATGACAACAACAAATCAACATCCCAGGTGAATCAGTCACAAGAGGGCTGTTGGGGTTTAATTTTTGGCTTCTTACTCTTTTGTCCCTCTCCCTCCCCACTTCTTGCATCTCAGCTAAGCAGATCTTGATGTTAACTTCTGTGCTGTTTGTCTTCCAGAAACTGAGATTATGCCACGCTGTCTCTGGAGCAGCCCTCCCGTTCGAGCACACTTTGGAAAGGTGGCTGGCTGATCAGGACTACCCATTGTACAATGGGGGAAATATAATACTGGAGTATCTTGATAATGATGTTCTGTGTATAGAAGATACAGAGTCGTACCTGAGTTAAACAGGAAGTTATCACAAACAAAACCCCACGCTTTTATAGAAGTGTAATATTCAAACCAAGTCTGGTTCTCTTTTAAAATCACTTGTATGCCAGAGCCTCCCCTCAATTGTTAAGGACACAGTTCCCATCAGTGTCTCAGTTACCTGAGTGATGAAGAACTGTGTCCTGAAAGGAAAGTTAGTTACTGTAATAACTGATATTACAGAGACTCGCCTTCCAGAATAAACTCCTGCCTTATTTAGCTGTATCAAGGCAGTACTGTTTTCTTGAATTTGATATTTATTTTTGTGTAAGTTATGGGAAACCTAAGTATTTAAATCAATAAATAATGAAAAGTTAAGCTTGCAGCGTATCATTTGTCTGAAGGAAAGAAACACATTGTGCTATTGCAGCATTGTTTCTACATCTTCAAGAACAGACTTCATTTTGTTGAGAATCCATGCCCCAGGTCCACGTTTTCTTCTTGTAGTGTAATAGCATTTAGAAGGAAAGCTTTCTGAAGCAGAAGTAAGCACACAGCTACTTTCCTCCTTTTATCAATCTTTATAAAGATGAAAATAATCTAGAGCAGCACATGTGGACTTAGGCTGGGTCTTCATGCCAAAACTTCACATCCTTAATACCATGCAGTGAGAGCCTCCAGCCAACACATCAGACCGTTCGGGACCACTTATTTCACCGAAATCACCACCACCACAATGAAGTTTGTTTTTAACTGACACAAGTAGTGGGAGTTTGTGGGAGGCTGAGCATTCATGCCTGGAGCGATGAAAGGCAATAGTGACTCCATGGCACGGGGGGTGGAACTAGATGTCCCTTCCAACCTAAACCATTCTGTGATTCTATGATCTTTGTGGGAAGATGGGGAAGTGGAGAAGAGCCCCAAACTGAACTTGTTCTCTCTGGTGTTGGTACAGAAAGCAGTAGAAAATGCTGCTCCACGACATGGTCTTTTTTTCTAGGAGAAAAAAACTAGGAAAAATCTTTCTCCTAGTTATCCTGTTCCTTCTGTCCCTGATTTTCCTGCCCTAGCAGGTGCATGCTAAATAATGAAAACTCAAATAACGTTTGTTTGGGACAGAGAAAGGACAGACTTGGTGTACAGGGAGTAAATCTTTGGGCAGATCTGAAGCATTTTTGTAGGAAGGTTGCTTTCATCAGTCGCCAGTGATTGCTAAGAGCTTGCAGCCCATAAAGGACAGTACAAATATGACAAGTCAGACATGACAAGTCCAAAACTTTTCTGCATTCACTTTCATCTTACTCCAGGAATGTGTTGGGATTGTATCTCGAAGCTCATTTCACTAAGGTTTTAGAAACTGAATGACAAAACCAAATTAAGCCAGTCTGACAGGTAAATAATTGCAGTGAGGTAAAAACTCTGTCCTGATCCTCAGCTCTAGTAACAAAACCAGAAACTTCCCAAATCCTTGACATCTTGCCTAGACAAGAATCTGCTCAGAGTTTTGCTGTTTTAGAATGTGGTGTGAAAATGCTCAGAGGGCTGGAGCACCTCTCTTAGGAAGGCAGGCTGAGAGTTGGGGTTGTTCTACTGGGAAAGGAGAATACTCTAGGGGGACCTGTGCTTCTAGTCCCTGAAAGGGCCTGTCACAAAGCTGGGGAGACTGTTCACAACGGGAGAGATCATAGGAGGGGTCACGATCTGAAGTTGAAAAAGAGCTGATGTAGGCTGGATGTGAGGAAAATGTTCTTCTTCAGTCTCGTAGGG